>JANJGN010000656.1:287500-339168 GCA_026770705.1 Isurus oxyrinchus
TGTGTGTGTGTGTGTGTGTGTGTGTGTGTGAGCATGTGTTTCTGTGTGTGTGTGTGTGTGTGTGTGTGTGTGTGAGCATGTTTCTGTGTGTGTGTGTGTGTGTGTGTGTGTGTGTGAGCATGTGTTTCTGTGTGTGTGTGTGTGTGTGTGTGTGTGTGTGTGTGAGCATGTTTCTGTGTGTGTGTGTGTGTGTGTGTGTGAGCATGTTTCTGTGTGTGTGTGTGTGTGTGTGTGTGTGTGAGCATGTTTCTGTGTGTGTGTGTGTGTGTGTGTGTGTGTGTGTGAGCATGTTTCTGTGTGTGTGTGTGTGTGTGTGTGTGTGTGTGAGCATGTTTCTGTGTGTGTGTGTGTGTGTGTGTGTGTGAGCATGTGTGTCTGTGTGTATGTGTGTGTGTCTGAGTGTGTGTCTCTGCGTGTATATGTGTGTGTGTGTGTGTGTGTGTGTGCATGTGTGTGTGAGCATATGTGTCTGTGTGTGTGTGTGCATGTGTATGTGTGAGCATGTGTGTCTGTGTGTATGTGTGTGTGAGCATGTGTATCTGCGTGTATGTGTGCGTGTGTGAGCATGTGTGTCTGTGTGTGTGTCTGCGTGTATGTGTGTGTGTATGTGTGCATGTGTGTGTGTGCATATGTGTCTGTGTGTATGTGTGTGTTTGTGAGCATGTGTGTCTGTGTGTATGTATGCATGTGTGTGTGAGCATGTGTGTCTCTGTGTATGTGTGCGATTGTGTGTGAGCATGTGTGTCTGCATGTATGTGTGCGTGTATGTGTGTGTGTGTTTGCGTGTATGTGTACGTGTGTGTGAGCATGTGTGTCTGCATGTATGTGTGCGTGTATGTGTGTGTGTGTGTCTGCGTGTATGTGTACGTGTGTGTGAGCATGTGTGTCTGCGTGTATGTGTGCGATTATGTGTGAGCGTCTGCGTCTTTGTGTATGTGTGCACGTGTGTGTGAGCGTGTGTGTCTGCGTGTATGTGTGCACGTGTGTGTGAGCATGTGTCTGTGTGTATGTATGCGTGTGTGTGTGAGCATGTGTGTTTGCGTGTATGTGTGCGTGTGTGAGCATGTGTGTCTGCGTGTATGTGTGCGTGTGTGTTTGAGCGTGTGTGTGTGAGCATGTGTCTGCATGTATGTGTGCATGTGTGTGTGAGTGTGTGTGTCTGCGTGTATGTGTGCGATTGTGTGTGAGCATGTGTCTGTGTATCTATGTCGAAAGCATGTGTGTCTGAAGCATGTGTGTGTGTGTGAGTGTGAGATCGTGTGTGTGAGAGAGTGTGACAGAACGTGTGAGAGTGAGGGGTTGTGTGTGAGAGAGTGTGACAGAACGTGTGAGAGTGAGGGGTTGTGTGTGAGAGAGTGTGAGTGTGTCAGATAATGTGTGAATGTGAGTGGGAGTGTGGGTGGTAGAGTATGTGAAAGCATGTGTGTGAGTGATTGTGTGTGAGAGTGAGGGAGCGTGTGCGAGGGAGGGGGGGTGACTGAATTTGCATGTGTGAGAGAATGTGTATAAGCGTGTGTGAGAGAGCGAGTGTGCCTGTGTGAGACAGTGTGTGCGTGTGTGTGTGAGACTGAATGTGTGCGTGTGAGAATGTGTATAAGTGTGTGTGAGAGAGCGAGTGTGCCTGTGTGAGACAGTGTGTGCGTGTGTGTGTGAGACTGAATGTGTGCGTGTGAGAATGTGTATAAGCGTGTGTGAGAGAGCGAGTGTGTGTGTGAGACAGTGTGTGCGTGTGTGTGTGAGACTGAATGTGTGCGTGTGAGAATGTGTATAAGCGTGTGTGAGAGAGTGAGTGTGTGTGTGTGAGACAGTGTGTGCGTGTGTGTGTGAGACTGAATGTGTGCGTGTGAGAATGTGTATAAGTGTGTGTGAGAGAGTGAGTGTGTGTGTGAGACAGTGTGTGCGTGTGTGTGTGAGACTGAATGTGTGCGTGTGAGAATGTGTATAAGTGTGTGTGAGAGAGCGAGTGTGTGTGTGAGACAGTGTGTGCGTGTGTGTGTGAGACTGAATGTGTGCGTGTGAGAATGTGTATAAGTGTGTGTGAGAGAGCGAGTGTGTGTGTGAGACAGTGTGTGCGTGTGTGTGTGTGAGACTGAATGTGTGCGTGTGAGAATGTGTATAAGTGTGTGTGAGAGAGTGAGTGTGTGTGTGAGACAGTGTGTGCGTGTGTGTGTGAGACTGAATGTGTGTGTGTGAGAATGTGTATAAGCGTGTGTGAGAGAGTGAGTGTGTGTGTGTGAGACAGTGTGTGCGTGTGTGTGTGAGACTGAATGTGTGCGTGTGAGAATGTGTATAAGTGTGTGTGAGAGAGTGAGTGTGTGTGTGAGACAGTGTGTGCGTGTGTGTGTGAGACTGAATGTGTGCGTGTGAGAATGTGTATAAGCGTGTGTGAGAGAGTGAGTGTGTGTGTGTGAGACAGTGTGTGCGTGTGTGTGTGAGACTGAATGTGTGCGTGTGAGAATGTGTATAAGTGTGTGTGAGAGAGCGAGTGTGTGTGTGAGACAGTGTGTGCGTGTGTGTGTGAGACTGAATGTGTGCGTGTGAGAATGTGTATAAGTGTGTGTGAGAGAGCGAGTGTGTGTGTGAGACAGTGTGTGCGTGTGTGTGTGAGACTGAATGTGTGCGTGTGAGAATGTGTATAAGCGTGTGTGAGAGAGTTGTGTGTGCCTGTGTGAGACAGTGTGTGCGTGTGTGTGTGAGACTGAATGTGTGCGTGTGAGAATGTGTATAAGTGTGTGTGAGAGAGCGAGTGTGCCTGTGTGAGACAGTGTGTGCGTGTGTGTGTGAGACTGAATGTGTGCGTGTGAGAATGTGTATAAGCGTGTGTGAGAGAGTGTGTGTGTGCCTGTGTGAGACAGTGTGTGCGTGTGTGTGTGAGACTGAATGTGTGTGTGTGAGAATGTGTATAAGTGTGTGTGAGAGAGTGAGTGTGTGTGTGAGACAGTGTGTGCGTGTGTGTGTGAGACAGTGTGTGCGTGTGAGAATGTGTATAAGCGTGTGTGAGAGAGTGTGTGTGTGCCTGTGTGAGACAGTGTGTGCGTGTGTGTGTGAGACTGAATGTGTGCGTGTGAGAATGTGTATAAGTGTGTGTGAGAGAGTGAGTGTGTGTGTGAGACTGAATGTGTGCGTGTGAGAATGTGTATAAGTGTGTGTGAGAGAGTGAGTGTGTGTGTGAGACTGAATGTGTGCGTGTGAGAATGTGTATAAGCGTGTGTGAGAGAGTGTGTGTGTGCCTGTGTGAGACAGTGTGTGCGTGTGTGTGTGAGACAGTGTGTGCGTGTGAGAATGTGTATAAGCGTGTGTGAGAAAGTGTGTGTGTGCCTGTGTGAGACAGTGTGTGCGTGTGAGAATGTGTATAAGCGTGTGTGAGAGAGTGTGTGTGTGCCTGTGTGAGACAGTGTGTGCGTGTGAGAATGTGTATAAGTGTGTGTGAGAGAGTGTGTGTGTGTGTGAGACAGTGTGTGCGTGTGAGAATGTGTATAAGTGTGTGTGAGAGAGTGTGTGTGTGCCTGTGTGAGACAGTGTGTGCGTGTGTGTGTGAGACTGAATGTGTGCGTGTGAGAATGTGTATAAGTGTGTGTGAGAGAGCGAGTGTGCCTGTGTGAGACAGTGTGTGCGTGTGTGTGTGAGACTGAATGTGTGCGTGTGAGAATGTGTATAAGCGTGTGTGAGAGAGTGTGTGTGTGCCTGTGTGAGACAGTGTGTGCGTGTGTGTGTGAGACTGAATGTGTGTGTGAGAGAATGTGTATAAGCGTGTGTGAGAGAGCGAGTGTGCCTGTGTGAGACAGTGTGTGCGTGTGTGTGTGAGACTGAATGTGTGCGTGTGAGAATGTGTATAAGCGTGTGTGAGAGAGTGTGTGTGTGCCTGTGTGAGACAGTGTGTGCGTGTGTGTGTGAGACTGAATGTGTGCGTGTGAGAATGTGTATAAGTGTGTGTGAGAGAGTGTGTGTGTGCCTGTGTGAGACAGTGTGTGCGTGTGAGAATGTGTATAAGCGTGTGTGAGACAGTGTGTGCGTGTGAGAATGTGTATAAGTGTGTGTGAGAGAGTGAGTGTGTGTGTGAGACAGTGTGTGCGTGTGTGTGTGAGACTGAATGTGTGCGTGTGAGAATGTGTATAAGCGTGTGTGAGAGAGTGAGTGTGTGTGTGTGAGACAGTGTGTGCGTGTGTGTGTGAGACTGAATGTGTGCGTGTGAGAATGTGTATAAGCGTGTGTGAGAGAGTGTGTGTGTGCCTGTGTGAGACAGTGTGTGCGTGTGAGAATGTGTATAAGCGTGTGTGAGACAGTGTGTGCGTGTGAGAATGTGTATAAGCGTGTGTGAGAGAGCGAGTGTGCCTGTGTGAGACAGTGTGTGCGTGTGTGTGTGAGACTGAATGTGTGCGTGTGAGAATGTGTATAAGCGTGTGTGAGAGAGCGAGTGTGCCTGTGTGAGACAGTGTGTGCGTGTGAGAATGTGCAAACACACAGGCTCTCGGAGAATCCTGCGCAGGAGCAGAGACACAGGCTGCAAGTAGCAGGAGCAATGAGACTGCCCGCTGGGACACAGCCTCAGGTTCACCCTTACCATGTGATGAGGCAACAATCTTCTTCCTCTCCTCGACTGTTGCCAGCCGTCTCCACAGGGATGGGTACTTTTTATACAGTGAGCCCCGGAACATGCGGAGGTAATTTCCAACCTTTCAGAAACACAGTATTTGCGAGCGTCAGTACACATGAGGAAAGGGCTGTATCTTCAAGGTTTGTTGCAAAAAGGCAGTTCTTTCCATAGTGAGAGGTTTGGTTTGCAGTGACAGAATGGGGTGAGAGAGAGAGAAAGAGAGAGATCCTCAATCTGCAGCACTGCCCAGTGGCCAGGGCCCGCAGTTACTCCGTGACTGTTGACAAGGAAAAATTGAATGGGATAAATCGACCGCAAAGCTGAGCCTAAAACAGACAGCACGGCAAGGTACCTTTGATTCAACCAGAGAATGATGCAGCGTGGCAGGGAACCGTTCAGCCCATTGTGCCTGTGCTGCCCTTTGGTAGCTCTACCCAAGTAGCCCCGCTTCCCTGCTGTTTCCCACATGCTCCCGCAAATCCTTCCCCAATCCAGCGTTGACACAATTCCCACTTTCGAGCGTTCCTATTGAATCTGCTCCCACCTTTTCCTCCATTCAGGCAGCGCGTCCCAGATCAAAAGGCATTTGGCCTCATCTCTCCACCATCCTCTCTTGACTCGGAACAAGGGCCATGAGAGGGATTGGGAATAAGCCCATGAACAAATATAAAAGAAGCAGCGCTGTGGCTGTACCTACACCACATGGGCTGCACGGGTTCGAGGAGGCAGCTCACCGCCAGCTTCTCAAGGGGCAATGAGGGATGGGGCAGTAAGTGCTGGGCCCGGCCAGCGATGCCCACATCCCATGAACCAATTAAACAACCCTTACTGATCTGACATGATTATGAACGCCTCGATTCAATCTCCCCTTAACCTTCTCTGCTCTAAGATCCCACGTTCTCCAGTTTCTCCACGTTCGTTCTGGTAAATCTCCTCTGCACCTTCTCCAAGGACTTGACCTCTGTTCGAAAATGTGGTGTCCCAGAACTGGGCACAAGACTCCAGCTGAGGACTAACCAGAGATTTGTGAAAACTTATCAATAACTTCCCCGCTTTGTTATTTAACTGCCTTCACAACTTGGCCACCACCTTCAAACATTCGTGTGTGTACTTCTCAAGCGTCTCTCTATCCTACCCTGTCATTTCATATTGAACCAATTGCTGCATTTTGGCTTCAATCATTCTACCTCCTCAATCACTTCACACTTCTCCATGATAAAATGCATCTGCCATTTGCCTGCACAATTTTACCTCCTTTCAGAGGATGTGGGTGTCACTGGCTGGGCCAGTATTTGTGGCCCATCTCTAATTGCCCATTGAGAAGGTGGTGGTGAGCTGCCTTCTTGAACCAGTGCAGTCCCTGTGGTGTAGGTACACCCACGGCGCTGTTAGTGAGGGTGTTCCAGGATTTTGTCCGTGTGGTGTAGGTACACCCACAGTGCTGTTAGGGAGGGAGTTCCAGGATTTTGTGCCTGTGGTGTAGGTACACCCACAGTGCTGTTAGGGAGGGAGTTCCAGGATTTTGTCCGTGTGGTGTAGGTACACCCACGGCGCTGTTAGGGAGGGAGTTCCAGGATTTTGTCCATGTGGTGTAGGTAAACGCACAGTGCTGTTAGGGAGGGAGTTCCAGGATTTTGTCCGTGTGGTGTAGGTACACCCACAATGCTGTTAGGGAGGGAGTTCCAGGATTTTGTCCATGTGGTGTAGGTACACCCACAGCGCTGTTAGGGAGGGAGTTCCAGGATTTTGTCCCGTGTGGTGTAGGTACACCCACAGTGCTGTTAGGGAGGGAGTTCCAGGATTTTGTCCGTGTGGTGTAGGTACACCCACAGTGCTGTTAGGGAGGGAGTTCCAGGATTTTGTCCGTGTGGTGTAGGTATGCCCACAGTGCTGTTAGGGAGGGAGTTCCAGGATTTTGTCCGTGTGGTGTAGGTACACCCACAGTGCTGTTAGTGAGGGAGTTCCAGGATTTTGTCCCGTGTGGTGTAGGTACACCCACAGTGCTGTTAGGGAGGGAGTTCCAGGATTTTGTCCGTGTGGTGTAGGTACACCCACTGTGCTGTTAGGGAGGGAGTTCCAGGATTTTGTCCATGTGGTGTAGGTACACCCACAGTGCTGTTAGTGAGGGAGTTCCAGGATTTTGTCCGTGTGGTGTAGGTACACCCACAGTGCTGTTAGGGAGGGAGTTCCAGGATTTTGTCCGTGTGGTGTAGGTACACCCACAGTGCTGTTAGGGAGGGAGTTCCAGGATTTTGTCCCGTGTGGTGTAGGTACACCCACAGTGCTGTTAGGGACGGAGTTCCAGGATTTTCTGCCTCTGGTGTAAGTACACCCACAGTGCTGTTAGGGAGGGAGTTCCAGGATTTTGTCCATGTGCTGTAGGTACACCCACAGTGCAGTTAGGGAGGGAGTTTCAGGATTTTGTCCGTGTGGTGTAGGTACACCCATGGCACTGTTAGGGAGGGAGTTCCAGGAATTTGATCCTGTGGTGTAGGTACACCCACAGTGCTGTTAGGGAGGGAGTTCCAGGATTTTGTCCGTGTGGTGTAGGTACACCCACAGCGCTGTTAGGGAGGGAGTTCGAGGATTTTGTCCCGTGTGGTGTAGGTACATCCACAGTGTTGTTAGGGAGGGAGTTCCAGGATAATGTCCGTGTGGTGTAGGTACACCCACAGTGCTGTTACGGAGGGAGTTCCAGGATTTTGTACCCTGAGGTGTAGGTACACCCACAGTGCTGTTAGGGAGGGAGTTCCAGGATTTTGTCCGTGTGGTGTAGGTACACCCACAGTGCTGTTAGGGAGGGAGTTCCAGGATTTTGTCCGTGTGGTGTAGGTACACCCACAGTGCTGTTAGGGAGGGAGTTCCAGGATATTGTACGTGTGGTGTAGGTACACCCACAGTGCTGTTAGGGAAGGAGTTCCAGGATTTTGTCCGTGTGGTGTAGGGACACCCACATTGCTGTTTGGGAGGGAGTTCCAGGATTTTGTCCGTGTGGTGTAGGTACACCCACAGTGCTGTTAGGGAGGGAGTTCCAGAATTTTGTCCGTGTGGTGTAGGTAGAGCAATGGCGCTGTTAGGGAGGAGTTCCTGGATTTTGTCCCGTGTGGTGTAGGTACACCCACAGTGCTGTGAGGGAGGGAGTTCCAGGATTTTGTCTGTGTGGTGTAGGTACACCCACAGTGCTGTTAGGGAGGGAGTTCCAGGATTTTGTCCGTGTGGTGTAGGTACACCCACAGTGCAGTTAGGGAGGGAGTTCCAGGATTTTGTCCGTGTGCTGTAGGTACACCCACGGCGCTGTTCGGGAGGGAGTTCCAGAATTATGTCCGTGTGGTGTAGGTACACCCACAGTGTTGTTAGGGAGTTCCAGGATTTTGTCCGTGTGGTGTAGGTACACCCACAGTGCCGTTAGGGAGGGAGTTCCAGGATTTTGTCCCTGTGGTGTAGGTACACCCACAGCGCTGTTAGGGAGGGAGTTCCAGGATTTTGTCCGTGTGGTGTAGGTACACCCACAGTGCTGTTAGGGAGGGAGTTCCAGGATTTTGTCCGTGTGGTGTAGGTACGCCCACAGTGCTGTTAGGGAGGGAGTTCCAGGATTTTGTCCCTGTAGTGTAGGTACACCCACAGTGCTGTTAGGGAGGGAGTTCCAGGATTTTGTCCGTGTGGTGTAGGTACACCCACAGTGCTGTTTGGGAGGGAGTTCCAGGATTTTGTCCGTGTGGTGTAAGTACACCCACAGTGCTGTTAGGGAGGGAGTTCCAGGATTTTGTCCGTGTGGTGTAGGTACACCCACAGTGCTGTAAGGTTGGGAATTCCAGGATGTTGTCCGTGTGGTGTAGGTACACCCACAGTGCTCTTAGGGAGTGAGTTCAGGATTTTGTCCGTGTGGTGTAGGTACACCCACAGCGCTGTTAGGGAGGGAGTTCCAGGATTTTGTCCGTGTGGTGTAGGTACACCCACAGTGCTGTTAGGGAGGGAGTTCCAGGATTTTGTCCCGTGTGGTGTAGGTACACCCACAGTGCTGTTAGGGAGGGAGTTCAAGGATTTTGTGCCTCTGGTGTAGGTACACCCACAGTGCTGTTAGGGAGGGAGTTCCAGGATTTTGTCCATGTGGTGTAGGTACACCCACAGTGCAGTCAGGGAGGGAGTTCCAGGATTTTGTCCGTGTGGTGTAGGTACACCCATGGCAATGTTAGGGAGGGAGTTCCAGGAATTTGATCCTGTGGTGTAGGTACACCCACAGTGCTGTTAGGGAGGGAGTTCCAGGATTTTGTCCGTGTAGGGTAGGTATACCCACAGCGCTGTTAGGGAGGGAGTTCGAGGATTTTGACCCGTGTGGTGTAGGTACATCCACAGTGCTGTTAGGGAGGGAGTTCCAGGATTTTGTCCGTGTGGTGTAGGTACACCCACAGTGCTGTTAGGGAGGGAGTTCCAGGATTGTGTCCGTGTGGTGTAGGTACACCCACAGTGCTGTTAGGGAGGGAGTTCCAGGATTTTGTCCGTGTGGTGTAGGTACACCCACAGTGCTGTTAGGGAGGGAGTTCCAGGATTTTGTACCCTGTGGTGTAGGTACACCCACAGTGCTGTTAGGGAGGGAGTTCCAGGATTTTGTCCGTGTGGTGTAGGTACACCCACAGTGCTTTTAGGGAGGGAGTTCCAGGATTTTGTCCGTGTGGTGTAGGTACACCCACAGTGCTGTTAGCGAGGGAGTTCCAGGATTTTGTCCGTGTGGTGTAGGTACACCCACAGTGCTGTTTGCGAGGGAGTTCCAGGATTTTGTCCGTGTGGTGTAGGTACACCCACAGTGCTGTTAGGGATGGAGTTCCAGGATTTTGTACGTGTGGTGTAGGTACACCCACAGTGCTGTTAGGGATGGAGTTCCAGGATTTTGTCCATGTGGTGTAGGTACACCCATGGTCCTGTTAGGGAGGGAGTTCCAGGATTTTGATGTGTGGTGCAGGTACACCCACAGTGCTGTGAGGGAGGGAGTTACAGGATTTTGTACGTGTGGTGTAGGTACACCCACAGTGCTGTTAGGGAGGGAGTTCCAGGATTTTGTCCGTGTGGTGCAGGTACACCCACAGTGCTGTTGGGAGGGAGTTCCAGGATTTTGTGCCTCTGGTGTAGGTACACCCACAGTGCTGTTAGTGAGGGAGTTCCAGGATTTTGTCCGTGTGGTGTAGGTACACCCACAGTGTTGTTAGGGAGGGAGTTCCAGGATTTTGTCCGTGTGGTGTAGGTACACCCACAGCGCTGTTAGGGAGGGAGTTCCAGGATTTTGTCCGTGTGGTGTAGGTACACCCACAGTGCAGTTAGGGAGGGAGTTCCAGGATTTTGTCCGTGTGGTGTAGGTACACCCATGGCACTGTTAGGGAGGGAGTTCCAGGAATTTGACCCTGTGGTGTAGGTACACCCACAGTGCTGTTAGGGAGGGAGTTCCAGGAATTTGACCCTGTGGTGTAGGTACACCCACAGTGCTGTTAGGGAGGGAGTTCCAGGATTTTGTACCCTGTGGTGTAGGTACACCCACAGTGCTGTTAGGGAGGGAGTTCCAGGATTTTGTCCATGTGGTGTAGGTACACCCACAGTGCTGTTAGGGAGGGAGTTCCAGGATTTTGTCTGTGTGGTGTAGGTACACCAATGGCGCTGTTAGGGAGGAGTTCCAGGATTTTGTCTGTGTGGTGTAGGTACACACAAAGTGCTGTTAGGGAGGGAGTTCCAGGATTTTGTCCCGTGTGGTGTAGGTACACCCACAGTGCTGTTAGGGAGGGAGTTCCAGTATTTTGTCCATGTGGTGAAGGTACATCCACATTGCTGTTAGGGAGGGAGTTCCAGGATTTTGTCCCTCTGGTGTAGGTACACCCACAGTGCAGTTGGGGAGGGAGTTCCAGGATTTTGTCCGTGTGGTGTAGGTAGACCATTGGCGCTGTTAGGGAGGAGCTCCTGGATTTTGTCCGTGTGGTGTAGGTACACCCACAGTGCTGTTAGGGAGGGAGTTCCAGGATTTTGTCCGTGTGGTGTAGGTACAGCCACAGTGCTGTTAGGGAGGGAGTTCCAGGATTTTGTCCGTGTGGTGTAGGTACACCCACAGTGCTGTTAAGGAGGGAGTTCCAGGATTTTGTCCGTGTGGTGTAGGTACACCCACAGTGCTGTTAGGGAGGGAGTTCCAGGATTTTGTCCCTGTAGTGTAGGTACACCCATAGTGCTGTTAGGGAGGGAGTTCCAGGATTTTGTCCGTGTGGAGTAGGTACACCCAGAGTGCTGTAAGGTTGGGAATTCCAGGATGTTGTCCGTGTGGTGTAGGTACACCCACAGTGCTGTAAGGGAGTGAGTTCAGGATTTTGTCCGTGTGGTGTAGGTACACCCACAGTGCTGTTAGCGAGGGAGTTCCAGGATTTGGTCCGTGCGGTGTAGGTACACCCACAGTGCTGTTAGGGAGGGAGTTCCAGGATTTTGTCCCTGTGGTGTAGGTACACCCACAGTGCTGTTAGGGAGGGAGTTGCAGGATTTTGTCCGTGTGGTGTAGGTACACCCACAGTGCTGTTAGGGAGGGAGTTCCAGGATTTTGTCCGTGTGGTGTAGGTATGCCCACAGTGCTGTTAGGGAGGGAGTTCCAGGATTTTGTCCCTGTAGTGTAGGTACACCCACAGTGCTGTTAGGGAGGGAGTTCCAGGATTTTGTCCGTGTGGTGTAGGTACACCCACAGTGCTGTTAGGGAGGGAGTTCCAGGATTTTGTCCGTGTGGTGTAAGTACACCCACAGTGCTGTTAGGGAGTGAGTTCCAGGATTTTGTCCGTGTGGTGTAGGTACACCCACAGTGCTGTAAGGTTGGGAATTCCAGGATGTTGTCCGTGTGGTGTAGGTACACCCACAGTGCTCTTAGGGAGTGAGTTCAGGATTTTGTCCGTGTGGTGTAGGTACACCCACAGTGCTGTTAGCGAGGGAGTTCCAGGATTTTGACCGTGTGGTGTAGGTACACCCACAGCGCTGTTAGGGAGGGAGTTCCAGGATTTTGTCCGTGTGGTGTAGGTACACCCACAGTGCTGTTAGGGAGGGAGTTCCAGGATTTTGTCCCGTGTGGTGTAGGTACACCCACAGTGCTGTTAGGGAGGGAGTTCCAGGATTTTGTGCCTCTGGTGTAGGTACACCCACAGTGCTGTTAGGGAGCGAGTTCCAGGATTTTGTCCATGTGGTGTAGGTACACCCACAGTGCAGTTCGGGAGGGAGTTCCAGGATTTTGTCCGTGTGGTGTAGGTACACCCATGGCAATGTTAGGGAGGGAGTTCCAGGAATTTGATCCTGTGGTGTAGGTACACCCACAGTGCTGTTAGGGAGGGAGTTCCAGGATTTTGTCCGTGTGGTGTAGGTACACCCACAGCGCTGTTAGGGAGGGAGTTCCAGGATTTTGTCCGTGTGGTGTAGGTACACCCACAGTGCTGTTAGGGAGGGAGTTCCAGGATTGTGTCCGTGTGGTGTAGGTACACCCACAGTGCTGTTAGGGAGGGAGTTCCAGGATTTTGTCCGTGTGGTGTAGGTACACCCACAGTGCTGTTAGGGAGGGAGTTCCAGGATTTTGTACCCTGTGGTGTAGGTACACCCACAGTGCTGTTAGGGAGGGAGCTCCAGGATTTTTTCCGTGTGGTGTCGGTACACCCACAGTGCTGTTAGGGATGGAGTTCCAGGATTTTGTCCGTGTGGTGTAGGTACACCCACAGTGCTGTTAGTGAGGGAGTTCCAGGATTTTGTCCGTGTGGTGTAGGTACACCCACAGTGCTGTTAGTGAGGGAGTTCCAGGATTTTGTCACTGTGGTGTAGGTACACCCACAGTGCTGTTAGGGATGGAGTTCCAGGATTTTGTCCGTGTGGTGTAGGTACACCCACAGTGCTGTAAGGGATGGAGTTCCAGGATTTTGTCCGTGTGGTGTACGTAGACCCATGGCGCTGTTAGGGAGGGAGTTCCAGGATTTTGATCTGTGGTGCAGGTACACCCACAGTGCTGTTAGGGAGGGAGTTCCAGGATTTTGTCCGTGTGGTGTAGGTACACCCACAGTGCTGTTAGGGAGGGAGTTCCAGGATTTTGTCCGTGTGGTGCAGGTATACCCACAGTGCTGTTAGGGAGGGAGTTCCAGGATTTTGTGCCTCTGGGTTAGGTACACCCACAGCGCTGTTAGGGAGGGAGTTCCAGGATTTTGTCCGTGTGGTGTAGGTACACCCACAGCGCTGTTAGGGAGGGAGTTCCAGGATTTTGTCCGTGTGGTGTAGGTACACCCACAGTGCAGTTAGGGAGGGAGTTCCAGGATTTTGTCCGTGTGGTGTAGGTACACCCACGGCACTGTTAGGGAGGGAGTTCCAGGAATTTGACCCTGTGGTGTAGATACACCCACAGTGCTGTTAAGGAGGGAGTTCCAGGATTTTGTCCGTGTGGTGTAGGTACACCCACAGTGCTGTTAGGGAGGGAGTTCCAGGATTTTGTCCCTGTGGTGTAGGTACACCCACAGCGCTGTTAGGGAGGGAGTTCCAGGATTTTGTCCGTGTGGTGTAGGTACACCCACAGTGCTGTTAGGGAGGGAGTTCCAGGATTTTGTCCGTGTGGTGTAGGTACGCCCACAGTGCTGTTAGGGAGGGAGTTCCAGGATTTTGTCCCTGTAGTGTAGGTACACCCACAGTGCTGTTAGGGAGGGAGTTCCAGGATTTTGTCCGTGTGGTGTAGGTACACCCACAGTGCTGTTTGGGAGGGAGTTCCAGGATTTTGTCTGTGTGGTGTAAGTACACCCACAGTGCTGTTAGGGAGGGAGTTCCAGGATTTTGTCCGTGTGGTGTAGGTACACCCACAGTGCTGTAAGGTTGGGAATTCCAGGATGTTGTCCGTGTGGTGTAGGTACACCCACAGTGCTCTTAGGGAGTGAGTTCAGGATTTTGTCCGTGTGGTGTAGGTACACCCACAGCGCTGTTAGGGAGGGAGTTCCAGGATTTTGTCCGTGTGGTGTAGGTACACCCACAGTGCTGTTAGGGAGGGAGTTCCAGGATTTTGTCCCGTGTGGTGTAGGTACACCCACAGTGCTGTTAGGGAGGGAGTTCAAGGATTTTGTGCCTCTGGTGTAGGTACACCCACAGTGCTGTTAGGGAGGGAGTTCCAGGATTTTGTCCATGTGGTGTAGGTACACCCACAGTGCAGTCAGGGAGGGAGTTCCAGGATTTTGTCCGTGTGGTGTAGGTACACCCATGGCAATGTTAGGGAGGGAGTTCCAGGAATTTGATCCTGTGGTGTAGGTACACCCACAGTGCTGTTAGGGAGGGAGTTCCAGGATTTTGTCCGTGTGGGGTAGGTATACCCACAGCGCTGTTAGGGAGGGAGTTCGAGGATTTTGACCCGTGTGGTGTAGGTACATCCACAGTGCTGTTAGGGAGGGAGTTCCAGGATTTTGTCCGTGTGGTGTAGGTACACCCACAGTGCTGTTAGGGAGGGAGTTCCAGGATTGTGTCCGTGTGGTGTAGGTACACCCACAGTGCTGTTAGGGAGGGAGTTCCAGGATTTTGTCCGTGTGGTGTAGGTACACCCACAGTGCTGTTAGGGAGGGAGTTCCAGGATTTTGTACCCTGTGGTGTAGGTACACCCACAGTGCTGTTAGGGAGGGAGTTCCCGGATTTTGTCCGTGTGGTGTAGGTACACCCACAGTGCTGTTAGGGAGGGAGTTCCAGGATTTTGTCCGTGTGGTGTAGGTACACCCACAGTGCTGTTAGCGAGGGAGTTCCAGGATTTTGTCCGTGTGGTGTAGGTACACCCACAGTGCTGTTTGCGAGGGAGTTCCAGGATTTTGTCACTGTGGTGTAGGTACACCCACAGTGCTGTTAGGGATGGAGTTCCAGGATTTTGTACGTGTGGTGTAGGTACACCCACAGTGCTGTTAGGGATGGAGTTCCAGGATTTTGTCCATGTGGTGTAGGTACACCCATGGTCCTGTTAGGGAGGGAGTTCCAGGATTTTGATGTGTGGTGCAGGTACACCCACAGTGCTGTGAGGGAGGGAGTTACAGGATTTTGTACGTGTGGTGTAGGTACACCCACAGTGCTGTTAGGGAGGGAGTTCCAGGATTTTGTCCGTGTGGTGCAGGTACACCCACAGTGCAGTTGGGAGGGAGTTCCAGGATTTTGTGCCTCTGGTGTAGGTACACCCACAGTGCTGTTAGTGAGGGAGTTCCAGGATTTTGTCCGTGTGGTGTAGGTACACCCACAGTGTTGTTAGGGAGGGAGTTCCAGGATTTTGTCCGTGTGGTGTAGGTACACCCACAGCGCTGTTAGGGAGGGAGTTCCAGGATTTTGTCCGTGTGGTGTAGGTACACCCACAGTGCAGTTAGGGAGGGAGTTCCAGGATTTTGTCCGTGTGGTGTAGGTACACCCATGGCACTGTTAGGGAGGGAGTTCCAGGAATTTGACCCTGTGGTGTAGGTACACCCACAGTGCTGTTAGGGAGGGAGTTCCAGGATTTTGTCCATGTGGTGTAGGTACACCCACAGTGCTGTTAGGGAGGGAGTTCCAGGATTTTGTCTGTGTGGTGTAGGTACACCAATGGCGCTGTTAGGGAGGAGTTCCAGGATTTTGTCTGTGTGGTGTAGGTACACACAAAGTGCTGTTAGGGAGGGAGTTCCAGGATTTTGTCCCGTGTGGTGTAGGTACACCCACAGTGCTGTTAGGGAGGGAGTTCCAGTATTTTGTCCATGTGGTGAAGGTACATCAACATTGCTGTTAGGGAGGGAGTTCCAGGATTTTGTCCCTCTGGTGTAGGTACACCCACAGTGCAGTTGGGGAGGGAGTTCCAGGATTTTGTCCGTGTGGTGTAGGTAGACCAATGGCGCTGTTAGGGAGGAGCTCCTGGATTTTGTCCGTGTGGTGTAGGTACACCCACAGTGCTGTTAGGGAGGGAGTTCCAGGATTTTGTCCGTGTGGTGTAGGTACAGCCACAGTGCTGTTAGGGAGGGAGTTCCAGGATTTTGTCCGTGTGGTGTAGGTACACCCACAGTGCTGTTAAGGAGGGAGTTCCAGGATTTTGTCCGTGTGGTGTAGGTACACCCACAGTGCTGTTAGGGAGGGAGTTCCAGGATTTTGTCCCTGTAGTGTAGGTACACCCATAGTGCTGTTAGGGAGGGAGTTCCAGGATTTTGTCCGTGTGGTGTAGGTACACCCAGAGTGCTGTAAGGTTGGGAATTCCAGGATGTTGTCCGTGTGGTGTAGGTACACCCACAGTGCTGTAAGGGAGTGAGTTCAGGATTTTGTTGTGTGGTGTAGGTACACCCACAGTGCTGTTAGCGAGGGAGTTCCAGGATTTGGTCCGTGCGGTGTAGGTACACCCACAGTGCTGTTAGGGAGGGAGTTCCAGGATTTTGTCCCTGTGGTGTAGGTACACCCACAGTGCTGTTAGGGAGGGAGTTGCAGGATTTTGTCCGTGTGGTGTAGGTACACCCACAGTGCTGTTAGGGAGGGAGTTCCAGGATTTTGTCCGTGTGGTGTAGGTATGCCCACAGTGCTGTTAGGGAGGGAGTTCCAGGATTTTGTCCCTGTAGTGTAGGTACACCCACAGTGCTGTTAGGGAGGGAGTTCCAGGATTTTGTCCGTGTGGTGTAGGTACACCCACAGTGCTGTTAGGGAGGGAGTTCCAGGATTTTGTCCGTGTGGTGTAAGTACACCCACAGTGCTGTTAGGGAGGGAGTTCCAGGATTTTGTCCGTGTGGTGTAGGTACACCCACAGTGCTGTAAGGTTGGGAATTCCAGGATGTTGTCCGTGTGGTGTAGGTACACCCACAGTGCTCTTAGGGAGTGAGTTCAGGATTTTGTCCGTGTGGTGTAGGTACACCCACAGTGCTGTTAGCGAGGGAGTTCCAGGATTTTGACCGTGTGGTGTAGGTACACCCACAGCGCTGTTAGGGAGGGAGTTCCAGGATTTTGTCCGTGTGGTGTAGGTACACCCACAGTGCTGTTAGGGAGGGAGTTCCAGGATTTTGTCCCGTGTGGTGTAGGTACACCCACAGTGCTGTTAGGGAGGGAGTTCCAGGATTTTGTGCCTCTGGTGTAGGTACACCCACAGTGCTGTTAGGGAGGGAGTTCCAGGATTTTGTCCATGTGGTGTAGGTACACCCACAGTGCAGTTCGGGAGGGAGTTCCAGGATTTTGTCCGTGTGGTGTAGGTACACCCATGGCAATGTTAGGGAGGGAGTTCCAGGAATTTGATCCTGTGGTGTAGGTACACCCACAGTGCTGTTAGGGAGGGAGTTCCAGGATTTTGTCCGTGTGGTGTAGGTACACCCACAGCGCTGTTAGGGAGGGAGTTCCAGGATTTTGTCCGTGTGGTGTAGGTACACCCACAGTGCTGTTAGGGAGGGAGTTCCAGGATTGTGTCCGTGTGGTGTAGGTACACCCACAGTGCTGTTAGGGAGGGAGTTCCAGGATTTTGTCCGTGTGGTGTAGGTACACCCACAGTGCTGTTAGGGAGGGAGTTCCAGGATTTTGTACCCTGTGGTGTAGGTACACCCACAGTGCTGTTAGGGAGGGTGTTCCAGGATTTTTTCCGTGTGGTGTCGGTACACCCACAGTGCTGTTAGGGAGGGAGTTCCAGGATTTTGTCCGTGTGGTGTAGGTACACCCACAGTGCTGTTAGCGAGGGAGTTCCAGGATTTTGTCCGTGTGGTGTAGGTACACCCACAGTGCTGTTAGCGAGGGAGTTCCAGGATTTTGTCACTGTGGTGTAGGTACACCCACAGTGCTGTTAGGGATGGAGTTCCAGGATTTTGTCCGTGTGGTGTAGGTACACCCACAGTGCTGTAAGGGATGGAGTTCCAGGATTTTGTCCGTGTGGTGTACGTAGACCCATGGCGCTGTTAGGGAGGGAGTTCCAGGATTTTGATCTGTGGTGCAGGTACACCCACAGTGCTGTTAGGGAGGGAGTTCCAGGATTTTGTCCGTGTGGTGTAGGTACACCCACAGTGCTGTTAGGGAGGGAGTTCCAGGATTTTGTCCGTGTGGTGCAGGTATACCCACAGTGCTGTTAGGGAGGGAGTTCCAGGATTTTGTGCCTCTGGTGTAGGTACACCCACAGCGCTGTTAGGGAGGGAGTTCCAGGATTTTGTCCGTGTGGTGTAGGTACACCCACAGCGCTGTTAGGGAGGGAGTTCCAGGATTTTGTCCGTGTGGTGTAGGTACACCCACAGTGCAGTTAGGGAGGGAGTTCCAGGATTTTGTCCGTGTGGTGTAGGTACACCCATGGCACTGTTAGGGAGGGAGTTCCAGGAATTTGACCCTGTGGTGTAGGTACACCCACAGTGCCGTTAGGGAGGGAGTTCCAGGATTTTGTCCGTGTGGTGTAGGTACACCCACAGTGCAGTTAGGGAGGGAGTTCCAGGATTTTGTACCCTGTGGTGTAGGTACACCCACAGTGCTGTTAGGGAGGGAGATCCAGGATTTTGTCCATGTGGTGTAGGTACACCCACAGTGCTGTTAGGGAGGGAGTTCCAGGATTTTGTCCATGTGCTGTAGGTACACCCACAGTGCAGTTAGGGAGGGATTTTCAGGATTTTGTCCGTGTGGTGTAGGTACACCCATGGCACTGTTAGGGAGGGAGTTCCAGGAATTTGATCCTGTGGTGTAGGTACACCCACAGTGCTGTTAGGGAGGGAGTTCCAGGATTTTGTCCGTGAGGGGTAGGTATACCCACAGCGCTGTTAGGGAGGGAGTTCGAGGATTTTGTCCCGTGTGGTGTAGGTACATCCACAGTGTTGTTAGGGAGGGAGTTCCAGGATAATGTCCGTGTGGTGTAGGTACACCCACAGTGCTGTTACGGAGGGAGTTCCAGGATTTTGTACCCTGTGGTGTAGGTACACCCACAGTGCTGTTAGGGAGGGAGTTGCAGGATTTTGTCCGTGTGGTGTAGGTACACCCACAGTGCTGTTAGGGAGGGAGTTCCAGGATTTTGTCCGTGTGGTGTAGGTATGCCCACAGTGCTGTTAGGGAGGGAGTTCCAGGATTTTGTCCCTGTAGTGTAGGTACACCCACAGTGCTGTTAGGGAGGGAGTTCCAGGATTTTGTCCGTGTGGTGTAGGTACACCCACAGTGCTGTTAGGGAGGGAGTTCCAGGATTTTGTCCGTGTGGTGTAAGTACACCCACAGTGCTGTTAGGGAGGGAGTTCCAGGATTTTGTCCGTGTGGTGTAGGTACACCCACAGTGCTGTAAGGTTGGGAATTCCAGGATGTTGTCCGTGTGGTGTAGGTACACCCACAGTGCTCTTAGGGAGTGAGTTCAGGATTTTGTCCGTGTGGTGTAGGTACACCCACAGTGCTGTTAGCGAGGGAGTTCCAGGATTTTGACCGTGTGGTGTAGGTACACCCACAGCGCTGTTAGGGAGGGAGTTCCAGGATTTTGTCCGTGTGGTGTAGGTACACCCACAGTGCTGTTAGGGAGGGAGTTCCAGGATTTTGTCCCGTGTGGTGTAGGTACACCCACAGTGCTGTTAGGGAGGGAGTTCCAGGATTTTGTGCCTCTGGTGTAGGTACACCCACAGTGCTGTTAGGGAGCGAGTTCCAGGATTTTGTCCATGTGGTGTAGGTACACCCACAGTGCAGTTCGGGAGGGAGTTCCAGGATTTTGTCCGTGTGGTGTAGGTACACCCATGGCAATGTTAGGGAGGGAGTTCCAGGAATTTGATCCTGTGGTGTAGGTACACCCACAGTGCTGTTAGGGAGGGAGTTCCAGGATTTTGTCCGTGTGGTGTAGGTACACCCACAGCGCTGTTAGGGAGGGAGTTCCAGGATTTTGTCCGTGTGGTGTAGGTACACCCACAGTGCTGTTAGGGAGGGAGTTCCAGGATTGTGTCCGTGTGGTGTAGGTACACCCACAGTGCTGTTAGGGAGGGAGTTCCAGGATTTTGTCCGTGTGGTGTAGGTACACCCACAGTGCTGTTAGGGAGGGAGTTCCAGGATTTTGTACCCTGTGGTGTAGGTACACCCACAGTGCTGTTAGGGAGGGAGCTCCAGGATTTTTTCCGTGTGGTGTCGGTACACCCACAGTGCTGTTAGGGATGGAGTTCCAGGATTTTGTCCGTGTGGTGTAGGTACACCCACAGTGCTGTTAGCGAGGGAGTTCCAGGATTTTGTCCGTGTGGTGTAGGTACACCCACAGTGCTGTTAGTGAGGGAGTTCCAGGATTTTGTCACTGTGGTGTAGGTACACCCACAGTGCTGTTAGGGATGGAGTTCCAGGATTTTGTCCGTGTGGTGTAGGTACACCCACAGTGCTGTAAGGGATGGAGTTCCAGGATTTTGTCCGTGTGGTGTACGTAGACCCATGGCGCTGTTAGGGAGGGAGTTCCAGGATTTTGATCTGTGGTGCAGGTACACCCACAGTGCTGTTAGGGAGGGAGTTCCAGGATTTTGTCCGTGTGGTGTAGGTACACCCACAGTGCTGTTAGGGAGGGAGTTCCAGGATTTTGTCCGTGTGGTGCAGGTATACCCACAGTGCTGTTAGGGAGGGAGTTCCAGGATTTTGTGCCTCTGGGTTAGGTACACCCACAGCGCTGTTAGGGAGGGAGTTCCAGGATTTTGTCCGTGTGGTGTAGGTACACCCACAGCGCTGTTAGGGAGGGAGTTCCAGGATTTTGTCCGTGTGGTGTAGGTACACCCACAGTGCAGTTAGGGAGGGAGTTCCAGGATTTTGTCCGTGTGGTGTAGGTACACCCATGGCACTGTTAGGGAGGGAGTTCCAGGAATTTGACCCTGTGGTGTAGGTACACCCACAGTGCTGTTAAGGAGGGAGTTCCAGGATTTTGTCCGTGTGGTGTAGGTACACCCACAGTGCTGTTAGGGAGGGAGTTCCAGGATTTTGTCCCTGTGGTGTAGGTACACCCACAGCGCTGTTAGGGAGGGAGTTCCAGGATTTTGTCCGTGTGGTGTAGGTACACCCACAGTGCTGTTAGGGAGGGAGTTCCAGGATTTTGTCCGTGTGGTGTAGGTACGCCCACAGTGCTGTTAGGGAGGGAGTTCCAGGATTTTGTCCCTGTAGTGTAGGTACACCCACAGTGCTGTTAGGGAGGGAGTTCCAGGATTTTGTCCGTGTGGTGTAGGTACACCCACAGTGCTGTTTGGGAGGGAGTTCCAGGATTTTGTCTGTGTGGTGTAAGTACACCCACAGTGCTGTTAGGGAGGGAGTTCCAGGATTTTGTCCGTGTGGTGTAGGTACACCCACAGTGCTGTAAGGTTGGGAATTCCAGGATGTTGTCCGTGTGGTGTAGGTACACCCACAGTGCTCTTAGGGAGTGAGTTCAGGATTTTGTCCGTGTGGTGTAGGTACACCCACAGCGCTGTTAGGGAGGGAGTTCCAGGATTTTGTCCGTGTGGTGTAGGTACACCCACAGTGCTGTTAGGGAGGGAGTTCCAGGATTTTGTCCCGTGTGGTGTAGGTACACCCACAGTGCTGTTAGGGAGGGAGTTCAAGGATTTTGTGCCTCTGGTGTAGGTACACCCACAGTGCTGTTAGGGAGGGAGTTCCAGGATTTTGTCCATGTGGTGTAGGTACACCCACAGTGCAGTCAGGGAGGGAGTTCCAGGATTTTGTCCGTGTGGTGTAGGTACACCCATGGCAATGTTAGGGAGGGAGTTCCAGGAATTTGATCCTGTGGTGTAGGTACACCCACAGTGCTGTTAGGGAGGGAGTTCCAGGATTTTGTCCGTGTGGGGTAGGTATACCCACAGCGCTGTTAGGGAGGGAGTTCGAGGATTTTGACCCGTGTGGTGTAGGTACATCCACAGTGCTGTTAGGGAGGGAGTTCCAGGATTTTGTCCGTGTGGTGTAGGTACACCCACAGTGCTGTTAGGGAGGGAGTTCCAGGATTGTGTCCGTGTGGTGTAGGTACACCCACAGTGCTGTTAGGGAGGGAGTTCCAGGATTTTGTCCGTGTGGTGTAGGTACGCCCACAGTGCTGTTAGGGAGGGAGTTCCAGGATTTTGTCCCTGTAGTGTAGGTACACCCACAGTGCTGTTAGGGAGGGAGTTCCAGGATTTTGTCCGTGTGGTGTAGGTACACCCACAGTGCTGTTTGGGAGGGAGTTCCAGGATTTTGTCTGTGTGGTGTAAGTACACCCACAGTGCTGTTAGGGAGGGAGTTCCAGGATTTTGTCCGTGTGGTGTAGGTACACCCACAGTGCTGTAAGGTTGGGAATTCCAGGATGTTGTCCGTGTGGTGTAGGTACACCCACAGTGCTCTTAGGGAGTGAGTTCAGGATTTTGTCCGTGTGGTGTAGGTACACCCACAGCGCTGTTAGGGAGGGAGTTCCAGGATTTTGTCCGTGTGGTGTAGGTACACCCACAGTGCTGTTAGGGAGGGAGTTCCAGGATTTTGTCCCGTGTGGTGTAGGTACACCCACAGTGCTGTTAGGGAGGGAGTTCAAGGATTTTGTGCCTCTGGTGTAGGTACACCCACAGTGCTGTTAGGGAGGGAGTTCCAGGATTTTGTCCATGTGGTGTAGGTACACCCACAGTGCAGTCAGGGAGGGAGTTCCAGGATTTTGTCCGTGTGGTGTAGGTACACCCATGGCAATGTTAGGGAGGGAGTTCCAGGAATTTGATCCTGTGGTGTAGGTACACCCACAGTGCTGTTAGGGAGGGAGTTCCAGGATTTTGTCCGTGTGGGGTAGGTATACCCACAGCGCTGTTAGGGAGGGAGTTCGAGGATTTTGACCCGTGTGGTGTAGGTACATCCACAGTGCTGTTAGGGAGGGAGTTCCAGGATTTTGTCCGTGTGGTGTAGGTACACCCACAGTGCTGTTAGGGAGGGAGTTCCAGGATTGTGTCCGTGTGGTGTGGGTACACCCACAGTGCTGTTAGGGAGGGAGTTCCAGGATTTTGTCCGTGTGGTGTAGGTACACCCACAGTGCTGTTAGGGAGGGAGTTCCAGGATTTTGTACCCTGTGGTGTAGGTACACCCACAGTGCTGTTAGGGAGGGAGTTCCAGGATTTTGTCCGTGTGGTGTAGGTACACCCACAGTGCTGTTAGGGAGGGAGTTCCAGGATTTTGTCCGTGTGGTGTAGGTACACCCACAGTGCTGTTAGCGAGGGAGTTCCAGGATTTTGTCCGTGTGGTGTAGGTACACCCACAGTGCTGTTTGCGAGGGAGTTCCAGGATTTTGTCACTGTGGTGTAGGTACACCCACAGTGCTGTTAGGGATGGAGTTCCAGGATTTTGTACGTGTGGTGTAGGTACACCCACAGTGCTGTTAGGGATGGAGTTCCAGGATTTTGTCCATGTGGTGTAGGTACACCCATGGTCCTGTTAGGGAGGGAGTTCCAGGATTTTGATGTGTGGTGCAGGTACACCCACAGTGCTGTGAGGGAGGGAGTTACAGGATTTTGTACGTGTGGTGTAGGTACACCCACAGTGCTGTTAGGGAGGGAGTTCCAGGATTTTGTCCGTGTGGTGCAGGTACACCCACAGTGCTGTTGGGAGGGAGTTCCAGGATTTTGTGCCTCTGGTGTAGGTACACCCACAGTGCTGTTAGTGAGGGAGTTCCAGGATTTTGTCCGTGTGGTGTAGGTACACCCACAGTGTTGTTAGGGAGGGAGTTCCAGGATTTTGTCCGTGTGGTGTAGGTACACCCACAGCGCTGTTAGGGAGGGAGTTCCAGGATTTTGTCCGTGTGGTGTAGGTACACCCACAGTGCAGTTAGGGAGGGAGTTCCAGGATTTTGTCCGTGTGGTGTAGGTACACCCATGGCACTGTTAGGGAGGGAGTTCCAGGAATTTGACCCTGTGGTGTAGGTACACCCACAGTGCTGTTAGGGAGGGAGTTCCAGGATTTTGTCCATGTGGTGTAGGTACACCCACAGTGCTGTTAGGGAGGGAGTTCCAGGATTTTGTCTGTGTGGTGTAGGTACACCAATGGCGCTGTTAGGGAGGAGTTCCAGGATTTTGTCTGTGTGGTGTAGGTACACACAAAGTGCTGTTAGGGAGGGAGTTCCAGGATTTTGTCCCGTGTGGTGTAGGTACACCCACAGTGCTGTTAGGGAGGGAGTTCCAGTATTTTGTCCATGTGGTGAAGGTACATCCACATTGCTGTTAGGGAGGGAGTTCCAGGATTTTGTCCCTCTGGTGTAGGTACACCCACAGTGCAGTTGGGGAGGGAGTTCCAGGATTTTGTCCGTGTGGTGTAGGTAGACCAATGGCGCTGTTAGGGAGGAGCTCCTGGATTTTGTCCGTGTGGTGTAGGTACACCCACAGTGCTGTTAGGGAGGGAGTTCCAGGATTTTGTCCGTGTGGTGTAGGTACAGCCACAGTGCTGTTAGGGAGGGAGTTCCAGGATTTTGTCCGTGTGGTGTAGGTACACCCACAGTGCTGTTAAGGAGGGAGTTCCAGGATTTTGTCCGTGTGGTGTAGGTACACCCACAGTGCTGTTAGGGAGGGAGTTCCAGGATTTTGTCCCTGTAGTGTAGGTACACCCATAGTGCTGTTAGGGAGGGAGTTCCAGGATTTTGTCCGTGTGGTGTAGGTACACCCAGAGTGCTGTAAGGTTGGGAATTCCAGGATGTTGTCCGTGTGGTGTAGGTACACCCACAGTGCTGTAAGGGAGTGAGTTCAGGATTTTGTTGTGTGGTGTAGGTACACCCACAGTGCTGTTAGCGAGGGAGTTCCAGGATTTGGTCCGTGCGGTGTAGGTACACCCACAGTGCTGTTAGGGAGGGAGTTCCAGGATTTTGTCCCTGTGGTGTAGGTACACCCACAGTGCTGTTAGGGAGGGAGTTGCAGGATTTTGTCCGTGTGGTGTAGGTACACCCACAGTGCTGTTAGGGAGGGAGTTCCAGGATTTTGTCCGTGTGGTGTAGGTATGCCCACAGTGCTGTTAGGGAGGGAGTTCCAGGATTTTGTCCCTGTAGTGTAGGTACACCCACAGTGCTGTTAGGGAGGGAGTTCCAGGATTTTGTCCGTGTGGTGTAGGTACACCCACAGTGCTGTTAGGGAGGGAGTTCCAGGATTTTGTCCGTGTGGTGTAAGTACACCCACAGTGCTGTTAGGGAGGGAGTTCCAGGATTTTGTCCGTGTGGTGTAGGTACACCCACAGTGCTGTAAGGTTGGGAATTCCAGGATGTTGTCCGTGTGGTGTAGGTACACCCACAGTGCTCTTAGGGAGTGAGTTCAGGATTTTGTCCGTGTGGTGTAGGTACACCCACAGTGCTGTTAGCGAGGGAGTTCCAGGATTTTGACCGTGTGGTGTAGGTACACCCACAGCGCTGTTAGGGAGGGAGTTCCAGGATTTTGTCCGTGTGGTGTAGGTACACCCACAGTGCTGTTAGGGAGGGAGTTCCAGGATTTTGTCCCGTGTGGTGTAGGTACACCCACAGTGCTGTTAGGGAGGGAGTTCCAGGATTTTGTGCCTCTGGTGTAGGTACACCCACAGTGCTGTTAGGGAGGGAGTTCCAGGATTTTGTCCATGTGGTGTAGGTACACCCACAGTGCAGTTCGGGAGGGAGTTCCAGGATTTTGTCCGTGTGGTGTAGGTACACCCATGGCAATGTTAGGGAGGGAGTTCCAGGAATTTGATCCTGTGGTGTAGGTACACCCACAGTGCTGTTAGGGAGGGAGTTCCAGGATTTTGTCCGTGTGGTGTAGGTACACCCACAGCGCTGTTAGGGAGGGAGTTCCAGGATTTTGTCCGTGTGGTGTAGGTACACCCACAGTGCTGTTAGGGAGGGAGTTCCAGGATTGTGTCCGTGTGGTGTAGGTACACCCACAGTGCTGTTAGGGAGGGATTTCCAGGATTTTGTCCGTGTGGTGTAGGTACACCCACAGTGCTGTTAGGGAGGGAGTTCCAGGATTTTGTACCCTGTGGTGTAGGTACACCCACAGTGCTGTTAGGGAGGGTGTTCCAGGATTTTTTCCGTGTGGTGTCGGTACACCCACAGTGCTGTTAGGGAGGGAGTTCCAGGATTTTGTCCGTGTGGTGTAGGTACACCCACAGTGCTGTTAGCGAGGGAGTTCCAGGATTTTGTCCGTGTGGTGTAGGTACACCCACAGTGCTGTTAGCGAGGGAGTTCCAGGATTTTGTCACTGTGGTGTAGGTACACCCACAGTGCTGTTAGGGATGGAGTTCCAGGATTTTGTCCGTGTGGTGTAGGTACACCCACAGTGCTGTAAGGGATGGAGTTCCAGGATTTTGTCCGTGTGGTGTACGTAGACCCATGGCGCTGTTAGGGAGGGAGTTCCAGGATTTTGATCTGTGGTGCAGGTACACCCACAGTGCTGTTAGGGAGGGAGTTCCAGGATTTTGTCCGTGTGGTGTAGGTACACCCACAGTGCTGTTAGGGAGGGAGTTCCAGGATTTTGTCCGTGTGGTGCAGGTATACCCACAGTGCTGTTAGGGAGGGAGTTCCAGGATTTTGTGCCTCTGGTGTAGGTACACCCACAGCGCTGTTAGGGAGGGAGTTCCAGGATTTTGTCCGTGTGGTGTAGGTACACCCACAGCGCTGTTAGGGAGGGAGTTCCAGGATTTTGTCCGTGTGGTGTAGGTACACCCACAGTGCAGTTAGGGAGGGAGTTCCAGGATTTTGTCCGTGTGGTGTAGGTACACCCATGGCACTGTTAGGGAGGGAGTTCCAGGAATTTGACCCTGTGGTGTAGGTACACCCACAGTGCCGTTAGGGAGGGAGTTCCAGGATTTTGTCCGTGTGGTGTAGGTACACCCACAGTGCAGTTAGGGAGGGAGTTCCAGGATTTTGTACCCTGTGGTGTAGGTACACCCACAGTGCTGTTAGGGAGGGAGATCCAGGATTTTGTCCATGTGGTGTAGGTACACCCACAGTGCTGTTAGGGAGGGAGTTCCAGGATTTTGTCCATGTGCTGTAGGTACACCCACAGTGCAGTTAGGGAGGGATTTTCAGGATTTTGTCCGTGTGGTGTAGGTACACCCATGGCACTGTTAGGGAGGGAGTTCCAGGAATTTGATCCTGTGGTGTAGGTACACCCACAGTGCTGTTAGGGAGGGAGTTCCAGGATTTTGTCCGTGAGGGGTAGGTATACCCACAGCGCTGTTAGGGAGGGAGTTCGAGGATTTTGTCCCATGTGGTGTAGGTACATCCACAGTGTTGTTAGGGAGGGAGTTCCAGGATAATGTCCGTGTGGTGTAGGTACACCCACAGTGCTGTTACGGAGGGAGTTCCAGGATTTTGTACCCTGTGGTGTAGGTACACCCACAGTGCTGTTAGGGAGGGAGTTCCAGGATTTTGTCCGTGTGGTGTAGGTACACCCACAGTGCTGTTAGGGAGGGAGTTCCAGGATATTGTACGTGTGGTGTAGGTACACCCACATTGCTGTTTGGGATGGAGTTCCAGGATTTTGTCCGTGTGGTGTAGGTACACCCACAGTGCTGTTAGGGAGGGAGTTCCAGAATTTTGTCCGTGTGGTGTAGGTAGAGCAATGGCGCTGTTAGGGAGGAGTTCCTGGATTTTGTCCCGTGTGGTGTAGGTACACCCACAGTGCTGTGAGGGAGGGAGTTCCAGGATTTTGTCTGTGTGGTGTAGGTACACCCACAGTGCTGTTAGGGAGGGAGTTCCAGGATTTTGTCCGTGTGGTGTAGGTACACCCACAGTGCAGTTAGGGAGGGAGTTCCAGTATTTTGTCCGTGTGCTGTAGGTACACCCACGGCGCTGTTCGGGAGGGAGTTCCAGAATTATGTCCGTGTGGTGTAGGTACACCCACAGTGTTGTTAGGGAGTTCCAGGATTTTGTCCGTGTGGTGTAGGTACACCCACAGTGCTGTTAGGGAGGGAGTTCCAGGATTTTGTCCGTGTGGTGTAGGTACAGCCACAGTGCTGTTAGGGAGGGAGTTCCAGGATTTTGTCCGTGTGGTGTAGGTACACCCACAGTGCTGTTAAGGAGGGAGTTCCAGGATTTTGTCCGTGTGGTGTAGGTACACCCACAGTGCTGTTAGGGAGGGAGTTCCAGGATTTTGTCCCTGTAGTGTAGGTACACCCATAGTGCTGTTAGGGAGGGAGTTCCAGGATTTTGTCCGTGTGGTGTAGGTACACCCAGAGTGCTGTAAGGTTGGGAATTCCAGGATGTTGTCCGTGTGGTGTAGGTACACCCACAGTGCTGTAAGGGAGTGAGTTCAGGATTTTGTCCGTGTGGTGTAGGTACACCCACAGTGCTGTTAGCGAGGGAGTTCCAGGATTTGGTCCGTGCGGTGTAGGTACACCCACAGTGCTGTTAGGGAGGGAGTTCCAGGATTTTGTCCCTGTGGTGTAGGTACACCCACAGTGCTGTTAGGGAGGGAGTTGCAGGATTTTGTCCTTGTGGTGTAGGTACACCCACAGTGCTGTTAGGGAGGGAGTTCCAGGATTTTGTCCGTGTGGTGTAGGTATGCCCACAGTGCTGTTAGGGAGGGAGTTCCAGGATTTTGTCCCTGTAGTGTAGGTACACCCACAGTGCTGTTAGGGAGGGAGTTCCAGGATTTTGTCCGTGTGGTGTAGGTACACCCACAGTGCTGTTAGGGAGGGAGTTCCAGGATTTTGTCCGTGTGGTGTAAGTACACCCACAGTGCTGTTAGGGAGGGAGTTCCAGGATTTTGTCCGTGTGGTGTAGGTACACCCACAGTGCTGTAAGGTTGGGAATTCCAGGATGTTGTCCGTGTGGTGTAGGTACACCCACAGTGCTCTTAGGGAGTGAGTTCAGGATTTTGTCCGTGTGGTGTAGGTACACCCACAGTGCTGTTAGCGAGGGAGTTCCAGGATTTTGACCGTGTGGTGTAGGTACACCCACAGCGCTGTTAGGGAGGGAGTTCCAGGATTTTGTCCGTGTGGTGTAGGTACACCCACAGTGCTGTTAGGGAGGGAGTTCCAGGATTTTGTCCCGTGTGGTGTAGGTACACCCACAGTGCTGTTAGGGAGGGAGTTCCAGGATTTTGTGCCTCTGGTGTAGGTACACCCACAGTGCTGTTAGGGAGGGAGTTCCAGGATTTTGACCATGTGGTGTAGGTACACCCACAGTGCAGTTCGAGAGGGAGTTTCAGGATTTTGTCCATGTGGTGTAGGTACACCCACAGTGCAGTTCGGGAGGGAGTTCCAGGATTTTGTCCGTGTGGTGTAGGTACACCCATGGCAATGTTAGGGAGGGAGTTCCAGGAATTTGATCCTGTGGTGTAGGTACACCCACAGTGCTGTTAGGGAGGGAGTTCCAGGATTTTGTCCGTGGGGTGTAGGTACACCCACAGCGCTGTTAGGGAGGGAGTTCCAGGATTTTGTCCGTGTGGTGTAGGTACACCCACAGTGCTGTTAGGGAGGGAGTTCCAGGATTGTGTCCGTGTGGTGTAGGTACACCCACAGTGCTGTTAGGGAGGGAGTTCCAGGATTTTGTCCGTGTGGTGTAGGTACACCCACAGTGCTGTTAGGGAGGGAGTTCCAGGATTTTGTACCCTGTGGTGTAGGTACACCCACAGTGCTGTTAGGGAGGGAGTTCCAGGATTTTTTCCGTGTGGTGTCGGTACACCCACAGTGCTGTTAGGGAGGGAGTTCCAGGATTTTGTCCGTGTGGTGTAGGTACACCCACAGTGCAGTTCGGGAGGGAGTTCCAGGATTTTGTCCGTGTGGTGTAGGTACACCCATGGCAATGTTAGGGAGGGAGTTCCAGGAATTTGATCCTGTGGTGTAGGTACACCCACAGTGCTGTTAGGGAGGGAGTTCCAGGATTTTGTCCGTGTGGTGTAGGTACACCCACAGCGCTGTTAGGGAGGGAGTTCCAGGATTTTGTCCGTGTGGTGTAGGTACACCCACAGTGCTGTTAGGGAGGGAGTTCCAGGATTGTGTCCGTGTGGTGTAGGTACACCCACAGTGCTGTTAGGGAGGGAGTTCCAGGATTTTGTCCGTGTGGTGTAGGTACACCCACAGTGCTGTTAGGGAGGGACTTCCAGGATTTTGTACCCTGTGGTGTAGGTACACCCACAGTGCTGTTAGGGAGGGAGTTCCAGGATTTTTTCCGTGTGGTGTCGGTACACCCACAGTGCTGTTAGGGAGGGAGTTCCAGGATTTTGTCCGTGTGGTGTAGGTACACCCACAGTGCTGTTAGCGAGGGAGTTCCAGGATTTTGTCCGTGTGGTGTAGGTACACCCATGGCAATGTTAGGGAGGGAGTTCCAGGAATTTGATCCTGTGGTGTAGGTACACCCACAGTGCTGTTAGGGAGGGAGTTCCAGGATTTTGTCCGTGTGGTGTAGGTACACCCACAGCGCTGTTAGGGAGGGAGTTCCAGGATTTTGTCCGTGTGGTGTAGGTACGCCCACAGTGCTGTTAGGGAGGGAGTTCCAGGATTGTGTCCGTGTGGTGTAGGTACACCCACAGTGCTGTTAGGGAGGGAGTTCCAGGATTTTGTCCGTGTGGTGTAGGTACACCCACAGTGCTGTTAGGGAGGGAGTTCCAGGATTTTGTACCCTGTGGTGTAGGTACACCCACAGTGCTGTTAGGGAGGGAGTTCCAGGATTTTTTCCGTGTGGTGTCGGTACACCCACAGTGCTGTTAGGGAGGGAGTTCCAGGATTTTGTCCGTGTGGTGTAGGTACACCCACAGTGCTGTTAGCGAGGGAGTTCCAGGATTTTGTCCGTGTGGTGTAGGTACACCCACAGTGCTGTTAGCGAGGGAGTTCCAGGATTTTGTCACTGTGGTGTAGGTACACCCACAGTGCTGTTAGGGATGGAGTTCCAGGATTTTGTCCGTGTGGTGTAGGTACACCCACAGTGCTGTAAGGGATGGAGTTCCAGGATTTTGTCCGTGTGGTGTACGTAGACCCATGGCGCTGTTAGGGAGGGAGTTCCAGGATTTTGATCTGTGGTGCAGGTACACCCACAGTGCTGTTAGGGAGGGAGTTCCAGGATTTTGTCCGTGTGGTGTAGGTACACCCACAGTGCTGTTAGGGAGGGAGTTCCAGGATTTTGTCCGTGTGGTGTAGGTACACCCACAGTGCTGTTAGGGAGGGAGTTCCAGGATTTTGTCCCGTGTGGTGTAGGTACACCCACAGTGCTGTTAGGGAGGGAGTTCCAGGATTTTTTCCGTGTGGTGTCGGTACACCCACAGTGCTGTTAGGGAGGGAGTTCCAGGATTTTGTCCGTGTGGTGTAGGTACACCCACAGTGCTGTTAGCGAGGGAGTTCCAGGATTTTGTCCGTGTGGTGTAGGTACACCCACAGTGCTGTTAGCGAGGGAGTTCCAGGATTTTGTCACTGTGGTGTAGGTACACCCACAGTGCTGTTAGGGATGGAGTTCCAGGATTTTGTCCGTGTGGTGTAGGTACACCCACAGTGCTGTAAGGGATGGAGTTCCAGGATTTTGTCCGTGTGGTGTACGTAGACCCATGGCGCTGTTAGGGAGGGAGTTCCAGGATTTTGATCTGTGGTGCAGGTACACCCACAGTGCTGTTAGGGAGGGAGTTCCAGGATTTTGTCCGTGTGGTGTAGGTACACCCACAGCGCTGTTAGGGAGGGAGTTCCAGGATTTTGTCCGTGTGGTGTAGGTACACCCACAGTGCTGTTAGGGAGGGAGTTCCAGGATTTTGTCCCGTGTGGTGTAGGTACACCCACAGTGCTGTTAGGGAGGGAGTTCCAGGATTTTGTGCCTCTGGTGTAGGTACACCCACAGTGCTGTTAGGGAGGGAGTTCCAGGATTTTGACCATGTGGTGTAGGTACACCCACAGTGCAGTTCGAGAGGGAGTTTCAGGATTTTGTCCATGTGGTGTAGGTACACCCACAGTGCAGTTCGGGAGGGAGTTCCAGGATTTTGTCCGTGTGGTGTAGGTACACCCATGGCAATGTTAGGGAGGGAGTTCCAGGAATTTGATCCTGTGGTGTAGGTACACCCACAGTGCTGTTAGGGAGGGAGTTCCAGGATTTTGTCCGTGGGGTGTAGGTACACCCACAGCGCTGTTAGGGAGGGAGTTCCAGGATTTTGTCCGTGTGGTGTAGGTACACCCACAGTGCTGTTAGGGAGGGAGTTCCAGGATTGTGTCCGTGTGGTGTAGGTACACCCACAGTGCTGTTAGGGAGGGAGTTCCAGGATTTTGTCCGTGTGGTGTAGGTACACCCACAGTGCTGTTAGGGAGGGAGTTCCAGGATTTTGTACCCTGTGGTGTAGGTACACCCACAGTGCTGTTAGGGAGGGAGTTCCAGGATTTTTTCCGTGTGGTGCCGGTACACCCACAGTGCTGTTAGGGAGGGAGTTCCAGGATTTTGTCCGTGTGGTGTAGGTACACCCACAGTGCAGTTCGGGAGGGAGTTCCAGGATTTTGTCCGTGTGGTGTAGGTACACCCATGGCAATGTTAGGGAGGGAGTTCCAGGAATTTGATCCTGTGGTGTAGGTACACCCACAGTGCTGTTAGGGAGGGAGTTCCAGGATTTTGTCCGTGTGGTGTAGGTACACCCACAGCGCTGTTAGGGAGGGAGTTCCAGGATTTTGTCCGTGTGGTGTAGGTACACCCACAGTGCTGTTAGGGAGGGACTTCCAGGATTTTGTACCCTGTGGTGTAGGTACACCCACAGTGCTGTTAGGGAGGGAGTTCCAGGATTTTTTCCGTGTGGTGTCGGTACACCCACAGTGCTGTTAGGGAGGGAGTTCCAGGATTTTGTCCGTGTGGTGTAGGTACACCCACAGTGCTGTTAGCGAGGGAGTTCCAGGATTTTGTCCGTGTGGTGTAGGTACACCCATGGCAATGTTAGGGAGGGAGTTCCAGGAATTTGATCCTGTGGTGTAGGTACACCCACAGTGCTGTTAGGGAGGGAGTTCCAGGATTTTGTCCGTGTGGTGTAGGTACACCCACAGCGCTGTTAGGGAGGGAGTTCCAGGATTTTGTCCGTGTGGTGTAGGTACGCCCACAGTGCTGTTAGGGAGGGAGTTCCAGGATTGTGTCCGTGTGGTGTAGGTACACCCACAGTGCTGTTAGGGAGGGAGTTCCAGGATTTTGTCCGTGTGGTGTAGGTACACCCACAGTGCTGTTAGGGAGGGAGTTCCAGGATTTTGTACCCTGTGGTGTAGGTACACCCACAGTGCTGTTAGGGAGGGAGTTCCAGGATTTTTTCCGTGTGGTGTCGGTACACCCACAGTGCTGTTAGGGAGGGAGTTCCAGGATTTTGTCCGTGTGGTGTAGGTACACCCACAGTGCTGTTAGCGAGGGAGTTCCAGGATTTTGTCCGTGTGGTGTAGGTACACCCACAGTGCTGTTAGCGAGGGAGTTCCAGGATTTTGTCACTGTGGTGTAGGTACACCCACAGTGCTGTTAGGGATGGAGTTCCAGGATTTTGTCCGTGTGGTGTAGGTACACCCACAGTGCTGTAAGGGATGGAGTTCCAGGATTTTGTCCGTGTGGTGTACGTAGACCCATGGCGCTGTTAGGGAGGGAGTTCCAGGATTTTGATCTGTGGTGCAGGTACACCCACAGTGCTGTTAGGGAGGGAGTTCCAGGATTTTGTCCGTGTGGTGTAGGTACACCCACAGTGCTGTTAGGGAGGGAGTTCCAGGATTTTGTCCGTGTGGTGCAGGTATACCCACAGTGCTGTTAGGGAGGGAGTTCCAGGATTTTGTGCCTCTGGTGTAGGTACACCCACAGCGCTGTTAGGGAGGGAGTTCCAGGATTTTGTCCGTGTGGTGTAGGTACACCCACAGCGCTGTTAGGGAGGGAGTTCCAGGATTTTGTCCGTGTGGTGTAGGTACACCCACAGTGCAGTTAGGGAGGGAGTTCCAGCATTTTGTCCGTGTGGTGTGGGTACACCCATGGCACTGTTAGGGAGGGAGATCCAGGAATTTGACCCTGTAGTGTAGGTACACCCACAGTGCTGTTAGGGAGGGAGTTCCAGGATTTTGTCCGTGTGGTGTAGGTACACCCACAGTGCAGTTAGGGAGGGAGTTCCAGGATTTTGTACCCTGTGGTGTAGGTACACCCACAGTGCTGTTAGGGAGGGAGATCCAGGATTTTGTCCATGTGGTGTAGGTACACCCACAGTGCTGTTAGGGAGGGAGTTCCAGGATTTTGTACCCTGTGGTGTAGGTACACCCATAGTGCTTTTAGGGAGGGAGTTCCAGGATTTTGTCCGTGTGGTGTAGGTACACCCACAGTGCTGTTAGGGAGGGAGTTCCAGGATTTTGTCCCTGTGGTGTAGGTACACCCACAGTGCTGTTAGGGAGGGAGTTGCAGGATTTTGTCCGTGTGGTGTAGGTACACCCACAGTGCTGTTAGGGAGGGAGTTCCAGGATTTTGTCCGTGTGGTGTAGGTATGCCCACAGTGCTGTTAGGGAGGGAGTTCCAGGATTTTGTCCCTGTAGTGTAGGTACACCCACAGTGCTGTTAGGGAGGGAGTTCCAGGATTTTGTCCGTGTGGTGTAGGTACACCCACAGTGCTGTTAGGGAGGGAGTTCCAGGATTTTGTCCGTGTGGTGTAAGTACACCCACAGTGCTGTTAGGGAGGGAGTTCCAGGATTTTGTCCCGTGTGGTGTAGGTACACCCACAGTGCTGTTAGGGACGGAGTTCCAGGATTTTCTGCCTCTGGTGTAAGTACACCCACAGTGCTGTTAGGGAGGGAGTTCCAGGATTTTGTCCATGTGCTGTAGGTACACCCACAGTGCAGTTAGGGAGGGATTTTCAGGATTTTGTCCGTGTGGTGTAGGTACACCCATGGCACTGTTAGGGAGGGAGTTCCAGGAATTTGATCCTGTGGTGTAGGTACACCCACAGTGCTGTTAGGGAGGGAGTTCCAGGATTTTGTCCGTGAGGGGTAGGTATACCCACAGCGCTGTTAGGGAGGGAGTTCGAGGATTTTGTCCCGTGTGGTGTAGGTACATCCACAGTGTTGTTAGGGAGGGAGTTCCAGGATAATGTCCGTGTGGTGTAGGTACACCCACAGTGCTGTTACGGAGGGAGTTCCAGGATTTTGTACCCTGTGGTGTAGGTACACCCACAGTGCTGTTAGGGAGGGAGTTCCAGGATTTTGTCCGTGTGGTGTAGGTACACCCACAGTGCTGTTAGGGAGGGAGTTCCAGGATTTTGTCCGTGTGGTGTAGGTACATCCACAGTGCTGTTAGGGAGGGAGTTCCAGGATATTGTACGTGTGGTGTAGGTACACCCACATTGCTGTTTGGGATGGAGTTCCAGGATTTTGTCCGTGTGGTGTAGGTACACCCACAGTGCTGTTAGGGAGGGAGTTCCAGAATTTTGTCCGTGTGGTGTAGGTAGAGCAATGGCGCTGTTAGGGAGGAGTTCCTGGATTTTGTCCCGTGTGGTGTAGGTACACCCACAGTGCTGTGAGGGAGGGAGTTCCAGGATTTTGTCTGTGTGGTGTAGGTACACCCACAGTGCTGTTAGGGAGGGAGTTCCAGGATTTTGTCCGTGTGGTGTAGGTACACCCACAGTGCAGTTAGGGAGGGAGTTCCAGGATTTTGTCCGTGTGCTGTAGGTACACCCACGGCGCTGTTCGGGAGGGAGTTCCAGAATTATGTCCGTGTGGTGTAGGTACACCCACAGTGTTGTTAGGGAGTTCCAGGATTTTGTCCGTGTGGTGTAGGTACACCCACAGTGCTGTTAGGGAGGGAGTTCCAGGATTTTGTCCGTGTGGTGTAGGTACAGCCACAGTGCTGTTAGGGAGGGAGTTCCAGGATTTTGTCCGTGTGGTGTAGGTACACCCACAGTGCTGTTAAGGAGGGAGTTCCAGGATCTTGTCCGTGTGGTGTAGGTACACCCACAGTGCTGTTAGGGAGGGAGTTCCAGGATTTTGTCCCTGTAGTGTAGGTACACCCATAGTGCTGTTAGGGAGGGAGTTCCAGGATTTTGTCCGTGTGGTGTAGGTACACCCAGAGTGCTGTAAGGTTGGGAATTCCAGGATGTTGTCCGTGTGGTGTAGGTACACCCACAGTGCTGTAAGGGAGTGAGTTCAGGATTTTGTCCGTGTGGTGTAGGTACACCCACAGTGCTGTTAGCGAGGGAGTTCCAGGATTTGGTCCGTGCGGTGTAGGTACACCCACAGTGCTGTTAGGGAGGGAGTTCCAGGATTTTGTCCCTGTGGTGTAGGTACACCCACAGTGCTGTTAGGGAGGGAGTTGCAGGATTTTGTCCGTGTGGTGTAGGTACACCCACAGTGCTGTTAGGGAGGGAGTTCCAGGATTTTGTCCGTGTGGTGTAGGTATGCCCACAGTGCTGTTAGGGAGGGAGTTCCAGGATTTTGTCCCTGTAGTGTAGGTACACCCACAGTGCTGTTAGGGAGGGAGTTCCAGGATTTTGTCCGTGTGGTGTAGGTACACCCACAGTGCTGTTAGGGAGGGAGTTCCAGGATTTTGTCCGTGTGGTGTAAGTACACCCACAGTGCTGTTAGGGAGGGAGTTCCAGGATTTTGTCCGTGTGGTGTAGGTACACCCACAGTGCTGTAAGGTTGGGAATTCCAGGATGTTGTCCGTGTGGTGTAGGTACACCCACAGTGCTCTTAGGGAGTGAGTTCAGGATTTTGTCCGTGTGGTGTAGGTACAACCACAGCGCTGTTAGGGAGGGAGTTCCAGGATTTTGTCCGTGTGGTGTAGGTACACCCACAGTGCTGTTAGGGAGGGAGTTCCAGGATTTTGTCCCGTGTGGTGTAGGTACAACCACAGCGCTGTTAGGGAGGGAGTTCCAGGATTTTGTCCGTGTGGTGTAGGTACACCCACAGTGCTGTTAGGGAGGGAGTTCCAGGATTTTGTCCCGTGTGGTGTAGGTACACCCACAGTGCTGTTAGGGAGGGAGTTCCAGGATTTTGTGCCTCTGGTGTAGGTACACCCACAGTGCTGTTAGGGAGGGAGTTCCAGGATTTTGACCATGTGGTGTAGGTACACCCACAGTGCAGTTCGGGAGGGAGTTTCAGGATTTTGTCCATGTGGTGTAGGTACACCCACAGTGCAGTTCGGGAGGGAGTTCCAGGATTTTGTCCGTGTGGTGTAGGTACACCCATGGCAATGTTAGGGAGGGAGTTCCAGGAATTTGATCCTGTTGTGTAGGTACACCCACAGTGCTGTTAGGGAGGGAGTTCCAGGATTTTGTCCGTGTGGTGTAGGTACACCCACAGCGCTGTTAGGGAGGGAGTTCCAGGATTTTGTCCGTGTGGTGTAGGTACACCCACAGTGCTGTTAGGGAGGGAGTTCCAGGATTGTGTCCGTGTGGTGTAGGTACACCCACAGTGCTGTTAGGGAGGGAGTTCCAGGATTTTGTCCGTGTGGTGTAGGTACACCCACAGTGCTGTTAGGGAGGGAGTTCCAGGATTTTGTACCCTGTGGTGTAGGTACACCCACAGTGCTGTTAGGGAGGGAGTTCCAGGATTTTTTCCGTGTGGTGTCGGTACACCCACAGTGCTGTTAGGGAGGGAGTTCCAGGATTGTGGTGTAGGTACACCCACAGTGCTGTTAGCGAGGGAGTTCCAGGATTTTGTCCGTGTGGTGTAGGTACACCCACAGTGCTGTTAGCGAGGGAGTTCCAGGATTTTTGTCACTGTGGTGTAGGTACACCCACAGTGCTGTTAGGGATGGAGTTCCAGGATTTTGTCCGTGTGGTGTAAGTACACCCACAGTGCTGTAAGGGATGGAGTTCCAGGATTTTGTCCATGTGGTGTACGTAGACCCATGGCGCTGTTAGGGAGGGAGTTCCAGGATTTTGATCTGTGGTGCAGGTACACCCACAGTGCTGTTAGGGAGGGAGTTCCAGGATTTTGTCCGTGTGGTGTAGGTACACCCACAGTGCTGTTAGGGAGGGAGTTCCAGGATTTTGTCCGTGTGGTGCAGGTATACCCACAGTGCTGTTAGGGAGGGAGTTCCAGGATTTTGTGCCTCTGGTGTAGGTACACCCACAGCGCTGTTAGGGAGGGAGTTCCAGGATTTTGTCCGTGTGGTGTAGGTACACCCACAGCGCTGTTAGGGAGGGAGTTCCAGGATTTTGTCCGTGTGGTGTAGGTACACCCCACAGTGCAGTTAGGGAGGGAGTTCCAGGATTTTGTCCGTGTGGTGTAGGTACACCCATGGCACTGTTAGGGAGGGAGTTCCAGGAATTTGACCCTGTGGTGTAGGTACACCCACAGTGCTGTTAGGGAGGGAGTTCCAGGATTTTGTCCGTGTGGTGTAGGTACACCCACAGTGCAGTTAGGGAGGGAGTTCCAGGATTTTGTACCCTGTGGTGTAGGTACACCCACAGTGCTGTTAGGGAGGGAGATCCAGGATTTTGTCCATGTGGTGTAGGTACACCCACAGTGCTGTTAGGGAGGGAGTTCCAGGATTTTGTACCTGTGGTGTAGGTACACCCATAGTGCTTTTAGGGAGGGAGTTCCAGGATTTTGTCCGTGTGGTTTAGGTACACCCACAGTGCTGTTAGGGAGGGAGTTCCAGGATTTTGTCCCTGTGGTGTAGGTACACCCACAGTGCTGTTAGGGAGGGAGTTGCAGGATTTTGTCCGTGTGGTGTAGGTGCACCCACAGTGCTGTTAGGGAGGGAGTTCCAGGATTTTGTCCGTGTGGTGTAGGTATGCCCACAGTGCTGTTAGGGAGGGAGTTCCAGGATTTTGTCCCTGTAGTGCAGGTACACCCACAGTGCTGTTAGGGAGGGAGTTCCAGGATTTTGTCCGTGTGGTGTAGGTACACCCACAGTGCTGTTAGGGAGGGAGTTCCAGGATTTTGTCCGTGTGGTGTAAGTACACCCACAGTGCTGTTAGGGAGGGAGTTCCAGGATTTTGTCCCGTGTGGTGTAGGTACACCCACAGTGCTGTTAGGGACGGAGTTCCAGGATTTTCTGCCTCTGGTGTAAGTACACCCACAGTGCTGTTAGGGAGGGAGTTCCAGGATTTTGTCCATGTGCTGTAGGTACACCCACAGTGCAGTTAGGGAGGGAGTTCCAGGATTTTGTCCGTGAGGGGTAGGTATACCCACAGCGCTGTTAGGGAGGGAGTTCCAGGATTTTTGTCCGTATGGTGTAGGTACACCCACAGTGCTGTAAGGGAGTGAGTTCAGGATTTTGTCCGTGTGGTGTAGGTACACCCACAGTGCTGTTAGCGAGGGAGTTCCAGGATTTGGTCCGTGCGGTGTAGGTACACCCACAGTGCTGTTAGGGAGGGAGTTCCAGGATTTTGTCCCTGTGGTGTAGGTACACCCACAGTGCTGTTAGGGAGGGAGTTGCAGGATTTTGTCCGTGTGGTGTAGCTACACCCACAGTGCTGTTAGGGAGGGAGTTCCAGGATTTTGTCCGTGTGGTGTAGGTATGCCCACAGTGCTGTTAGGGAGGGAGTTCCAGGATTTTGTCCCTGTAGTGCAGGTACACCCACAGTGCTGTTAGGGAGGGAGTTCCAGGATTTTGTCCGTGTGGTGTAGGTACACCCACAGTGCTGTTAGGGAGGGAGTTCCAGGATTTTGTCCGTGTGGTGTAAGTACACCCACAGTGCTGTTAGGGAGGGAGTTCCAGGATTTTGTCCGTGTGGTGTAGGTACACCCACAGTGCTGTAAGGTTGGGAATTCCAGGATGTTGTCCGTGTGGTGTAGGTACACCCACAGTGCTCTTAGGGAGTGAGTTCAGGATTTTGTCCGTGTGGTGTAGGTACACCCACAGTGCTGTTAGCGAGGGAGTTCCAGGATTTTGACCGTGTGGTGTAGGTACACCCACAGCGCTGTTAGGGAGGGAGTTCCAGGATTTTGGTCCGTGTGGTGTAGGTACACCCACAGTGCTGTTAGGGAGGGAGTTCCAGGATTTTGTCCCGTGTGGTGTAGGTACACCCACAGTGCTGTTAGGGAGGGAGTTCCAGGATTTTGTGCCTCTGGTGTAGGTACACCCACAGTGCTGTTAGGGAGGGAGTTCCAGGATTTTGTCCATGTGGTGTAGGTACACCCACAGTGCAGTTCGGGAGGGAGTTCCAGGATTTTGTCCGTGTGGTGTAGGTACACCCATGGCAATGTTAGGCAGGGAGTTCCAGGAATTTGATCCTGTGGTGTAGGTACACCCACAGTGCTGTTAGGGAGGGAGTTCCAGGATTTTGTCCGTGTGGTGTAGGTACACCAACAGCGCTGTTAGGGAGGGAGTTCCAGGATTTTGTCCGTGTGGTGTAGGTACACCCACAGTGCTGTTAGGGAGGGAGTTCCAGGATTGTGTCCGTGTGGTGTAGGTACACCCACAGTGCTGTTAGGGAGGGAGTTCCAGGATTTTGTCCGTGTGGTGTAGGTACACCCACAGTGCTGTTAGGGAGGGAGTTCCAGGATTTTGTACCCTGTGTTGTAGGTACACCCACAGTGCTGTTAGGGAGGGAGTTCCAGGATTTTTTCCGTGTGGTGTCGGTACACCCACAGTGCTGTTAGGGAGGGAGTTCCAGGATTTTGTCCGTGTGGTGTGGGTACACCCACAGTGCTGTTAGCGAGGGAGTTCCAGGATTTTGTCGGTGTGGTGTAGGTACACCCACAGTGCTGTTAGCGAGGGAGTTCCAGGATTTGGTCACTGTGGTGTAGGTACACCCACAGTGCAGTTAGGGATGGAGTTCCAGGATTTTGTCCGTGTGGTGTAGGTACACCCACAGTGCTGTAAGGGATGGAGTTCCAGGATTTTGTCCGTGTGGTGTACGTAGACCCATGGCGCTGTTAGGGAGGGAGTTCCAGGATTTTGATCTGTGGTGCAGGTACAACCCACAGTGCTGTTAGGGAGGGAGTTCCAGGATTTTGTCCGTGTGGTGTAGGTACACCCACAGTGCTGTTAGGGAGGGAGTTCCAGGATTTTGTCCCTGTGGTGCAGGTATACCCACAGTGCTGTTAGGGAGGGAGTTCCAGGATTTTGTGCCTCTGGTGTAGGTACACCCACAGTGCTGTTAGGGAGGGAGTTCCAGGATTTTGTCCATGTGCTGTAGGTACACCCACAGTGCAGTTAGGGAGGGATTTTCAGGATTTTGTCCGTGTGGTGTAGGTACACCCATGGCACTGTTAGGGAGGGAGTTCCAGGAATTTGATCCTGTGGTGTAGGTACACCCACAGTGCTGTTAGGGAGGGAGTTCCAGGATTTTGTCCGTGAGGGGTAGGTATACCCACAGCGCTGTTAGGGAGGGAGTTCGAGGATTTTTGTCCCGTGTCGTGTAGGTACATCCACAGTGTTGTTAGGGAGGGAGTTCCAGGATAATGTCCGTGTGGTGTAGGTACACCCACAGTGCTGTTAGGGAGGGAGTTCCAGGATTTTGTCCGTGTGGTGTAGGTACACCCACAGTGCTGTTAGGGAGGGAGTTCCAGGATTTTGTCCGTGTGGTGTAGGTACATCCACAGTGCTGTTAGGGAGGGAGTTCCAGGATATTGTACGTGTGGTGTAGGTACACCCACATTGCTGTTTGGGATGGAGTTCCAGGATTTTGTCCGTGTGGTGTAGGTACACCCACAGTGCTGTTAGGGAGGGAGTTCCAGAATTTTGTCCGTGTGGTGTAGGTAGAGCAATGGCGCTGTTAGGGAGGAGTTCCTGGATTTTGTCCCGTGTGGTGTAGGTACACCCACAGTGCTGTGAGGGAGGGAGTTCCAGGATTTTGTCTGTGTGGTGTAGGTACACCCACAGTGCTGTTAGGGAGGGAGTTCCAGGATTTTGTCCGTGTGGTGTAGGTACACCCACAGTGCAGTTAGGGAGGGAGTTCCAGGATTTTGTCCGTGTGCTGTAGGTACACCCCACGGCGCTGTTCGGGAGGGAGTTCCAGAATTATGTCCGTGTGGTGTAGGTACACCCACAAGTGTTGTTAGGGAGTTCCAGGATTTTGTCCGTGTGGTGTAGGTACACCCACAGTGCTGTTAGGGAGGGAGTTCCAGGATTTTGTCCCTGTGGTGTAGGTACACCCACAGTGCTGTTAGGGAGGGAGTTCCAGGATTTTGTCCGTGTGGTGTAGGTACACCCACAGTGCTATTAGGGAGGGAGTTCCAGGATTTTGTCCGTGTGGTGTAGGTACACCCACAGTGCTGTTAGGGAGGGAGTTCCAGGATTTTGTCCCTGTAGTGTAGGTACACCCACAGTGCTGTTAGGGAGGGAGTTCCAGGATTTTGTCCGTGTGGTGTAGGTACACCCACAGTGCTGTTTGGGAGGGAGTTCCAGGATTTTGTCCGTGTGGTGTAAGTACACCCACAGTGCTGTTAGGGAGGGAGTTCCAGGATTTTGTCCGTGTGGTGTAGGTACACCCACAGTGCTGTAAGGTTGGGAATTCCAGGATGTTGTCCGTGTGGTGTAGGTACACCCACAGTGCTCTTAGGGAGTGAGTTCAGGATTTTGTCCGTGTTGTGTAGGTACACCCACAGCGCTGTTAGGGAGGGAGTTCCAGGATTTTGTCCGTGTGGTGTAGGTACACCCACAGTGCTGTTAGGGAGGGAGTTCCAGGATTTTGTCCCGTGTGGTGTAGGTACACCCACAGTGCTGTTAGGGAGGGAGTTCCAGGATTTTGTCCATGTGGTGTAGGTACACCCACAGTGCAGTTAGGGAGGGAGTTCCAGGATTTTGTCCGTGTGGTGTAGGTACACCCATGGCAATGTTAGGGAGGGAGTTCCAGGAATTTGATCCTGTGGAGTAGGTACACCCACAGTGCTGTTAGGGAGGGAGTTCCAGGATTTTTTTCCGTGTGGTGTCGGTACACCCACAGTGCTGTTAGGGAGGGAGTTCCAGGATTTTGTCCGTGTGGTGTAGGTACACCCACAGTGCTGTTAGCGAGGGAGTTCCAGGATTTTGTCCGTGTGGTGTAGGTACACCCACAGTGCTGTTAGCGAGGGAGTTCCAGGATTTTGTCACTGTGGTGTAGGTACACCCACAGTGCTGTTAGGGATGGAGTTCCAGGATTTTGTCCGTGTGGTGTAGGTACACCCACAGTGCTGTAAGGGATGGAGTTCCAGGATTTTGTCCGTGTGGTGTACGTAGACCCATGGCGCTGTTAGGGAGGGAGTTCCAGGATTTTGATCTGTGGTGCAGGTACACCCACAGTGCTGTTAGGGAGGGAGTTCCAGGATTTTGTCCGTGTGGTGTAGGTACACCCACAGCGCTGTTAGGGAGGGAGTTCCAGGATTTTGTCCGTGTGGTGTAGGTACACCCACAGTGCTGTTAGGGAGGGAGTTCCAGGATTTTGTCCCGTGTGGTGTAGGTACACCCACAGTGCTGTTAGGGAGGGAGTTCCAGGATTTTGTGCCTCTGGTGTAGGTACACCCACAGTGCTGTTAGGGAGGGAGTTCCAGGATTTTGACCATGTGGTGTAGGTACACCCACAGTGCAGTTCGAGAGGGAGTTTCAGGATTTTGTCCATGTGGTGTAGGTACACCCACAGTGCAGTTCGGGAGGGAGTTCCAGGATTTTGTCCGTGTGGTGTAGGTACACCCATGGCAATGTTAGGGAGGGAGTTCCAGGAATTTGATCCTGTGGTGTAGGTACACCCACAGTGCTGTTAGGGAGGGAGTTCCAGGATTTTGTCCGTGGGGTGTAGGTACACCCACAGCGCTGTTAGGGAGGGAGTTCCAGGATTTTGTCCGTGTGGTGTAGGTACACCCACAGTGCTGTTAGGGAGGGAGTTCCAGGATTGTGTCCGTGTGGTGTAGGTACACCCACAGTGCTGTTAGGGAGGGAGTTCCAGGATTTTGTCCGTGTGGTGTAGGTACACCCACAGTGCTGTTAGGGAGGGAGTTCCAGGATTTTGTACCCTGTGGTGTAGGTACACCCACAGTGCTGTTAGGGAGGGAGTTCCAGGATTTTTTCCGTGTGGTGCCGGTACACCCACAGTGCTGTTAGGGAGGGAGTTCCAGGATTTTGTCCGTGTGGTGTAGGTACACCCACAGTGCAGTTCGGGAGGGAGTTCCAGGATTTTGTCCGTGTGGTGTAGGTACACCCATGGCAATGTTAGGGAGGGAGTTCCAGGAATTTGATCCTGTGGTGTAGGTACACCCACAGTGCTGTTAGGGAGGGAGTTCCAGGATTTTGTCCGTGTGGTGTAGGTACACCCACAGCGCTGTTAGGGAGGGAGTTCCAGGATTTTGTCCGTGTGGTGTAGGTACACCCACAGTGCTGTTAGGGAGGGACTTCCAGGATTTTGTACCCTGTGGTGTAGGTACACCCACAGTGCTGTTAGGGAGGGAGTTCCAGGATTTTTTCCGTGTGGTGTCGGTACACCCACAGTGCTGTTAGGGAGGGAGTTCCAGGATTTTGTCCGTGTGGTGTAGGTACACCCACAGTGCTGTTAGCGAGGGAGTTCCAGGATTTTGTCCGTGTGGTGTAGGTACACCCATGGCAATGTTAGGGAGGGAGTTCCAGGAATTTGATCCTGTGGTGTAGGTACACCCACAGTGCTGTTAGGGAGGGAGTTCCAGGATTTTGTCCGTGTGGTGTAGGTACACCCACAGCGCTGTTAGGGAGGGAGTTCCAGGATTTTGTCCGTGTGGTGTAGGTACGCCCACAGTGCTGTTAGGGAGGGAGTTCCAGGATTGTGTCCGTGTGGTGTAGGTACACCCACAGTGCTGTTAGGGAGGGAGTTCCAGGATTTTGTCCGTGTGGTGTAGGTACACCCACAGTGCTGTTAGGGAGGGAGTTCCAGGATTTTGTACCCTGTGGTGTAGGTACACCCACAGTGCTGTTAGGGAGGGAGTTCCAGGATTTTTTCCGTGTGGTGTCGGTACACCCACAGTGCTGTTAGGGAGGGAGTTCCAGGATTTTGTCCGTGTGGTGTAGGTACACCCACAGTGCTGTTAGCGAGGGAGTTCCAGGATTTTGTCCGTGTGGTGTAGGTACACCCACAGTGCTGTTAGCGAGGGAGTTCCAGGATTTTGTCACTGTGGTGTAGGTACACCCACAGTGCTGTTAGGGATGGAGTTCCAGGATTTTGTCCGTGTGGTGTAGGTACACCCACAGTGCTGTAAGGGATGGAGTTCCAGGATTTTGTCCGTGTGGTGTACGTAGACCCATGGCGCTGTTAGGGAGGGAGTTCCAGGATTTTGATCTGTGGTGCAGGTACACCCACAGTGCTGTTAGGGAGGGAGTTCCAGGATTTTGTCCGTGTGGTGTAGGTACACCCACAGTGCTGTTAGGGAGGGAGTTCCAGGATTTTGTCCGTGTGGTGCAGGTATACCCACAGTGCTGTTAGGGAGGGAGTTCCAGGATTTTGTGCCTCTGGTGTAGGTACACCCACAGCGCTGTTAGGGAGGGAGTTCCAGGATTTTGTCCGTGTGGTGTAGGTACACCCACAGCGCTGTTAGGGAGGGAGTTCCAGGATTTTGTCCGTGTGGTGTAGGTACACCCACAGTGCAGTTAGGGAGGGAGTTCCAGCATTTTGTCCGTGTGGTGTGGGTACACCCATGGCACTGTTAGGGAGGGAGATCCAGGAATTTGACCCTGTAGTGTAGGTACACCCACAGTGCTGTTAGGGAGGGAGTTCCAGGATTTTGTCCGTGTGGTGTAGGTACACCCACAGTGCAGTTAGGGAGGGAGTTCCAGGATTTTGTACCCTGTGGTGTAGGTACACCCACAGTGCTGTTAGGGAGGGAGATCCAGGATTTTGTCCATGTGGTGTAGGTACACCCACAGTGCTGTTAGGGAGGGAGTTCCAGGATTTTGTACCCTGTGGTGTAGGTACACCCATAGTGCTTTTAGGGAGGGAGTTCCAGGATTTTGTCCGTGTGGTGTAGGTACACCCACAGTGCTGTTAGGGAGGGAGTTCCAGGATTTTGTCCCTGTGGTGTAGGTACACCCACAGTGCTGTTAGGGAGGGAGTTGCAGGATTTTGTCCGTGTGGTGTAGGTACACCCACAGTGCTGTTAGGGAGGGAGTTCCAGGATTTTGTCCGTGTGGTGTAGGTATGCCCACAGTGCTGTTAGGGAGGGAGTTCCAGGATTTTGTCCCTGTAGTGTAGGTACACCCACAGTGCTGTTAGGGAGGGAGTTCCAGGATTTTGTCCGTGTGGTGTAGGTACACCCACAGTGCTGTTAGGGAGGGAGTTCCAGGATTTTGTCCGTGTGGTGTAAGTACACCCACAGTGCTGTTAGGGAGGGAGTTCCAGGATTTTGTCCCGTGTGGTGTAGGTACACCCACAGTGCTGTTAGGGACGGAGTTCCAGGATTTTCTGCCTCTGGTGTAAGTACACCCACAGTGCTGTTAGGGAGGGAGTTCCAGGATTTTGTCCATGTGCTGTAGGTACACCCACAGTGCAGTTAGGGAGGGATTTTCAGGATTTTGTCCGTGTGGTGTAGGTACACCCATGGCACTGTTAGGGAGGGAGTTCCAGGAATTTGATCCTGTGGTGTAGGTACACCCACAGTGCTGTTAGGGAGGGAGTTCCAGGATTTTGTCCGTGAGGGGTAGGTATACCCACAGCGCTGTTAGGGAGGGAGTTCGAGGATTTTGTCCCGTGTGGTGTAGGTACATCCACAGTGTTGTTAGGGAGGGAGTTCCAGGATAATGTCCGTGTGGTGTAGGTACACCCACAGTGCTGTTACGGAGGGAGTTCCAGGATTTTGTACCCTGTGGTGTAGGTACACCCACAGTGCTGTTAGGGAGGGAGTTCCAGGATTTTGTCCGTGTGGTGTAGGTACACCCACAGTGCTGTTAGGGAGGGAGTTCCAGGATTTTGTCCGTGTGGTGTAGGTACATCCACAGTGCTGTTAGGGAGGGAGTTCCAGGATATTGTACGTGTGGTGTAGGTACACCCACATTGCTGTTTGGGATGGAGTTCCAGGATTTTGTCCGTGTGGTGTAGGTACACCCACAGTGCTGTTAGGGAGGGAGTTCCAGAATTTTGTCCGTGTGGTGTAGGTAGAGCAATGGCGCTGTTAGGGAGGAGTTCCTGGATTTTGTCCCGTGTGGTGTAGGTACACCCACAGTGCTGTGAGGGAGGGAGTTCCAGGATTTTGTCTGTGTGGTGTAGGTACACCCACAGTGCTGTTAGGGAGGGAGTTCCAGGATTTTGTCCGTGTGGTGTAGGTACACCCACAGTGCAGTTAGGGAGGGAGTTCCAGGATTTTGTCCGTGTGCTGTAGGTACACCCACGGCGCTGTTCGGGAGGGAGTTCCAGAATTATGTCCGTGTGGTGTAGGTACACCCACAGTGTTGTTAGGGAGTTCCAGGATTTTGTCCGTGTGGTGTAGGTACACCCACAGTGCTGTTAGGGAGGGAGTTCCAGGATTTTGTCCGTGTGGTGTAGGTACAGCCACAGTGCTGTTAGGGAGGGAGTTCCAGGATTTTGTCCGTGTGGTGTAGGTACACCCACAGTGCTGTTAAGGAGGGAGTTCCAGGATCTTGTCCGTGTGGTGTAGGTACACCCACAGTGCTGTTAGGGAGGGAGTTCCAGGATTTTGTCCCTGTAGTGTAGGTACACCCATAGTGCTGTTAGGGAGGGAGTTCCAGGATTTTGTCCGTGTGGTGTAGGTACACCCAGAGTGCTGTAAGGTTGGGAATTCCAGGATGTTGTCCGTGTGGTGTAGGTACACCCACAGTGCTGTAAGGGAGTGAGTTCAGGATTTTGTCCGTGTGGTGTAGGTACACCCACAGTGCTGTTAGCGAGGGAGTTCCAGGATTTGGTCCGTGCGGTGTAGGTACACCCACAGTGCTGTTAGGGAGGGAGTTCCAGGATTTTGTCCCTGTGGTGTAGGTACACCCACAGTGCTGTTAGGGAGGGAGTTGCAGGATTTTGTCCGTGTGGTGTAGGTACACCCACAGTGCTGTTAGGGAGGGAGTTCCAGGATTTTGTCCGTGTGGTGTAGGTATGCCCACAGTGCTGTTAGGGAGGGAGTTCCAGGATTTTGTCCCTGTAGTGTAGGTACACCCACAGTGCTGTTAGGGAGGGAGTTCCAGGATTTTGTCCGTGTGGTGTAGGTACACCCACAGTGCTGTTAGGGAGGGAGTTCCAGGATTTTGTCCGTGTGGTGTAAGTACACCCACAGTGCTGTTAGGGAGGGAGTTCCAGGATTTTGTCCGTGTGGTGTAGGTACACCCACAGTGCTGTAAGGTTGGGAATTCCAGGATGTTGTCCGTGTGGTGTAGGTACACCCACAGTGCTCTTAGGGAGTGAGTTCAGGATTTTGTCCGTGTGGTGTAGGTACAACCACAGCGCTGTTAGGGAGGGAGTTCCAGGATTTTGTCCGTGTGGTGTAGGTACACCCACAGTGCTGTTAGGGAGGGAGTTCCAGGATTTTGTCCCGTGTGGTGTAGGTACAACCACAGCGCTGTTAGGGAGGGAGTTCCAGGATTTTGTCCGTGTGGTGTAGGTACACCCACAGTGCTGTTAGGGAGGGAGTTCCAGGATTTTGTCCCGTGTGGTGTAGGTACACCCACAGTGCTGTTAGGGAGGGAGTTCCAGGATTTTGTGCCTCTGGTGTAGGTACACCCACAGTGCTGTTAGGGAGGGAGTTCCAGGATTTTGACCATGTGGTGTAGGTACACCCACAGTGCAGTTCGGGAGGGAGTTTCAGGATTTTGTCCATGTGGTGTAGGTACACCCACAGTGCAGTTCGGGAGGGAGTTCCAGGATTTTGTCCGTGTGGTGTAGGTACACCCATGGCAATGTTAGGGAGGGAGTTCCAGGAATTTGATCCTGTTGTGTAGGTACACCCACAGTGCTGTTAGGGAGGGAGTTCCAGGATTTTGTCCGTGTGGTGTAGGTACACCCACAGCGCTGTTAGGGAGGGAGTTCCAGGATTTTGTCCGTGTGGTGTAGGTACACCCACAGTGCTGTTAGGGAGGGAGTTCCAGGATTGTGTCCGTGTGGTGTAGGTACACCCACAGTGCTGTTAGGGAGGGAGTTCCAGGATTTTGTCCGTGTGGTGTAGGTACACCCACAGTGCTGTTAGGGAGGGAGTTCCAGGATTTTGTACCCTGTGGTGTAGGTACACCCACAGTGCTGTTAGGGAGGGAGTTCCAGGATTTTTTCCGTGTGGTGTCGGTACACCCACAGTGCTGTTAGGGAGGGAGTTCCAGGATTTTGTCCGTGTGGTGTAGGTACACCCACAGTGCTGTTAGCGAGGGAGTTCCAGGATTTTGTCCGTGTGGTGTAGGTACACCCACAGTGCTGTTAGCGAGGGAGTTCCAGGATTTTGTCACTGTGGTGTAGGTACACCCACAGTGCTGTTAGGGATGGAGTTCCAGGATTTTGTCCGTGTGGTGTAAGTACACCCACAGTGCTGTAAGGGATGGAGTTCCAGGATTTTGTCCATGTGGTGTACGTAGACCCATGGCGCTGTTAGGGAGGGAGTTCCAGGATTTTGATCTGTGGTGCAGGTACACCCACAGTGCTGTTAGGGAGGGAGTTCCAGGATTTTGTCCGTGTGGTGTAGGTACACCCACAGTGCTGTTAGGGAGGGAGTTCCAGGATTTTGTCCGTGTGGTGCAGGTATACCCACAGTGCTGTTAGGGAGGGAGTTCCAGGATTTTGTGCCTCTGGTGTAGGTACACCCACAGCGCTGTTAGGGAGGGAGTTCCAGGATTTTGTCCGTGTGGTGTAGGTACACCCACAGCGCTGTTAGGGAGGGAGTTCCAGGATTTTGTCCGTGTGGTGTAGGTACACCCACAGTGCAGTTAGGGAGGGAGTTCCAGGATTTTGTCCGTGTGGTGTAGGTACACCCATGGCACTGTTAGGGAGGGAGTTCCAGGAATTTGACCCTGTGGTGTAGGTACACCCACAGTGCTGTTAGGGAGGGAGTTCCAGGATTTTGTCCGTGTGGTGTAGGTACACCCACAGTGCAGTTAGGGAGGGAGTTCCAGGATTTTGTACCCTGTGGTGTAGGTACACCCACAGTGCTGTTAGGGAGGGAGATCCAGGATTTTGTCCATGTGGTGTAGGTACACCCACAGTGCTGTTAGGGAGGGAGTTCCAGGATTTTGTACCTGTGGTGTAGGTACACCCATAGTGCTTTTAGGGAGGGAGTTCCAGGATTTTGTCCGTGTGGTTTAGGTACACCCACAGTGCTGTTAGGGAGGGAGTTCCAGGATTTTGTCCCTGTGGTGTAGGTACACCCACAGTGCTGTTAGGGAGGGAGTTGCAGGATTTTGTCCGTGTGGTGTAGGTGCACCCACAGTGCTGTTAGGGAGGGAGTTCCAGGATTTTGTCCGTGTGGTGTAGGTATGCCCACAGTGCTGTTAGGGAGGGAGTTCCAGGATTTTGTCCCTGTAGTGCAGGTACACCCACAGTGCTGTTAGGGAGGGAGTTCCAGGATTTTGTCCGTGTGGTGTAGGTACACCCACAGTGCTGTTAGGGAGGGAGTTCCAGGATTTTGTCCGTGTGGTGTAAGTACACCCACAGTGCTGTTAGGGAGGGAGTTCCAGGATTTTGTCCCGTGTGGTGTAGGTACACCCACAGTGCTGTTAGGGACGGAGTTCCAGGATTTTCTGCCTCTGGTGTAAGTACACCCACAGTGCTGTTAGGGAGGGAGTTCCAGGATTTTGTCCATGTGCTGTAGGTACACCCCACAGTGCAGTTAGGGAGGGAGTTCCAGGATTTTGTCCGTGAGGGGTAAGGTATACCCACAGCGCTGTTAGGGAGGGAGTTCCAGGATTTTGTCCGTATGGTGTAGGTACACCCACAGTGCTGTAAGGGAGTGAGTTCAGGATTTTGTCCGTGTGGTGTAGGTACACCCACAGTGCTGTTAGCGAGGGAGTTCCAGGATTTGGTCCGTGCGGTGTAGGTACACCCACAGTGCTGTTAGGGAGGGAGTTCCAGGATTTTGTCCCTGTGGTGTAGGTACACCCACAGTGCTGTTAGGGAGGGAGTTGCAGGATTTTGTCCGTGTGGTGTAGCTACACCCACAGTGCTGTTAGGGAGGGAGTTCCAGGATTTTGTCCGTGTGGTGTAGGTATGCCCACAGTGCTGTTAGGGAGGGAGTTCCAGGATTTTGTCCCTGTAGTGCAGGTACACCCACAGTGCTGTTAGGGAGGGAGTTCCAGGATTTTGTCCGTGTGGTGTAGGTACACCCACAGTGCTGTTAGGGAGGGAGTTCCAGGATTTTGTCCGTGTGGTGTAAGTACACCCACAGTGCTGTTAGGGAGGGAGTTCCAGGATTTTGTCCGTGTGGTGTAGGTACACCCACAGTGCTGTAAGGTTGGGAATTCCAGGATGTTGTCCGTGTGGTGTAGGTACACCCACAGTGCTCTTAGGGAGTGAGTTCAGGATTTTGTCCGTGTGGTGTAGGTACACCCACAGTGCTGTTAGCGAGGGAGTTCCAGGATTTTGACCGTGTGGTGTAGGTACACCCACAGCGCTGTTAGGGAGGGAGTTCCAGGATTTTGTCCGTGTGGTGTAGGTACACCCACAGTGCTGTTAGGGAGGGAGTTCCAGGATTTTGTCCCGTGTGGTGTAGGTACACCCACAGTGCTGTTAGGGAGGGAGTTCCAGGATTTTGTGCCTCTGGTGTAGGTACACCCACAGTGCTGTTAGGGAGGGAGTTCCAGGATTTTGTCCATGTGGTGTAGGTACACCCACAGTGCAGTTCGGGAGGGAGTTCCAGGATTTTGTCCGTGTGGTGTAGGTACACCCATGGCAATGTTAGGCAGGGAGTTCCAGGAATTTGATCCTGTGGTGTAGGTACACCCACAGTGCTGTTAGGGAGGGAGTTCCAGGATTTTGTCCGTGTGGTGTAGGTACACCAACAGCGCTGTTAGGGAGGGAGTTCCAGGATTTTGTCCGTGTGGTGTAGGTACACCCACAGTGCTGTTAGGGAGGGAGTTCCAGGATTGTGTCCGTGTGGTGTAGGTACACCCACAGTGCTGTTAGGGAGGGAGTTCCAGGATTTTGTCCGTGTGGTGTAGGTACACCCACAGTGCTGTTAGGGAGGGAGTTCCAGGATTTTGTACCCTGTGTTGTAGGTACACCCACAGTGCTGTTAGGGAGGGAGTTCCAGGATTTTTTCCGTGTGGTGTCGGTACACCCACAGTGCTGTTAGGGAGGGAGTTCCAGGATTTTGTCCGTGTGGTGTGGGTACACCCACAGTGCTGTTAGCGAGGGAGTTCCAGGATTTTGTCGGTGTGGTGTAGGTACACCCACAGTGCTGTTAGCGAGGGAGTTCCAGGATTTGGTCACTGTGGTGTAGGTACACCCACAGTGCAGTTAGGGATGGAGTTCCAGGATTTTGTCCGTGTGGTGTA
>JANJGN010000657.1:12500-338463 GCA_026770705.1 Isurus oxyrinchus
GAGTGAGGACAGAGAGAGACAGGATTACAGAGAGAGAGAGGACAGAGAGAGACAGGATTACAGAGAGAGAGAGGACAGAGAGAGACAGGATTACAGAGAGAGAGGACAGAGAGAGACAGGATTACAGAGAGAGAGAGGACAGAGAGAGACAGGATCACAGAGAGAGAGGACAGAGAGAGACAGGATTACAAAGAAAGAGAGAGGACAGAGAGAGACAGGATTACAGAGAGAGAGAGGACAGAGAGAGACAGGATTACAGAGAGAGAGAGGACAGAGAGAGACAGGATTACAGAGAGAGAGAGGACAGAGAGAGACAGGATTACAGAGAGAGAGAGGACAGAGAGAGACAGGATTACAGAGAGAGAGAGGACAGAGAGAGACAGGATTACAGAGAGAGAGAGGACAGAGAGAGCCAGGATTACAGAGAGAGAGAGGACAGAGACAGACAGGATTACAGAGCAAGAGAAAGAGAGAGACAGGATTAGAGAGAGAGAGGACAGAGAGAGACAGGATAACAGAGAGAGAGGACAGAGAGAGACAGGATTACAGAGAGAGAGGACAGAGAGAGAAAGGATTACAGAGAGAGAGAGGACAGAGAGAGACAGGATTAAAGAGAGAGACAGGATTACAGAGGGAGTGGACAGGGAGAGACAGGATTACAGAGAGAGACAGGATTAAAGAGAGAGAGTGGACAGAGAGAGACAGGATTACAGAGAGAGAGAGGACACAGAGAGACAGGAATACAGAGAGAGAGAGGACAGAGAGAGACAGGATTACAGAGAGAGAGGACAGAGAGAGACAGGATTACAGAGAGAGAGAGGACAGAGAGAGACAGGATTACAGCGAGAGGGGACAGAGAGAGACAGGATTACAGAGATAGAGAGAGAAACAGAGAGAGACAGGATTACAGAAGAGAGGACAGAGAGAGACAGGATTACAGAGAGAGAGACAGAGAGACAGGATTACAGAGAGAGGGAGGACAGAGAGAGACAGGATCACAGAGAGAGAGGACAGAGAGAGACAGGATTACAGAGAGAGAGGACAGAGAGAGACAGGATTACAGACAGAGAGGACAGAGAGAGAAAGGATTACAGAGAGAGACAGGATTACAGACAGAGAGGACAGAGAGAGACAGGATTACAGAGAGAGAGAGGACAGAGAGAGACAGGATTACAGAGAGTGAGGACAGAGAGAGACAGGATTACAGAGAGAGTGAGGACAGAGAGAGACAGGATTACAGAGAGAGAGAGGACAGAGAGAGACAGGATTACAGAGAGAGAGAGGACAGAGAGAGAGAGGATTACAGAGAGAGAGAGGACAGAGAGAGAAAGGATTATAGAGAGAGAGGACAGAGAGAGACAGGATTACAGACAGAGAGAGGACAGAGAGAGACAGGATTACAGAGAGAGAGGACAGAGAGAGACAGGATTACAGAGAGAGAGAGGACAGAGAGAGACAGGATTACAGAGAGAGAGAGGACAGAGAGAGACAGAATTACAGAGAGAGAGAGAACAGAGAGAGACAGGATTACAGAGAGAGAGAGGACAGAGAGAGACAGGATTACAGAGAGAGAGAGGACAGAGAGAGACAGGATTACAGAGAGAGAGAGGACAGAGAGAGACAGGATTACAGAGAGAGACAGGATTACAGAGAGAGAGAGGACAGAGAGAGACAGGATTACAGAGCAAGAGAAAGAGAGAGACAGGATTACAGAGAGAGAGGACAGAGAGAGACAGGATTACAGAGAGAGAGGACAGAGAGAGACAGGATTACAGAGAGAGAGAGGACAGAGAGAGACAGGATTAAAGAGAGAGACAGGATTACAGTGAGAGTGGACAGGGAGAGACAGGATTACAGAGAGAGACAGGATTAAAGAGAGAGAGTGGACAGAGAGACACAGGATTACAGAGAGAGAGAGGACACAGAGAGACAGGAATACAGAGAGAGAGAGGACAGAGAGAGACAGGATTACAGAGAGAGAGGACAGAGATAGACAGGATTACAGAGAGAGAGAGGACAGAGAGAGACAGGATTACAGCGAGAGGGGACAGAGAGAGACAGGATTACAGAGATAGAGAGAGAAACAGAGAGAGACAGGATTACAGAGAGAGAGGACAGAGAGAGACAGGATTACAGAGAGAGAGACAGAGAGACAGGATTAGAGAGAGGGAGGACAGAGAGAGACAGGATTACAGAGAGAGAGAGGATAGAGAGAGACAGGATTACAGAGAGAGAGGACAGAGAGAGACAGGATTGCAGAGAGAGAGGACAGAGAGAGACAGGATTACAGAGAGAGAGGACAGAGAGAGACAGGATTACAGAGAGAGAGAGGACAGAGAGAGACAGGATTACAGAGAGAGAGGACAGAGAGAGACAGGATTACAGAGAGAGAGAGGACAGAGAGAGACAGGATTACAGAGAGAGAGAGGACAGAGAGAGACAGGATTACAGAGAGAGAGAGGACAGAGAGAGACAGGATTACAGAGAGAGAGAGGACAGAGAGATACAGGATTACAGAGAGAGAGAGGCAGAGAGAGACAGGATTACAGAGAGAGAGAGGAGAGAGAGAGACAGGATTACAGAGAGAGAGAGGACAGTAAGAGACAGGATTACAGAGAGAGAGGACAGAGAGAGACAGGTTTACAGAGAGAGAGAGGCAGAGAGAGACAGGATTACAGAGAGAGACAGGATTACAGAGAGAGACAGGATTACCGAGAGAGAGAGGACAGAGAGAGACAGGATTACAGAGAGAGAGAGGACAGAGAGAGACAGGATTACAGAGAGAGACAGGAGAGAGAGTGACAGGATTACAGAGAGAGAGGACAGAGAGAGACAGGATTACAGAGAGAGAGGACAGAGAGAGACAGGATTACAGAGAGAGAGAGAGGACAGAGAGACACAGGATTACAGAGAGAGAGAGGACAGAGAGTGACAGGATTACAGAGAGAGAGAGGACAGAGAGAGACAGGATTACAGAGAGAGAGGACAGAGAGACAAAGGATTACAGAGAGAGAGAGGACAGAGAGAGACAGGATGACAGAGAGAGAGGACAGAGAGAGACAGGATTACAGAGAGAGAGAGGACAGAGAGACAGGATTACAGAGAGAGAGGACAGAGAGAGACAGGATTACAAGAGAGAGAGAGGACAGAGAGAGACAGGATTACAGAGAGAGAGGACAGAGAGAGAAAGGATTACAGAGAGAGAGAGAGGACAGAAAGTTACAGGATTACAGAGAGAGAGAGGACAGAGAAGTACAGGATTACAGAGAGAGAGAAGACAGAGAGAGACAGGATTACAGAGAGAGAGATGACAGTGAGAGACAGGATCACAGAGAGAGAGGACAGAGAGAGACAGGATTACAGAGAGAGAGAGGACAGTGAGAGACAGGATCACAGAGAGAGAGGACAGAGAGAGACAGGATTACAGAGAGAGAGGACAGAGAGAGACAGGATTACAGAGAGAGAGAGGACAGAGAGATACAGGATTACAGAGAGAGAGAGGCAGAGAGAGACAGGATTACAGAGAGAGAGGACAGAGAGAGACACGATTACAGTGAGAGAGAGGACAGAGAGACACAGGATTACAGAGAGAGAGGACAGACAGAGACACAGGATTACAGAGAGAGAAAGGACAGAGAGAGACAGGATTACAGATAGCGAGAGGACAGAGAGAGACAGGATTGCAGAGAGAGAGAGGACAGAGAGAGACAGGATGACAGAGAGAGAGAGGACAGAGAGAGAGACAGGATTACAGAGAGAGAGAGGACAGAGAGAGACAGGATTACAGAGAGAGAGAGGACAGAGAGAGACAGGATAACAGAGAGAGAGGACAGAGAGAGACAGGATTACAGAGAGAGAGAGATGACAGAGAGAGACAGGATTACAGAGAGAGAGGACAGAGAGAGACAGGATTACAGAGAGAGAGAGATGACAGAGAGAGACAGGATTACAGAGAGAGAGGACAGAGAGAGACAGGATTACAGAGAGAGAGAGGACAGAGAGAGACAGGATTAAAGAGAGAGAGAGAGGACAGAGAGAGACAGGATAACAGAGAGAGAGGACAGAGAGAGACAGGATTACAGAGAGAGAGAGATGACAGAGAGAGACAGGATTACAGAGAGAGAGGACAGAGAGAGACAGGATTACAGAGAGAGAGAGGACAAGAGAGACAGGATTACAGAGAGAGAGAGAGGACAGAGAGAGACAGGATTACAGAGAGTGAGAGGACAGAGAGAGACAGGATTACAGAGAGAGAGAGGACAGAGAGAGACAGGATTACAGAGAGAGAGGACAGAGAGAGACAGGATTACAGAGAGAGAGAGGATAGAGAGAGACAGGATTACAGAGAGAGAGGACAGAGAGAGACAGGATTGCAGAGAGAGAGGACAGAGAGAGACAGGATTACAGAGAGAGAGGACAGAGAGAGACAGGATTACAGAGAGAGAGAGGACAGAGAGAGACAGGATTACAGAGAGAGAGGACAGAGAGAGACAGGATAACAGAGAGAGAGAGGACAGAGAGAGACAGGATTACAGAGAGAGAGAGGACAGAGAGAGACAGGATTACAGAGAGAGAGAGGACAGAGAGAGACAGGATTACAGAGAGAGAGAGGACAGAGAGATACAGGATTACAGAGAGAGAGAGGCAGAGAGAGACAGGATTACAGAGAGAGAGAGGAGAGAGAGAGACAGGATTACAGAGAGAGAGAGGACAGAGAGAGACAGGATTACAGAGAGAGAGGACAGAGAGAGACAGGTTTACAGAGAGAGAGAGGCAGAGAGAGACAGGATTACAGAGAGAGACAGGATTACAGAGAGAGACAGGATTACAGAGAGAGAGAGGACAGAGAGAGACAGGATTACAGAGAGAGAGGACAGAGAGAGACAGGATTACAGAGAGAGAGGACAGAGAGGCAGGATTACAGAGAGAGAGAGGACAGAGAGAGACAGGATTACAGAGAGAGAGGACAGAGAGAGACAGGATTACAGAGAGAGAGGACAGAGAGGCAGGATTACAGAGAGAGAGAGGACAGAGAGACAGGATTACAGAGAGAGAGAGAGGACAGAGAGAGACAGGATTACAGAGAGAGAGAGGACAGAGAGAGACAGGATTACAGAGAGAGAGGAAAGAGAGAGACAGGATTACAGAGAGAGAGAGAGGACAGAGAGAGACAGGATTACAGAGAGTGAGAGGACAGAGAGAGACAGGATCACAGAGAGAGAGGACAGAGAGAGACAGGATTACAGAGAGAGAGATGACAGAGAGAGACAGGATTACAGAGAGAGAGGACAGAGAGAGACAGGATTACAGAGAGTGAGAGGTTAGAGAGAGACAGGATTACAGAGAGAGAGGACAGAGAGAGACAGGATTACAGAGAGAGAGCACAGAGAGAGACAGGATTACAGAGAGAGAAAGGTCAGAGAGAGACAGGATTACAGAGAGAGAGGACAGAGAGAGACAGGATTACAGAAAGAGAGGACAGAGAGAGACAGGATTACAGAGAGAGAGAGGTCAGAGAGAGACAGGATTACAGAGAGAGAGGACAGAGAGAGACAGGATTACAGAGAGAGAGAGGACAGAGAGAGACAGGATTACAGAGAGAGAGGACAGAGAGAGACAGGATTACAGCGAGAGAGAGGACAGAGAGACACAGGATTACAGAGAGAGAGGACAGAGAGAGACTGGATTACAGAGAGAGAGGACAGAGAGACACAGGATTACAGAGAGAGAGAGGACATAGAGAGACAGGATTACAGAGCAAGAGAAAGAGAGAGACAGGATTACAGAGAGAGAGGACAGAGAGAGACAGGATTACAGAGAGAGAGGACAGAGAGAGACAGGATTACAGAGAGAGAGGACAGAGAGAGACAGGATTACAGAGAGAGAGAGGACAGAGAGAGACAGGATTAAAGAGAGAGACAGGATTACAGAGAGAGTGGACAGGGAGAGACAGGATTACAGAGAGAGACAGGATTAAAGAGAGAGTGTGGACAGAGAGAGACAGGATTACAGAGAGGGAGAGGACACAGAGAGACAGGAATACAGAGAGAGAGAGGACAGAGAGAGACAGGATTACAGAGAGAGAGGACAGAGATAGACAGGATTACAGAGAGAGAGAGGACAGAGAGAGACAGGATTACAGCGAGAGGGGACAGAGAGAGACAGGATTACAGAGATAGAGAGAGAAACAGAGAGAGACAGGATTACAGAGAGAGAGGACAGAGAGAGACAGGATTACAGAGAGAGAGACAGAGAGACAGGATTACAGAGAGAGGGAGGACAGAGAGAGACAGGATTACAGAGAGAGAGAGGATAGAGAGAGACAGGATTACAGAGAGAGAGGACAGAGAGAGACAGGATTGCAGAGAGAGAGGACAGAGAGAGACAGGATTACAGAGAGAGAGGACAGAGAGAGACAGGATTACAGAGAGAGAGAGGACAGAGAGAGAGAGGATTACAGAGAGAGAGGACAGAGAGAGACAGGATTACAGAGAGAGAGAGGACAGAGAGAGACAGGATTACAGAGAGAGAGAGGACAGAGAGAGACAGGATTACAGAGAGAGAGAGGACAGAGAGAGACAGGATTACAGAGAGAGAGGACAGAGAGAGACAGGTTTACAGAGAGAGAGAGGCAGAGAGAGACAGGATTACAGAGAGAGACAGGATTACAGAGAGAGACAGGATTACAGAGAGAGAGAGGACAGAGAGAGACAGGATTACAGCGAGAGAGGACAGAGAGAGACAGGATGACAGAGAGAGAGAGGTCAGAGAGAGACAGGATTACAGAGAGAGAGGACAGAGAGAGACAGGATTACAGAGGGAGAGAGGACAGAGAGAGACAGGATTACAGAGAGGGAGAGGACAGAGAGAGACAGGATTACAGAGAGAGAGAGGACAGAGAGAGACAGGATTACAGAGAGAGACAGGAGAGAGAGTGACAGGATTACAGAGAGAGAGGACAGAGAGAGACAGGATGACAGAGAGAGAGGACAGAGAGAGACAGGATTACAGAGAGAGAGAGGACAGAGAGACAGGATTACAGAGAGAGAGGACAGAGAGAGACAGGATTACAAGAGAGAGAGAGGACAGAGAGAGACAGGATTACAGAGAGAGAGGACAGAGAGAGAAAGGATTACAGAGAGAGAGAGAGGACAGAGAGATACAGGATTACAGAGAGAGAGAGGACAGAGAAGAACAGGATTACAGAGAGAGAGAGGACAGAGAGAGACAGGATTACAGAGAGAGAGAGGACAGAGAGATACAGGATTACAGAGAGAGAGAGGCAGAGAGAGACAGGATTACAGAGAGAGAGGACAGAGAGAGACACGATTACAGTGAGAGAGAGGACAGAGAGAGACAGGATTACAGAGAGAGAGAGGACAGAGAGAGACAGGATTAAAGAGAGAGAGAGAGGACAGAGAGAGACAGGATAACAGAGAGAGAGGACAGAGAGAGACAGGATTACAGAGAGAGAGAGATGACAGAGAGAGACAGGATTACAGAGAGAGAGGACAGAGAGAGACAGGATTACAGAGAGAGAGAGGACAAGAGAGACAGGATTACAGAGAGAGAGAGAGGACAGAGAGAGACATGATTACAGAGAGTGAGAGGACAGAGAGAGACAGGATTACAGAGAGAGAGGACAGAGAGAGACAGGATTACAGAGAGAGAGAGGACAAGAGAGACAGGATTACAGAGAGAGAGAGAGGACAGAGAGAGACAGGATTACAGAGAGTGAGAGGACAGAGAGAGACAGGATTACAGAGAGAGAGATGACAGAGAGAGACAGGATTACAGAGAGAGAGGACAGAGAGAGACAGGATTACAGAGAGAGAGGACAGAGAGAGACAGGATTACAGAGAGAGAGGACAGAGAGAGACAGGATTACAGAGAGAGAAAGGTCAGAGAGAGACAGGATTACAGAGAGAGAGGACAGAGAGAGACAGGATTACAGAGAGAGAGGACAGAGAGAGACAGGATTACAGAGAGAGAGAGGTCAGAGAGAGACAGGATTACAGAGAGAGAGGACAGAGAGAGACAGGATTACAGAGAGAGAGGACAGAGAGGCAGGATTACCGAGAGAGAGAGGACAGAGAGAGACAGGATTACAGAGAGAGAGGACAGAGAGAGACAGGATTACAGAGAGAGAGGACAGAGAGGCAGGATTACAGAGAGAGAGAGGACAGAGAGACAGGATTACAGAGAGAGAGAGAGGACAGAGAGAGACAGGATTACAGAGAGAGAGAGGACAGAGAGAGACAGGATTACAGAGAGAGAGGACAGAGAGAGACAGGATTACAGAGAGAGAGAGAGGACAGAGAGAGACAGGATTACAGAGAGTGAGAGGACAGAGAGAGAGAAGGATCACAGAGAGAGAGGACAGAGAGAGACAGGATTACAGAGAGAGAGATGACAGAGAGAGTCAGGATTACAGAGAGAGAGGACAGAGAGAGACAGGATTACAGAGAGAGAGAGGACAGAGAGAGACAGGATTACAGAGAGAGAGGACAGAGAGAGACAGGATTACAGAGAGAGAGAGGACAGAGAGAGACAGGATTACAGAGAGAGAGAGGCAGAGAGAGACAGGATTACAGAGAGAGAGGACAGAGAGAGACAGGATTACAGAGAGAGAGAGGACAGAGAGAGACAGGATTACAGAGAGTGAGAGGTCAGAGAGAGACAGGATTACAGAGAGAGAGAGGAGAGAGAGAGACAGGATTACAGAGAGAGAGAGGACAGAGAGAGACAGGATTACAGAGAGAGAGGACAGAGAGAGACAGGTTTACAGAGAGAGAGAGGCAGAGAGAGACAGGATTACAGAGAGAGACAGGATTACAGAGAGAGACAGGATTACAGAGGGAGAGAGGACAGAGAGAGATAGGATTACAGCGAGAGAGGACAGAGAGAGACAGGATGACAGAGAGAGAGAGGTCAGAGAGAGACAGGATTACAGAGAGAGAGGACAGAGAGAGACAGGATTACAGAGGGAGAGAGGACAGAGAGAGACAGGATTACAGAGAGAGAGAGGACAGAGAGAGACAGGATTACAGAGAGAGAGAGGACAGAGAGAGACAGGATTACAGAGAGAGACAGGAGAGAGAGTGACAGGATTACAGAGAGAGAGGACAGAGAGAGACAGGATTACAGAGAGAGAGGACAGAGAGAGACAGGATTACAGAGAGAGAGAGAGGACAGAGAGACACAGGATTACAGAGAGAGAGAGGACAGAGAGTGACAGGATTACAGAGAGAGAGAGGACAGAGAGAGACAGGATTACAGAGAGAGAGGACAGAGAGACAAAGGATTACAGAGAGAGAGGACAGAGAGAGACAGGATTACAGAGAGAGAGAGGATTACAGAGAGAGAGAGGACAGAGAGAGACAGGATGACAGAGAGAGAGGACAGAGAGAGACAGGATTACAGAGAGAGAGAGGACAGAGAGACAGGATTACAGAGAGAGAGGACAGAGAGAGACAGGATTACAAGAGAGAGAGAGGACAGAGAGAGACAGGATTACAGAGAGAGAGGACAGAGAGAGAAAGGATTACAGAGAGAGAGAGAGGACAGAGAGATACAGGATTGCAGAGAGAGAGAGGACAGAGAAGAACAGGATTACAGAGAGAGAGAGGACAGAGAGAGACAGGATTACAGAGAGAGAGAGGACAGAGAGATACAGGATTACAGAGAGAGAGAGGCAGAGAGAGACAGGATTACAGAGAGAGAGGACAGAGAGAGACACGATTACATTGAGAGAGAGGACAGAGAGAGACAGGATTACAGAGAGAGACAGGAGAGAAAGTGACAGGATTACAGAGAGAGAGAGGACAGAGAGAGACAGGATTAAAGAGAGAGAGAGAGGACAGAGAGAGACAGGATAACAGAGAGAGAGGACAGAGAGAGACAGGATTACAGAAAGAGAGAGATGAAAGAGAGAGACAGGATTACAGAGAGAGAGGACAGTGAGAGACAGGATTATAGAGAGAGAGAGGACAAGAGAGACAGGATTACAGAGAGAGAGAGAGGACAGAGAGAGACAGGATTACAGAGAGTGAGAGGACAGAGAGAGACAGGATTACAGAGAGAGAGGACAGAGAGAGACAGGATTACAGAGAGAGAGAGGACAAGAGAGACAGGATTACAGAGAGAGAGAGAGGACAGAGAGAGACAGGATTACAGAGAGTGAGAGGACAGAGAGAGACAGGATTACAGAGAGAGAGATGACAGAGAGAGACAGGATTACAGAGAGAGAGGACAGAGAGAGACAGGATTACAGAGAGAGAGGACAGAGAGAGACAGGATTACAGAGAGAGAGGACAGAGAGAGACAGGATTACAGAGAGAGAAAGGTCAGAGTGAGACAGGATTACAGAGAGAGAGGACAGAGAGAGACAGGATGACAGAGAGAGAGGACAGAGAGAGACAGGATTACAGAGAGAGAGAGGTCAGAGAGAGACAGGATTACAGACAGAGAGGACAGAGAGAGACAGGATTACAGAGAGAGAGAGGACAGAGAGAGACAGGATTACAGAGAGAGAGGACAGAGAGAGACAGGATTACAGAGAGAGAGGACAGAGAGAGACAGGATTACAGAGAGAGAGGACAGAGAGGCAGGATTACAGAGAGAGAGAGGACAGAGAGAGACAGGATTACAGAGAACAAGGACAGAGAGAGACAGGATTACAGAGAGAGAGGACAGAGAGGCAGGATTACAGAGAGAGAGAGAGGACAGAGAGAGACAGGATTACAGAGAGAGAGAGGACAGAGAGAGACAGGATTACAGAGAGAGAGGACAGAGAGAGACAGGATTACAGAGAGAGAGAGAGGACAGAGAGAGACAGGATTACAGAGAGTGAGAGGACAGAGAGAGACAGGATCACAGAGAGAGAGGACAGAGAGAGACAGGATGACAGAGAGAGAGATGACAGAGAGAGACAGGATTACAGAGAGAGAGGACAGAGAGAGACAGGATTACAGAGAGAGAGGACAGAGAGAGACAGGATTACAGAGAGAGAGGACAGAGAGAGACAGGATTACAGAGAGAGAAAGGTCAGAGAGAGACAGGATTACAGAGAGAGAGGACAGAGAGAGACAGGATTACAGAGAGAGAGGACAGAGAGAGACAGGATTACAGAAAGAGAGAAGTCAGAGAGAGACAGGATTACAGAGAGAGAGGACAGAGCGAGACAGGATTACAGAGAGAGAGGACAGAGAGACACAGGATTACAGAGAGAGAGAGGACAGAGAGAGACAGGATTACAGAGCAAGAGAAAGAGAGAGACAGGATTACAGAGAGAGAGGACAGAGAGAGACAGGATTACAGAGAGAGAGGACAGAGAGAGACAGGATTACAGAGAGAGAGGACAGAGAGAGACAGGATTACAGAAAGAGAGAGGACAGAGATAGACAGGATTAAAGAGAGCGACAGGATTACAGAGAGAGTGGACAGGGAGAGACAGGATTACAGAGAGAGACAGGATTAAAGAGAGAGAGTGGACAGAGAGAGACAGGATTACAGAGAGAGAGAGGACACAGAGAGACAGGAATACAGAGAGAGAGAGGACAGAGAGAGACAGGATTACAGAGAGAGAGGACAGAGATAGACAGGATTACAGAGAGAGAGAGGACAGAGAGAGACAGGATTACAGCGAGAGGGGACAGAGAGAGACAGGATTACAGAGATAGAGAGAGAAAGAGAGAGAGACAGGATTACAGAGAGAGAGGACAGAGAGAGACAGGATTACAGAGAGAGAGACAGAGAGACAGGATTACAGAGAGAGGGAGGACAGAGAGAGACAGGATTACAGAGAGAGAGAGGATAGAGAGAGACAGGATTACAGAGAGAGAGGACAGTGTGAGACAGGATTGCAGAGAGAGAGGACAGAGAGAGACAGGATTACAGAGAGAGAGGACAGAGAGAGACAGGATTACAGAGAGAGTGAGGACAGAGAGAGACAGGATTACAGAGAGAGAGGACAGAGAGAGACAGGATTACAGAGAGAGAGAGGACAGAGAGAGACAGGATTACAGAGAGAGAGAGGACAGAGAGAGACAGGATTACAGAGAGAGAGAGGACAGAGAGAGACAGGATTACAGAGAGAGAGAGGACAGAGGGATACAGGATTACAGAGAGAGAGAGGCAGAGAGAGACAGGATAACAGAGAGAGAGAGGAGAGAGAGAGACAGGATTACAGAGAGAGAGAGGACAGAGAGAGACAGGATTACAGAGAGAGAGGACAGAGAGAGACAGGTTTACAGAGAGAGAGAGGCAGAGAGAGACAGGATTACAGAGAGAGACAGGATTACAGAGAGAGACAGGATTACAGAGAGAGAGAGGACAGAGAGAGGCAGGATTACAGCGAGAGAGGACAGAGAGAGACAGGATGACAGAGAGAGAGAGGTCAGAGAGAGACAAGATTACAGAGAGAGAGGACAGAGAGAGACAGGATTACAGAGGGAGAGAGGACAGAGAGAGACAGGATTACAGAGAGAGAGAGGACAGAGAGAGACAGGATTACAGAGAGAGAGAGGACAGAGAGAGACAGGATTACAGAGAGAGACAGGAGAGAGAGTGACAGGATTACAGAGAGAGAGGACAGAGAGAGACAGGATTACAGAGAGAGAGGACAGAGAGACACAGGATTACAGAGAGAGAGATGACAGAGAGTGACAGGATTACAGAGAGAGAGAGGACAGAGAAAGACAGGATTACAGAGAGAGAGGACAGAGAGACAAAGGATTACAGAGAGAGAGAGGACAGAGAGAGACAGGATGACAGAGAGAGAGGACAGAGAGAGACAGGATTACAGAGAGAGAGAGGACAGAGAGACAGGATTACAGAGAGAGAGGACAGAGAGAGACAGGATTACAAGAGAGAGAGAGGACAGAGAGAGACAGGATTACAGAGAGAGAGGGCAGAGAGAGAAAGGATTACAGAGAGAGAGAGAGGACAGAGAGATACAGGATTACAGAGAGAGAGAGGACAGAGAAGAACAGGATTACAGAGAGAGAGAGGACAGAGAGAGACAGGATTACAGAGAGAGAGAGGACAGAGAGTCAGGATTACAGAGAGAGAGAGAGGACAGAGAGAGACAGGATTACAGAGAGAGAGAGGACAGAGAGAGACAGGATTACAGAGAGAGAGGACAGAGAGAGACAGGATTACAGAGAGAGAGAGAGGACAGAGAGAGACAGGATTACAGAGAGTGAGAGGACAGAGAGAGACAGGATCACAGAGAGAGAGGACAGAGAGAGACAGGATTACAGAGAGAGAGATGACAGAGAGAGACAGGATTACAGAGAGAGAGGACAGAGAGAGACAGGATTACAGAGAGAGAGGACAGAGAGAGACAGGATTACAGAGAGAGAGGACAGAGAGAGACAGGATTACAGAGAGAGAGGACAGAGAGAGACAGGATTACAGAGAGAGAGAGGTCAGAGAGAGACAGGATTACGGAGAGAGAGGACAGAGAGAGACAGGATTACAGAGAGAGAGGACAGAGAGAGACAGGATTACAGAGAGAGAGAAGACAGAGAGAGACAGGATTACAGAGAGAGAGAGGACAGAGAGAGACAGGATTACAGAGAGAGAGGACAGAGAGAGACAGGATTACAGCGAGAGAGAGGACAGAGAGACACAGGATTACAGAGAGAGAGGACAGAGAGAGACTGGATTACAGAGAGAGAGGACAGAGAGACACAGGATTACAGAGAGAGAGAGGACAGAGAGAGACAGGATTACAGAGCAAGAGAAAGAGAGAGACAGGATTACAGAGAGAGAGGACAGAGAGAGTCAGGATTACAGAGAGAGAGGACAGAGAGAGACAGGATTACAGAGAGAGAGGACAGAGAGAGACAGGATTACAGAAAGAGAGAGGACAGAGAGAGACAGGATTAAAGAGAGAGACAGGATTACAGAGAGAGTGGACAGGGAGAGACAGGATTACAGAGAGAGACAGGATTAAAGAGAGAGAGTGGACAGAGAGAGACAGGATTACAGAGAGAGAGAGGACACAGAGAGACAGGAATACAGAGAGAGAGAGGACAGAGAGAGACAGGATTACAGAGAGAGAGGACAGAGATAGACAGGATTACAGAGAGAGAGAGGACAGAGAGAGACAGGATTACAGCGAGAGGGGACAGAGAGAGACAGGATTACAGAGATAGAGAGAGAAACAGAGAGAGACAGGATTACAGAGAGAGAGGACAGAGAGAGACAGGATTACAGAGAGAGAGACAGAGAGACAGGATTACAGAGAGAGGGAGGACAGAGAGAGACAGGATTACAGAGAGAGAGAGGAGAGAGAGAGACAGGATTACAGAGAGAGAGGACAGAGAGAGACAGGATTGCAGAGAGAGAGGACAGAGAGAGACAGGATTACAGAGAGAGAGGACAGAGAGAGACAGGATTACAGAGAGAGAGAGGACAGAGAGAGACAGGATTACAGAGAGAGAGGACAGAGAGAGACAGGATTACAGAGAGAGAGAGGACAGAGAGAGACAGGATTACAGAGAGAGAGAGGACAGAGAGAGACAGGATTACAGAGAGAGAGAGGACAGAGAGAGACAGGATTACAGAGAGAGAGAGGACAGAGGGATACAGGATTACAGAGAGAGAGAGGCAGAGAGAGACAGGATTACAGAGAGAGAGAGGAGAGAGAGAGACAGGATTACAGAGAGAGAGAGGACAGAGAGAGACAGGATTACAGAGAGAGAGGACAGAGAGAGACAGGTTTACAGAGAGAGAGAGGCAGAGAGAGACAGGATTACAGAGAGAGACAGGATTACAGAGAGAGACAGGATTACAGAGAGAGAGAGGACAGAGAGAGACAGGATTACAGCGAGAGAGGACAGAGAGAGACAGGATGACAGAGAGAGAGAGGTCAGAGAGAGACAGGATTACAGAGAGAGAGGACAGAGAGAGACAGGATTACAGAGGGAGAGAGGACAGAGAGAGACAGGATTACAGAGAGAGAGAGGACAGAGAGAGACAGGATTACAGAGAGAGAGAGGACAGAGAGAGACAGTATTACAGAGAGAGACAGGAGAGAGAGTGACAGGATTACAGAGAGAGAGGACAGAGAGAGACAGGATTACAGAGAGAGAGGACAGAGAGACACAGGATTACAGAGAGAGATGACAGAGAGTGACAGGATTACAGAGAGAGAGAGGACAGAGAGAGAGACAGGATTACAGAGAGAGAGGACAGAGAGACAAAGGATTACAGAGAGAGAGAGGACAGAGAGAGACAGGATGACAGAGAGAGAGGACAGAGAGAGACAGGATTACAGAGAGAGAGAGGACAGAGAGACAGGATTACAGAGAGAGAGGACAGAGAGAGACAGGATTACAAGAGAGAGAGAGGACAGAGAGAGACAGGATTACAGAGAGAGAGGACAGAGAGAGAAAGGATTACAGAGAGAGAGAGAGGACAGAGAGATACAGGATTACAGAGAGAGAGAGGACAGAGAAGAACAGGATTACAGAGAGAGAGAGGACAGAGAGAGACAGGATTACAGAGAGAGAGAGGACAGAGAGATACAGGATTACAGAGAGAGAGAGGATTAAAGAGAGAGAGTGGACAGAGAGAGACAGGATTACAGAGAGAGACAGGATTAAAGAGAGAGAGTGGACAGAGAGAGACAGGATTACAGAGAGAGAGAGGACACAGAGAGACAGGAATACAGAGAGAGAGAGGACAGAGAGAGACAGGATTACAGAGAGAGAGGACAGAGATAGACAGGATTACAGAGAGAGTGAGGACAGAGAGAGACAGGATTACAGCGAGAGGGGACAGAGAGAGACAGGATTACAGAGATACAGAGAGAAACAGAGAGAGACAGGATTACAGAGAGAGAGGACAGAGAGAGACTGGATTACAGAGAGAGAGACAGAGAGACAGGATTACAGAGAGAGGGAGGACAGAGAGAGACAGGATTACAGAGAGAGAGAGGATAGAGAGAGACAGATTTACAGAGAGAGAGGACAGAGAGAGACAGGATTGCAGAGAGAGAGGACCGAGAGAGACAGGATTACAGAGAGAGAGGAAAGAGAGAGACAGGATTACAGAGAGAGAGAGGACAGAGAGAGACAGGATTACAGAGAGAGAGGACAGAGAGAGACAGGATTACAGAGAGAGAGAGGACAGAGAGAGACAGGATTACAGAGAGAGAGAGGACAGAGAGAGACAGGATTACAGAGAGAGAGAGGACAGAGAGAGACAGGATTACAGAGAGAGAGGACAGAGATAGACAGGAGTACAGAGAGAGAGAGGACAGAGAGAGACAGGATTACAGCGAGAGGGGACAGAGAGAGACAGGATTACAGAGAGAGAGAGGCAGAGAGAGACAGGATTACAGAGAGAGAGAGGAGAGAGAGAGACAGGATTACAGAGAGAGAGAGGACAGAGAGAGACAGGATTACAGAGAGAGAGGACAGAGAGAGACAGGTTTACAGAGAGAGAGAGGCAGAGAGAGACAGGATTACAGAGAGAGACAGGATTACAGAGAGAGACAGGATTACAGAGAGAGAGAGCACAGAGAGAGATAGGATTACAGCGAGAGAGGACAGAGAGAGACAGGATTACAGAGAGAGAGAGGACAGAGAGAGACAGGATTACAGAGAGAGAGGACAGAGAGAGACAGGATTACAGAGAGAGAGGACAGAGAGAGACAGGATTACAGAGAGAGAGAGGACAAGAGAGACAGGATTACAGAGAGAGAGAGAGGACAGAGAGAGACAGGATTACAGAGAGAGACAGGATTACAGAGAGAGAGAGGACAGAGAGAGATAGGATTACAGCGAGAGAGGACAGAGAGAGAAAGGATTACAGAGAGAGAGAGGACAGAGAGAGACAGGATTACAGAGAGTGAGAGGACAGAGAGAGACAGGATTACAGAGAGAGAGGACAGAGAGAGACAGGATTACAGAGAGAGAGAGGACAAGAGAGACAGGATTACAGAGAGAGAGAGAGGACAGAGAGAGACAGGATTACAGAGAGTGAGAGGACAGAGAGAGACAGGATTACAGAGAGAGAGATGACAGAGAGAGACAGGATTACAGAGAGAGAGGACAGAGAGAGACAGGATTACAGAGAGAGAGGACAGAGAGAGACAGGATTACAGAGAGAGAGGACAGAGAGAGACAGGATTACAGAGAGAGAAAGGTCAGAGAGAGACAGGATTACAGAGAGAGAGGACAGAGAGAGACAGGATTACAGAGAGAGAGGACAGAGAGAGACAGGATTACAGAGAGAGAGAGGTCAGAGAGAGACAGGATTACAGAGAGAGAGGACAGAGAGAGACAGGATTACAGAGAGAGAGAGGACAGAGAGAGACAGGATTACAGAGAGAGAGGACAGAGAGAGACAGGATTACAGAGAGAGAGGACAGAGAGAGACAGGATTACAGAGAGAGAGGACAGAGAGGCAGGATTACAGAGAGAGAGAGGACAGAGAGAGACAGGATTACAGAGAGAGAGGACAGAGAGAGACAGGATTACAGAGAGAGAGGACAGAGAGGCAGGATTACAGAGAGAGAGAGGACAGAGAGACAGGATTACAGAGAGAGACAGAGGACAGAGAGAGACAGGATTACAGAGAGAGAGAGGACAGAGAGAGACAGGATTACAGAGAGAGAGGACAGAGAGAGACAGGATTACAGAGAGAGAGAGAGGACAGAGAGAGACAGGATTACAGAGAGAGAGGACAGAGAGAGACAGGATTACAGAGAGAGAGGACAGAGAGAGACAGGATTACAGAGAGAGAAAGGTCAGAGAGAGACAGGATTACAGAGAGAGAGGACAGAGAGAGACAGGATTACAGAGAGAGAGGACAGAGAGAGACAGGATTACAGAGAGAGAGAGGTCAGAGAGAGACAGGATTACAGAGAGAGAGGACAGAGAGAGACAGGATTACAGAGAGAGAGAGGACAGAGAGAGACAGGATTACAGAGAGAGAGGACAGAGAGAGACAGGATTACAGCGAGAGAGAGGACAGAGAGACACAGGATTACAGAGAGAGAGGACAGAGAGAGACTGGATTACAGAGAGAGAGGACAGAGAGACGCAGGATTACAGAGAGAGAGAGGACAGAGAGAGACAGGATTACAGAGCAAAGAAAGAGAGAGACAGGATTACAGAGAGAGAGGACAGAGAGAGACAGGATTACAGAGAGAGAGGACAGAGAGAGACAGGATTACAGAGAGAGAGGACAGAGAGAGACACGATTACAGAGAGAGAGAGGACAGAGAGAGACAGGATTAAAGAGAGAGACAGGATTACAGAGAGAGTGGACAGGGAGAGACAGGATTACAGAGAGAGACAGGATTAAAGAGAGAGAGTGGACAGAGAGAGACAGGATTACAGAGAGAGAGAGGACACAGAGAGACAGGAATACAGAGAGAGAGAGGACAGAAAGAGACAGGATTACAGAGAGAGAGGACAGAGATAGACAGGATTACAGAGAGAGAGAGGACAGAGAGAGACAGGATTACAGCGAGAGGGGACAGAGAGAGACAGGATTACAGAGATAGAGAGAGAAACAGAGAGAGACAGGATTACAGAGAGAGAGGACAGAGAGAGACAGGATTACAGAGAGAGAGACAGAGAGACAGGATTACAGAGAGAGGGAGGACAGAGAGAGACAGGATTACAGAGAGAGAGAGGATAGAGAGAGACAGGATTACAGAGAGAGAGGACAGAGAGAGACAGGATTGCAGAGAGAGAGGACAGAGAGAGACAGGATTACAGAGAGAGAGGACAGAGAGAGACAGGATTACAGAGAGAGAGAGGACAGAGAGAGACAGGATTACAGAGAGAGAGCACAGAGAGAGACAGGATTACAGAGAGAGAGAGGACAGAGAGAGACAGGATTACAGAGAGAGAGAGGACAGAGAGAGACAGGATTACAGAGAGAGAGAGGACAGAGAGAGACAGGATTACAGAGAGAGAGAGGACAGAGAGATACAGGATTACAGAGAGACAGGGGCAGAGAGAGACAGGATTACAGAGAGAGAGAGGAGAGAGAGAGACAGGATTACAGAGAGAGAGAGGACAGAGAGAGACAGGATTACAGAGAGAGAGGACAGAGAGAGACAGGTTTACAGAGAGAGAGAGGCAGAGAGAGACAGGATTACAGAGAGAGACAGGATTACAGAGAGAGACAGGATTACAGAGAGAGAGAGGACAGAGAGAGATAGGATTACAGCGAGAGAGGACAGAGAGAGACAGGATTACAGAGAGAGAGAGGACAGAGAGAGACAGGATTACAGAGAGAGAGGACAGAGAGAAACAGGATTGCAGAGGGAGAGAGGACAGAGAGAGACAGGATTACAGAGAGAGAGAGGACAGAGAGAGACAGGATTACAGAGAGAGAGAGGACAGAGAGAGACAGGATTACAGAGAGAGACAGGAGAGAGAGTGACAGGATTACAGAGAGAGAGGACAGAGAGAGACAGGATTACAGAGAGAGAGGACAGAGAGAGACAGGATTACAGAGAGAGAGAGAGGACAGAGAGACACAGGATTACAGAGAGAGAGAGGACAGAGAGTGACAGGATTACAGAGAGAGAGAGGACAGAGAGAGACAGGATTACAGAGAGAGAGGACAGAGAGACAAAGGATTACAGAGAGAGAGAGGACAGAGAGAGACAGGATGACAGAGAGAGAGGACAGAGAGAGACAGGATTACAGAGAGAGAGAGGACAGAGAGACAGGATTACAGAGAGAGAGGACAGAGAGAGACAGGATTACAAGAGAGAGAGAGGACAGAGAGAGACAGGATTACAGAGAGAGAGGACAGAGAGAGAAAGGATTACAGAGAGAGAGAGAGGACAGAGAGATACAGGATTACAGAGAGAGAGAGGACAGAGAAGAATAGGATTACAGAGAGAGAGAGGACAGAGAGAGACAGGATTACAGAGAGAGAGAGGACAGAGAGATACAGGATTACAGAGAGCGAGAGGCAGAGAGAGACAGGATTACAGAGAGAGAGGACAGAGAGAGACACGATTACAGTGAGAGAGAGGACAGAGAGACACAGGATTACAGAGAGAGAGGACAGACAGAGACACAGGATTACAGAGAGAGAAAGGACAGAGAGAGACAGGATTACAGATAGCGAGAGGACAGAGAGAGACAGGATTGCAGAGAGAGAGAGGACAGAGAGAGACAGGATTACAGAGAGAGAGAGGACAGAGAGAGAGACAGGATTACAGAGAGAGAGAGGACAGAGAGAGACAGGATTACAGAGAGAGAGAGGACAGAGAGAGACAGGATAACAGAGAGAGAGGACAGAGAGAGACAGGATTACAGAGAGAGAGAGATGACAGAGAGAGACAGGATTACAGAGAGAGAGGACAGAGAGAGACAGCATTACAGAGAGAGAGAGATGACAGAGAGAGACAGGATTACAGAGAGAGAGGACAGAGAGAGACAGGATTACAGAGAGAGAGAGGACAGAGAGAGACAGGATTAAAGAGAGAGAGAGAGGACAGAGAGAGACAGGATAACAGCGAGAGAGGACAGAGAGAGACAGGATTACAGAGAGAGAGAGATGACAGAGAGAGACAGGATTACAGAGAGAGAGGACAGAGAGAGACAGGATTACAGAGAGAGAGAGGACAAGAGAGACAGGATTACAGAGAGAGAGAGAGGACAGAGAGAGACAGGATTACAGAGAGTGAGAGGACAGAGAGAGACAGGATTACAGAGAGAGAGGACAGAGAGAGACAGGATTACAGAGAGAGAGAGGACAAGAGAGACAGGATTACAGAGAGCGAGAGAGGACAGAGAGAGACAGGATTACAGAGAGTGAGAGGACAGAGAGAGACAGGATTACAGAGAGAGAGATGACAGAGAGAGACAGGATTACAGAGAGAGAGGACAGAGAGAGACAGGATTACAGAGAGAGAGGACAGAGAGAGACAGGATTACAGAGAGAGAGGACAGAGAGAGACAGGATTACAGAGAGAGAGGACAGAGAGGCAGGATTACAGAGAGAGAGAGGACAGAGAGAGACAGGATTACAGAGAGAGAGGACAGAGAGAGACAGGATTACAGAGAGAGAGGACAGAGAGGCAGGATTACAGAGAGAGAGAGGACAGAGAGACAGGATTACAGAGAGAGAGAGAGGACAGAGAGAGACAGGATTACAGAGAGAGAGAGGACAGAGAGAGACAGGATTACAGAGAGAGAGGACAGAGAGAGACAGGATTACAGAGAGAGAGAGAGGACAGAGAGAGACAGGATTACAGAGAGTGAGAGGACAGAGAGAGACAGGATTACAGAGAGAGAGATGACAGAGAGAGACAGGATTACAGAGAGAGAGGACAGAGAGAGACAGGATTACAGAGAGAGAGGACAGAGAGAGACAGGATTACAGAGAGAGAAAGGTCAGAGAGAGACAGGATTACAGAGAGAGAGGACAGAGAGAGACAGGATTACAGAGAGAGAGGACAGAGAGAGACAGGATTACAGAGAGAGAGAGGTCAGAGAGAGACAGGATTACAGAGAGAGAGGACAGAGAGAGACAGGATTACAGAGAGAGAGAGGACAGAGAGAGACAGGATTACAGAGAGAGAGGACAGAGAGAGACAGGATTACAGCGAGAGAGAGGACAGAGAGACACAGGATTACAGAGAGAGAGGACAGAGAGAGACTGGATTACAGAGAGAGAGGACAGAGAGACACAGGATTACAGAGAGAGAGGACAGAGAGAGACATGATTACAGAGAGAGACAGGATTACAGAGAGAGAGAGAGACAGGATTACAGAGAGAGACAGGATTACAGAGAGAGAGAGACAGAGAGAGACAGGATTACAGAAGAGAGGACAGAGTGACACAGGATTACAGAGAGAGAGAGGACAGAGAGAGACAGGATTACAGAGAGAGAGGACAGAGAGAGACATGATTACAGAGAGAGAGGACAGAGAGAGACAGGATTACAGAGAGAGAGGACAGAGAGAGACAGGATTACAGAGAGAGAAAGGTCAGAGAGAGACAGGATTACAGAGAGAGAGGACAGAGAGAGACATGATTACAGAGAGAGAGGACAGAGAGAGACAGGATTACAGAGAGAAAGAGGACAGAGAGAGACAGGATTACAGAGAGAGAGGACAGAGAGAGACAGGATTACAGAGAGAGAGGACAGAGAGAGACAGGATTACAGAGAGAGAGATGACAGAGAGAGACAGGATTACAGAGAGAGAGGACAGAGAGAGACAGGATTACAGAGAGAGAGGACAGAGAGAGACAGGATTACAGAGAGAGAAAGGTCAGAGAGAGACAAGATTACAGAGAGAGAGGACAGAGAGAGACAGGATTACAGAGAGAGAGGACAGAGAGAGACAGGATTACAGAGAGAGAGAGGTCAGAGAGAGACAGGATTACAGAGAGAGAGGACAGAGAGAGACAGGATTACAGAGAGAGAGAGGACAGAGAGAGACAGGACTACAGAGATAGAGAGGACAGAGAGAGACAGCATTACAGAGAGAGAGAGGACAGAGAGAGACAGCATTACAGAGAGAGAGAGGACAGAGAGAGACAGGATTACAGAGAGAGAGGACAGGGAGAGACAGGATTACAGAGAGAGAGAGGACAGAGAGAGACAGGACTACAGAGAGAGAGAGGACAGAGAGACAGGATTACAGAGAGAGAGAGGACAGAGAGAGACAGCATTACAGAGTGAGAGAGGGCAGAGAGATACAGGATTACAGAGAGAGAGGACAGAGAGAGACAGGATTACAGAGAGAGAGAGGACAGAGAGAGACAGGATTACAGAGAGAGAGAGGACAGAGAGAGACAGGATTACAGAGAGAGAGGACAGAGAGAGACAGGATTACAGAGAGAGAGAGGACAGAGAGAGAGACAGGATTACAGAGAGAGAGAGGACAGAGAGAGACAGGATTACAGAGAGAGAGAGGACAGAGAGAGACAGGATAACAGAGAGAGAGGACAGAGAGAGACAGGATTACAGAGAGAGAGAGATGACAGAGAGAGACAGGATTACAGAGAGAGAGGACAGAGAGAGACAGCATTACAGAGAGAGAGAGATGACAGAGAGAGACAGGATTACAGAGAGAGAGGACAGAGAGAGACAGGATTACAGAGAGAGAGAGGACAGAGAGAGACAGGATTAAAGAGAGAGAGAGAGGACAGAGAGAGACAGGATAACAGCGAGAGAGGACAGAGAGAGACAGGATTACAGAGAGAGAGAGATGACAGAGAGAGACAGGATTACAGAGAGAGAGGACAGAGAGAGACAGGATTACAGAGAGAGAGAGGACAAGAGAGACAGGATTACAGAGAGAGAGAGAGGACAGAGAGAGACAGGATTACAGAGAGTGAGAGGACAGAGAGAGACAGGATTACAGAGAGAGAGGACAGAGAGAGACAGGATTACAGAGAGAGAAAGGTCAGAGAGAGACAGGATTACAGAGAGAGAGGACAGAGAGAGACATGATTACAGAGAGAGAGGACAGAGAGAGACAGGATTACAGAGAGAAAGAGGACAGAGAGAGACAGGATTACAGAGAGAGAGGACAGAGAGAGACAGGATTACAGAGAGAGAGGACAGAGAGAGACAGGATTACAGAGAGAGAGATGACAGAGAGAGACAGGATTACAGAGAGAGAGGACAGAGAGAGACAGGATTACAGAGAGAGAGGACAGAGAGAGACAGGATTACAGAGAGAGAAAGGTCAGAGAGAGACAAGATTACAGAGAGAGAGGACAGAGAGAGACAGGATTACAGAGAGAGAGAGATGACAGAGAGAGACAGGATTACAGAGAGAGAGGACAGAGAGAGACAGCATTACAGAGAGAGAGAGATGACAGAGAGAGACAGGATTACAGAGAGAGAGGACAGAGAGAGACAGGATTACAGAGAGAGAGAGGACAGAGAGAGACAGGATTAAAGAGAGAGAGAGAGGACAGAGAGAGACAGGATAACAGCGAGAGAGGACAGAGAGAGACAGGATTACAGAGAGAGAGAGATGACAGAGAGAGACAGGATTACAGAGAGAGAGGACAGAGAGAGACAGGATTACAGAGAGAGAGAGGACAAGAGAGACAGGATTACAGAGAGAGAGAGAGGACAGAGAGAGACAGGATTACAGAGAGTGAGAGGACAGAGAGAGACAGGATTACAGAGAGAGAGGACAGAGAGAGACAGGATTACAGAGAGAGAAAGGTCAGAGAGAGACAGGATTACAGAGAGAGAGGACAGAGAGAGACATGATTACAGAGAGAGAGGACAGAGAGAGACAGGATTACAGAGAGAAAGAGGACAGAGAGAGACAGGATTACAGAGAGAGAGGACAGAGAGAGACAGGATTACAGAGAGAGAGGACAGAGAGAGACAGGATTACAGAGAGAGAGATGACAGAGAGAGACAGGATTACAGAGAGAGAGGACAGAGAGAGACAGGATTACAGAGAGAGAGGACAGAGAGAGACAGGATTACAGAGAGAGAAAGGTCAGAGAGAGACAAGATTACAGAGAGAGAGGACAGAGAGAGACAGGATTACAGAGAGAGAGGACAGAGAGAGACAGGATTACAGAGAGAGAGAGGTCAGAGAGAGACAGGATTACAGAGAGAGAGGACAGAGAGAGACAGGATTACAGAGAGAGAGAGGACAGAGAGAGACAGGACTACAGAGATAGAGAGGACAGAGAGAGACAGCATTACAGAGAGAGAGAGGACAGAGAGAGACAGCATTACAGAGAGAGAGAGGACAGAGAGAGACAGGATTACAGAGAGAGAGGACAGGGAGAGACAGGATTACAGAGAGAGAGAGGACAGAGAGAGACAGGACTACAGAGAGAGAGAGGACAGAGAGACAGGATTACAGAGAGAGAGGACAGAGAGAGACAGGATTACAGAGAGAGAAAGGTCAGAGAGAGACAGGATTACAGAGAGAGAGGACAGAGAGAGACATGATTACAGAGAGAGAGGACAGAGAGAGACAGGATTACAGAGAGAAAGAGGACAGAGAGAGACAGGATTACAGAGAGAGAGGACAGAGAGAGACAGGATTACAGAGAGAGAGGACAGAGAGAGACAGGATTACAGAGAGAGAGATGAAAGAGAGAGACAGGATTACAGAGAGAGAGGACAGAGAGAGACAGGATTACAGAGAGAGAGGACAGAGAGAGACAGGATTACAGAGAGAGAAAGGTCAGAGAGAGACAAGATTACAGAGAGAGAGGACAGAGAGAGACAGGATTACAGAGAGAGAGGACAGAGAGAGACAGGATTACAGAGAGAGAGAGGTCAGAGAGAGACAGGATTACAGAGAGAGAGGACAGAGAGAGACAGGATTACAGAGAGAGAGAGGACAGAGAGAGACAGGACTACAGAGATAGAGAGGACAGAGAGAGACAGCATTACAGAGAGAGAGAGGACAGAGAGAGACAGCATTACAGAGAGAGAGAGGACAGAGAGAGACAGGATTACAGAGAGAGAGGACAGGGAGAGACAGGATTACAGAGAGAGAGAGGACAGAGAGAGACAGGACTACAGAGAGAGAGAGGACAGAGAGACAGGATTACAGAGAGAGAGAGGACAGAGAGAGACAGCATTACAGAGTGAGAGAGGACAGAGAGATACAGGATTACAGAGAGAGAGGACAGAGAGAGACAGGATTACAGAGAGAGAGAGGACAGAGAGAGACAGGATTACAGAGAGAGAGAGGACAGAGAGAGACAGGATTACAGAGAGAGAGGACAGAGAGAGACAGGATTACAGAGAGAGAGAGGACAGAGAGAGACAGGATTACAGAGAGAGAGGACAGAGAGAGACAGGATTACAGGAGAGACAGGATTACAGAGAGAGAGAGGACAGAGAGACAGGATTACAGAGAGAGAGGACAGAGAGAGACAGGATTAGAGAGAGAGAGAGGACTGAGAGAGACAGGATTACCGAGAGAGAGGACAGAGAGAGACAGGATTACAGAGAGAGACAGGATTACAGAGAGAGAGGACAGAGAGAGACAGGATTACAAGAGAGAGAGAGGACAGAGAGAGACAGGATTACAGAGAGAGAGGACAGAGAGAGAAAGGATTACAGAGAGAGAGAGAGGACAGAGAGATACAGGATTACAGAGAGAGAGAGGACAGAGAAGAATAGGATTACAGAGAGAGAGAGGACAGAGAGAGACAGGATTACAGAGAGAGAGAGGACAGAGAGATACAGGATTACAGAGAGCGAGAGGCAGAGAGAGACAGGATTACAGAGAGAGAGGACAGAGAGAGACACGATTACAGTGAGAGAGAGGACAGAGAGACACAGGATTACAGAGAGAGAGGACAGACAGAGACACAGGATTACAGAGAGAGAAAGGACAGAGAGAGACAGGATTACAGATAGCGAGAGGACAGAGAGAGACAGGATTGCAGAGAGAGAGAGGACAGAGAGAGACAGGATTACAGAGAGAGAGAGGACAGAGAGAGAGACAGGATTACAGAGAGAGAGAGGACAGAGAGAGACAGGATTACAGAGAGAGAGAGGACAGAGAGAGACAGGATAACAGAGAGAGAGGACAGAGAGAGACAGGATTACAGAGAGAGAGAGATGACAGAGAGAGACAGGATTACAGAGAGAGAGGACAGAGAGAGACAGCATTACAGAGAGAGAGAGATGACAGAGAGAGACAGGATTACAGAGAGAGAGGACAGAGAGAGACAGGATTACAGAGAGAGAGAGGACAGAGAGAGACAGGATTAAAGAGAGAGAGAGAGGACAGAGAGAGACAGGATAACAGCGAGAGAGGACAGAGAGAGACAGGATTACAGAGAGAGAGAGATGACAGAGAGAGACAGGATTACAGAGAGAGAGGACAGAGAGAGACAGGATTACAGAGAGAGAGAGGACAAGAGAGACAGGATTACAGAGAGAGAGAGAGGACAGAGAGAGACAGGATTACAGAGAGTGAGAGGACAGAGAGAGACAGGATTACAGAGAGAGAGGACAGAGAGAGACAGGATTACAGAGAGAGAGAGGACAAGAGAGACAGGATTACAGAGAGCGAGAGAGGACAGAGAGAGACAGGATTACAGAGAGTGAGAGGACAGAGAGAGACAGGATTACAGAGAGAGAGATGACAGAGAGAGACAGGATTACAGAGAGAGAGGACAGAGAGAGACAGGATTACAGAGAGAGAGGACAGAGAGAGACAGGATTACAGAGAGAGAGGACAGAGAGAGACAGGATTACAGAGAGAGAGGACAGAGAGGCAGGATTACAGAGAGAGAGAGGACAGAGAGAGACAGGATTACAGAGAGAGAGGACAGAGAGAGACAGGATTACAGAGAGAGAGGACAGAGAGGCAGGATTACAGAGAGAGAGAGGACAGAGAGACAGGATTACAGAGAGAGAGAGAGGACAGAGAGAGACAGGATTACAGAGAGAGAGAGGACAGAGAGAGACAGGATTACAGAGAGAGAGGACAGAGAGAGACAGGATTACAGAGAGAGAGAGAGGACAGAGAGAGACAGGATTACAGAGAGTGAGAGGACAGAGAGAGACAGGATTACAGAGAGAGAGATGACAGAGAGAGACAGGATTACAGAGAGAGAGGACAGAGAGAGACAGGATTACAGAGAGAGAGGACAGAGAGAGACAGGATTACAGAGAGAGAAAGGTCAAAGGGAGACAGGATTACAGAGAGAGAGGACAGAGAGAGACAGGATTACAGAGAGAGAGGACAGAGAGAGACAGGATTACAGAGAGAGAGAGGTCAGAGAGAGACAGGATTACAGAGAGAGAGGACAGAGAGAGACAGGATTACAGAGAGAGAGAGGACAGAGAGAGACAGGATTACAGAGAGAGAGGACAGAGAGAGACAGGATTACAGCGAGAGAGAGGACAGAGAGACACAGGATTACAGAGAGAGAGGACAGAGAGAGACTGGATTACAGAGAGAGAGGACAGAGAGACACAGGATTACAGAGAGAGAGGACAGAGAGAGACATGATTACAGAGAGAGACAGGATTACAGAGAGAGAGAGAGACAGGATTACAGAGAGAGACAGGATTACAGAGAGAGAGAGACAGAGAGAGACAGGATTACAGAAGAGAGGACAGAGTGACACAGGATTACAGAGAGAGAGAGGACAGAGAGAGACAGGATTACAGAGAGAGAGGACAGAGAGAGACAGGATTACAGAGAGAGAGGACAGAGAGAGACAGGATTACAGAGAGAGAGGACAGAGAGAGACAGGATTACAGAGAGAGAAAGGTCAGAGAGAGACAGGATTACAGAGAGAGAGGACAGAGAGAGACATGATTACAGAGAGAGAGGACAGAGAGAGACAGGATTACAGAGAGAAAGAGGACAGAGAGAGACAGGATTACAGAGAGAGAGGACAGAGAGAGAAAGGATTACAGAGAGAGAGGACAGAGAGAGACAGGATTACAGAGAGAGAGATGACAGAGAGAGACAGGATTACAGAGAGAGAGGACAGAGAGAGACAGGATTACAGAGAGAGAGGAAAGAGAGAGACAGGATTACAGAGAGAGAAAGGTCAGAGAGAGACAAGATTACAGAGAGAGAGGACAGAGAGAGACAGGATTACAGAGAGAGAGGACAGAGAGAGACAGGATTACAGAGAGAGAGAGGTCAGAGAGAGACAGGATTACAGAGAGAGAGGACAGAGAGAGACAGGATTACAGAGAGAGAGAGGACAGAGAGAGACAGGACTACAGAGATAGAGAGGACAGAGAGAGACAGCATTACAGAGAGAGAGAGGACAGAGAGAGACAGCATTACAGAGAGAGAGAGCACAGAGAGAGACAGGATTACAGAGAGAGAGGACAGGGAGAGACAGGATTACAGAGAGAGAGAGGACAGAGAGAGACAGGACTACAGAGAGAGAGAGGACAGAGAGACAGGATTACAGAGAGAGAGAGGACAGAGAGAGACAGCATTACAGAGTGAGAGAGGACAGAGAGATACAGGATTACAGAGAGAGAGGACAGAGAGAGACAGGATTACAGAGAGAGAGAGGACAGAGAGAGACAGGATTACAGAGAGAGAGAGGACAGAGAGAGACAGGATTACAGAGAGAGAGGACAGAGAGAGACAGGATTACAGAGAGAGAGAGGACAGAGAGAGACAGGATTACAGAGAGAGAGGACAGAGAGAGACAGGATTACAGGAGAGACAGGATTACAGAGAGAGAGAGGACAGAGAGACAGGATTACAGAGAGAGAGGACAGAGAGAGACAGGATTAGAGAGAGAGAGAGGACTGAGAGAGACAGGATTACCGAGAGAGAGGACAGAGAGAGACAGGATTACAGAGAGAGACAGGATTACAGAGAGAGAGGACAGAGAGAGACAGGATTACAGAGAGACAGGACAGAGAGAGACAGGATTACAGAGAGAGAGAGGACAGAGAGAGACAGGATTACAGAGAGAGAGAGGACAGAGAGAGACAGGATTACAGAGAGAGAGGACAGAGAGACAGGATTACAGAGAGAGAGGACAGAGAGAGACAGGATTACAGAGAGAGAGAGGACAGAGAGAGACAGGATTACAGAGAGAGAGGACAGAGAGCGACAGGATTACAGAGTGAGAGAGGACAGAGAGAGACAGGATTACAGAGAGAGAGAGGACAGAGACACACAGGATTACAGAGAGAGAGGACAGAGAGCGACAGGATTACAGAGTGAGAGAGGACAGAGAGAGACAGGATTACAGAGAGAGAGAGAGGACAGAGGCAGACAGGATTACAGAGAGAGAGAGGACAGAGAGAGACAGGATTACAGAGAGAGAGGACAGAGAGAGACTGGATTTCAGAGAGAGAGAGGACAGAGAGAGACAGGATTACAGAGAGAGAGGACAGAGAGAGACAGGATTACAGAGAGAGACAGGATTACAGAGAGAGAGAGGATTACAGAGAGAGAGATCACAGAGAGACACAGGATTACAGAGAGAGAGGACAGAGAGAGACAGGATTACAGAGAGAGAGGACAGAGAGAGACAGGATTACAGAGAGAGAGAGGACAGAGAGAGAGAGGATGACAGAGAGAGAGAGGACAGAGAGATACAGGATTACAGAGAGAGAGGACAGAGAGAGACAGGATTACAGAGAGATAGAGGACAGAGAGACAGGATTACAGAGAGAGAGAGGACAGAGAGAGACAGGATTACAGAGAGAGAGGGGACAGAGAGACACAGGATTACAGAGAGAGAGGGGACAGAGAGGGAGAGGATTACCGAGAGAGAGAGGACAGAGAGAGACAGGATTACAGAGAGAGAGGACAGAGACAGACAGGATTACAGAGAGAGCGAGGACAGAGAGAGTCAGGATTACAGAGAGAGAAGACAGAGAGAGAGAGGATTACAGAGAGAGAGAGGACAGAGGGAGACAGGATTACAGAGACAGAGGACAGGGAGAGACAGGATTGCAGAGAGAGAGAGGACAGAGAGAGACAGGATTACAGAGAGAGAGAGGACAGAGAGAGACAGGATTACAGAGAGAGAGGACAGGGAGAGACAGGATTGCAGAGAGAGAGTGGACAGAGAGAGACAGGATTACAGAGAGAGAGGACAGAGAGAGACAGGACTACAGAGAGAGAGAGGACAGATAGAGACAGGATTACAGAGAGAGAGAAGACAGAGAGAGACAGGATTACAGAGAGAGAGAGGACAGAGAGAGGCAGGATGACAGACAGAGAGAGAGGACAGAGAGAGACAGGATTACAGAGAGAGAAGACAGAGAAGACAGGATTACAGAGAGAGAGGACAGAGAGAGACAGGATTACAGAGAGAGAGAGGACAGAGAGAGACAAGATTACAGAGAGAGACAGGACAGAGAGAGACAGGATTACAGAGAGAGAGGACAGAGAGAGACAGGATTACAGAGAGAGAGAGAACAGAGAGACAGGATTACAGAGAGAGAGAGAACAGAGAGAGACAGGATTACAGAGAGAGCGAACAAAGAGAGACAGGATTACAGAGAGAGAGAGGACAGAGAGAGACAGGATTACAGAGAGAGAGGACAGAGAGAGACAGGATTACAGAGAGAGAGAGGACAGAGAGAGACAGAATTACAGAGAGAGAGAGGACAGAGAGAAAGAGGATTACAGAGAGAGAGGACAGAAGAGACAGGATTACACGGAGAGAGACAGGATTACAGAGAGAGAGGACAGAGAGAGACAGGATTACAGAGAGAGAGAGGACAGAGAGACAGGATTACAGAGAGAGAGAGGACAGAGAGAGACAGGATTACAGAGTGAGAGTGGACAGAGTGATACAGGATTACAGAGAGAGAGGACAGAGAGAGACAGGATTACAGAGAGAGAGGACAGAGAGAGACAGGATTACAGAGAGAGAGGACATAGAGAGACAGGATTACAGAGAGAGAGGACAGAGAGAGACAGTATTACAGAGAGAGATGACAGAGAGAGACAGGATTACAGAGAGAGAGAGGACAGAGAGAGACAGGATTACAGAGAGAGAAGACAGAGAGAGACAGGATTACAGAGAGAGAGGACAGAGAGAGAGAGGATTACAGAGAGAGAGGACAGAGACAGACAGGATTACAGAGAGAGAGGACAGAGAGAGACAGGATTACAGAGAGAGAGGACAGAGAGAGACAGGATTACAGAGAGAGAGAGGACAGAGAGAGACAGGATTACAGAGAGAGAGGACAGGGAGAGACAGGGTTACAGAGAGAGAGGACAGAGAGAGACAGGATTACAGAGAGAGAGGACAGAGAGAGACAGAATTATAGAGAGAGAGGACAGAGAGAGACAGGATTACAGAGTGACCGGACAGAGAGAGACAGGATTACAGAGAGAGAGAGGACAGAGAGAGGCAGGATTACAGATAGAGAGAGGACAGAGAGAGACAGGACTACAGAGAGAGAGAGGACAGAGAGAGACAGGATTACAGAGAGAGAGAGGACAGAGAGAGACAGGATTACAGAGAGAGAGGACAGAGAGACAGGATTACAGAGAGAGAGAGGACAGAGAGAGACAGGATTACAGAGTGAGAGAGGACAGAGAGATACAGGATTACAGAGAGAGAGGACAGAGAGAGACAGGATTACAGAGAGAGAGAGGACAGAGAGAGACAGGATTACAGAGAGACAGGACAGAGAGAGACAGGATTACAGAGAGAGAGAGGACAGAGTGAGACAGGATTACCGAGAGAGCGGACAGAGAGAGACAGGATTACGGAGAGAGACAGGATTACAGAGTGAGAGAGGACAGAGAGAGACAGGATTACAGAGAGAGAGAGGACAGAGAGAGACAGGATTACAGAGAGAGCGGACTGAGAGAGACAGGATTACAGAGAGAGAGGACAGAGAGAGACAGGATTACCGAGAGAGAGGACCGAGAGAGACAGGATTACAGAGAGAGACAGAGAGGACAGAGCGAGACAGGATTACAGAGAGAGAGAGGACAGAGAGAGACAGGATTACAGAGAGAGAGAGGACAGAGAGACAGGATTACAGAGAGAGTGGACAGAGAGACAGGATTACAGAGAGAGAGAGGACAGAGAGAGACAGGATTACAGAGAGAGAGGACAGAGAGACAGGATTACAGAGAGAGAGGACAGAGAGAGACAGGATTACAGAGAGAGAGAGGACAGAGAGAGACAGGATAACAGAGAGAGAGGACAGAGAGAGACAGGATTACAGAGAGAGAGAGGACAGAGAGAGACCGGATTACAGAGAGACAGGACAGAGAGAGACAGGATTACAGAGAGAGAGAGGACAGAGAGAGACAGGATTACAGAGAGAGAGAGGACAGAGAGAGACAGGATTACAGAGAAAGAGGACAGAGAGAGACAGCATTGCAGAATGAGAGAGGACAGAGAGAGACAGGATTACAGAGAGAGAGGACAGAGAGAGACAGGATTACAGAGAGAGAGAGGACAGAGACACAGGATTAAAGAGAGAGAGAGGACAGAGAGAGACAGGATTACAGAGAGAGAGAGGACAGAGAGAGACAGGATTACAGAGAGAGAGGACAGATAAAGAAGGATTACAGAGAGAGAGAGGAGAGAGGGAGACAGGATTACAGAGAGAGAGGACAGAGAGAGACAGGATTACAGAGAGAGACTGGATTACTGAGAGAGAGGACAGAGAGAGACAGGATTACAGAGAGAGAGAGGACAGAGGGACACAGGATTACAGAGAGAGAGAGGACAGAGAGAGACAGGATTACAGAGAGAGTGAACAGAGCGAGACAGGATTACAGAGAGAGAGAGGACAGAGACACAGGATTACAGAGAGAGAGAAGACAGAGAGAGACAGGATAACAGAGAGAGAGGACAGAGAGAGAGTGGATCACAGAGAGAGAGAGGACAGAGAGAGACAAGATTACAGAGAGTGACAGGACAGAGAGAGACAGAATTACAGAGAGAGAGGACAGAGAGAGACAGGATTACAGAGAGAGAGAGAACAGAGAGACAGGATTACAGAGAGAGAGAGGACAGAGAGAGACAGGATTACAGAGAGAGAGAGAACAGAGAGAGACAGGATTACAGAGAGGGAGGACAGAGAGAGACAGGATTACAGAGAGAGAGAGGACAGAGAGAGACAGAATTACAGAGAGAGAGAGGACAGAGAGAAAGAGGATTACAGAGAGAGAGAACAGAAGAGACAGGATTACACAGAGAGAGACAGGATTACAGACAGATAGGACAGAGAGATGATTACAGAGAGTGAGAGGAAAGAGAGAGACAGGATTAAAGAGAGAGAGAGGACAGAGAGAGACAGGATTACAGAGAGAGAGGGCAGAGAGAGACAGGATTACAGAGAGAGAGAGAACAGAGAGACTGGATTACATAGAGAGAGAGGACAGAGAGAGATAGGATTACAGAGTGAGAGAGGACAGAGAGATACAGGATTACAGAGAGAGAAGACAGAGAGAGACAGGATTACAGAGAGAGAGAGGACAGAGAGAGACAGGATTACAGAGAGAGAGGACAGAGAGAGACCGGATTACAGAGAGATAGGACAGAGAGAGACAAGATTACAGAGAGAGAGAGGACAGAGAGAGACAAGATTACAGAGAGAGACAGGACAGAGAGAGACAGGATTACAGAGAGAGAGGACAGAAAGAGACAGGATTACAGAGAGAGAGAGAACAGAGAGACAGGATTACAGAGAGAGAGAGAACAGAGAGAGACAGGATTACAGAGAGAGAGAACAGAGAGAGACAGGATTACAGAGAGAGGGAGGACAGAGAGAGACAGGATTACAGAGAGAGAGGACAGAGAGAGACAGGATTACAGAGAGAGAGAGGACAGAGAGAGACAGAATTACAGAGAGAGAGAGGACAGAGAGAAAGAGGATTACAGAGAGAGAGGACAGAAGAGACAGGATTACACGGAGAGAGACAGGATTAAAGAGAGAGAGGACAGAGAGAGGATTACAGAGAGAGAGAGGACAGAGAGAGACAGGATTACAGAGAGAGAGAGGACAGAGAGAGACAGGATTACAGAGAGAGAGGACAGAGAGAGACAGGATTACAGAGAGAGAGAGGACAGAGAGACAGGATTACAGAGAGAGAGAGGACAGAGAGAGACAGGATTACAGAGTGAGAGTGGACAGAGTGATACAGGATTACAGAGAGAGAGGACAGAGAGAGACAGGATTACAGAGAGAGAGAGGACAGAGAGAGACAGGATTACAGAGAGAGAGGACAGAGAGAGACAGGATTACAGAGAGAGAGGACAGAGAGAGACAGGATTACAGAGAGAGCGGACAGAGAGAGAGAGGATTACAGAGAGAGAGGACAGAGAGAGACAGGATTACCGAGAGAGAGGACAGAGAGAGACAGGATTACAGAGAGAGACAGAGAGGACAGAGAGAGACAGGATTACAGGGAGAGAGAGGACAGAGAGAGACAGGATTACAGAGAGTGAGAGGACAGAGAGACAGGATTACAGAGAGAGAGGAAAGAGAGAAAGGATTACAGAGAGAGAGAGGACAGAGAGAAACAGGATTACAGAGAGAGTGGACAGAGAGACAGGATTACAGAGAGAGAGGACAGAGAGAGACAGGATTACAGAGAGAGAGAGGACAGAGAGAGACAGGATTACAGAGAGAGAGGACAGAGAGAGACCGGATTACAGAGAGACAGGACAGAGAGAGACAGGATTACAGAGAGAGAGAGGAGAGAGAGAGACAGGATTACAGAGAGAGAGAGGACAGAGAGAGACAGGATTACAGAGAAAGAGGACAGAGAGAGACAGCATTGCAGAAAGAGAGAGGACAGAGAGAGACAGGATTACAGAGAGAGAGGACAGAGAGAGACAGGATTACAGAGAGAGAGAGGACAGAGAGACAGGATTACAGAGAGAGAGAGGACAGAGAGAGACAGGATTACAGAGAGAGAGAGGAGAGAGAGACAGGATTACAGAGAGAGAGGACAGAGAGAGAAGGATTACAGAGAGAGAGAGGAGAGAGAGAGACAGGATTACAGAGAGAGAGGACAGAGAGAGACAGGATTACAGAGAGAGAGGACAGAGAGAGACAGGATTACAGAGAGAGAGAGGACAAGAGAGACAGGATTACAGAGAGAGAGAGAGGACAGAGAGAGACAGGATTACAGAGAGAGTGAACAGAGCGAGACAGGATTACAGAGAGAGAGAGGACAGAGACACAGGATTACAGAGAGAGAGAAGACAGAGAGAGACAGGATTACAGAGAGAGAGGACAGAGAGAGATAGGATTACAGAGAGAGAGAGGACAGAGAGAGACAAGATTACAGAGAGAGACAGGACAGAGAGAGACAGGATTACAGAGAGAGAGGACAGAGAGAGACAGGATTACAGAGAGAGAGAGAACAGAGAGACAGGATTACAGAGAGAGAGAGGACAGAGAGAGACAGGATTACAGAGAGAGAGAGAACAGAGAGAGACAGGATTACAGAGAGGGAGGACAGAGAGAGACAGGATTACAGAGAGAGAGAGGACAGAGAGAGACAGAATTACAGAGAGAGAGAGGACAGAGAGAAAGAGGATTACAGAGAGAGAGGACAGAAGAGACAGGATTACACAGAGAGAGACAGGATTACAGAGAGAGAGGACAGAGAGATGATTACAGAGAGAGAGAGGAGAGAGAGAGACAGGATTACAGAGAGAGAGAGGACAGAGAGAGACAGGATTACAGAGAGAGAGGACAGAGAGAGACAGGATTACAGAGAGAGAGAGGACAGAGAGACTGGATTACAGAGAGAGAGAGGACAGAGAGAGATAGGATTTCAGAGTGAGAGAGGACATAGAGATACAGGATTACAGAGAGAGAAGACAGAGAGAGACATGATTACAGAGAGAGAGAGGACAGAGAGAGACAGGATTACAGAGAGAGAGGACAGAGAGAGACCGGATTACAGAGAGAGAGGACAGAGAGAGACAGGATTACAGAGAGAGAGGACAGAGAGAGACAGGATTACAGAGAGAGAGAGGACAGAGAGAGACAGGATTACAGGTGAGACAGGATTACAGAGAGAGAGAGGACAGAGAGACAGGATTACAGAGAGAGAGGACAGAGAGGGACAGGATTACAGAGAGAGAGAGGACAGAGAGAGACAGGATTACAGGAGAGACAGGATTACAGAGAGAGAGAGGACAGAGAGACAGGATTACAGAGAGAGAGAGGACAGAGAGACAGGATTACAGAGAGAGAGGTCAGAGAGAGACAGGATTACCGAGAGAGAGGACAGAGAGAGACAGGTTTACAGAGAGAGACAGGATTACAGAGAGACTGGACAGAGAGAGACAGGATTACAGAGAGAGAGAAGACAGAGAGAGACAGGATTACAGAGAGAGAGAGGACAGAGAGAGACAGGATTACAGAGAGAGCGGACAGAGAGAGACAGGATTACAGAGAAAGAGGACAGAGAGAGACAGCATTGCAGAAAGAGAGAGGACAGAGAGAGACAGGATTACAGAGAGAGCGGACAGAGAGAGACAGGATTACAGAGAAAGAGGACAGAGAGAGACAGGATTACAGAGAGAGACAGGATTACAGAGAGACAGGACAGAGAGAGACAGGATTACAGAGAGAGAGAAGACAGAGAGAGACAGGATTACAGAGAGAGAGAGGACAGAGAGAGACAGGATTACAGAGAGAGAGGACAGAGAGACAGGATTACAGAGAGAGAGAGGACAGAGAGAGACAGGATTACAGAGAGAGAGGACAGAGAGACAGGATTACAGAGAGAGAGGACAGAGAGAGACAGGATTACAGAGAGAGAGGACAGAGAGAGACAGGATTACAGAGAGGGAGGACAGAGAGAGACATGATTACAGAGAGAGAGGGCAGAGAGAGACAGGATTACAGAGAGAGAGAGGACGGAGAGAGACAGGATTACAGAGAGAGAGAGGACAGAGAGAGACAGGATTACAGAGAGAGAGAGGACAGAGAGAGACAGGATTACAGACAGAGAGGACAGAGAGAGACAGGATTACAGAGAGAGAGAGGAGAGAGAGAGAGAGGATTACACCGAGAGAGAGGACAGAGAGAGACAGGATTACAGAGAGAGAGAGGATTAAAGAGAGAGAGAGGACAGAGAGAGACAGGATTACAGAGAGAGACAGGATTACAGAGAGAGAGAGGACAGAGAGAGACAGGATTACAGAGAGAGAGAGTAAAGAGAGAGACAGGATTACAGAGCGAGCGGACAGAGAGAGACAGGATTACAGAGAGAGAGGACAGAGAGAGACAGGATTACAGAGAGAGAGGACAGAGAGACAGGATTCAGAGAGAGAGAGGACAGAGAGAGACAGGATTACAGAGAGAGAGAGGACAGAGAGAGACAGGATTACAGAGAGAGAGAGAGGACAGAGAGAGACAGGATTACAGAGAGAGGGAGGACAGAGAGAGACAGGATTACAGAGAGAGAGGACAGAGAGAGACCGGATTACAGAGAGACAGGACAGAGAGAGACAGGATTACAGAGAGAGAGAGGACAGAGAGAGACAGGATTTCAGAGAGAGAGAGGACAGAGAGAGACAGGATTACAGAGAAAGAGGACAGAGAGAGACAGCATTGCAGAAAGAGAGAGGACAGAGAGAGACAGGATTACAGAGAGAGAGGACAGAGAGAGACAGGATTACAGAGAGAGAGAGGACAGAGAGACAGGATTACAGAGAGAGAGAGGACAGAGAGAGAGAGGATTACAGAGAGAGAGAGGAGAGAGAGAGACAGGATTACAGAGAGAGAGGACAGAGAGAGAAGGATTACAGAGAGAGAGAGGAGAGAGAGAGACAGGATTACAGAGAGAGAGGACAGAGAGAGACAGGATTACAGAGAGAGACTGGATTACTGAGAGAGAGGACAGAGAGAGACAGGATTACAGAGAGAGAGAGGACAGAGGGACACAGGATTACAGAGAGAGAGAGGACAGAGAGAGACAGGATTACAGAGAGAGTGAACAGAGCGAGACAGGATTACAGAGAGAGAGAGGACAGAGACACAGGATTACAGAGAGAGAGAAGACAGAGAGAGACAGGATTACAGAGAGAGAGGACAGAGAGAGACAGGATTACAGAGAGAGAGAGGACAGAGAGAGACAAGATTACAGAGAGAGACAGGACAGAGAGAGACAGGATTACAGAGAGAGAGGACAGAGAGAGACAGGATTACAGAGAGAGAGAGAACAGAGAGACAGGATTACAGAGAGAGAGAGGACAGAGAGAGACAGGATTACAGAGAGAGAGAGAACAGAGAGAGACAGGATTACAGAGAGGGAGGACAGAGAGAGACATGATTACAGAGAGAGAGAGGACAGAGAGAGACAGAATTACAGAGAGAGAGAGGACAGAGAGAAAGAGGATTACAGAGAGAGAGGACAGAAGAGACAGGATTACACAGAGAGAGACAGGATTACAGAGAGAGAGGACAGAGAGATGATTACAGAGAGAGAGAGGACAGAGAGAGACAGGATTACAGAGAGAGAGAGGACAGAGAGAGACAGGATTACAGAGAGAGAGGACAGAGAGAGAGAGGATTACAGAGAGAGAGAGGACAGAGAGACTGGATTACAGAGAGAGAGAGGACAGAGAGAGATAGGATTACAGAGTGAGAGAGGACATAGAGATACAGGATTACAGAGAGAGAAGACAGAGAGAGACATGATTACAGAGAGAGAGAGGACAGAGAGAGACAGGATCACAGAGAGAGAGAGGACAGAGAGAGACAGGATTACAGAGAGAGAGGACAGAGAGAGACAGGATTACAGCGAGAGAGAGGACAGAGAGACTCAGGATTACAGAGAGAGAGGACAGAGAGAGACTGGATTACAGAGAGAGAGGACAGAGAGACACAGGATTACAGAGAGAGAGGACAGAGAGAGACATGATTACAGAGAGAGACAGGATTACAGAGAGAGAGAGAGACAGGATTACAGAGAGAGAGGACAGAGAGAGACCGGATTACAGAGAGAGAGGACAGAGAGAGACAGGATTACAGAGAGAGAGGACAGAGAGAGACAGGATTACAGAGAGAGAGGACAGAGAGAGACAGGATTACAGGTGAGACAGGATTACAGAGAGAGAGAGGACAGAGAGACAGGATTACAGAGAGAGAGGACAGAGAGGGACAGGATTACAGAGAGAGAGAGGACAGAGAGAGACAGGATTACAGGAGAGACAGGATTACAGAGAGAGAGAGGACAGAGAGACAGGATTACAGAGAGAGAGAGGACAGAGAGACATGATTACAGAGAGAGAGGTCAGAGAGAGACAGGATTACCGAGAGAGAGGACAGAGAGAGACAGGATTACAGAGAGAGACAGGATTACAGAGAGACAGGACAGAGAGAGACAGGATTACAGAGAGAGAGAAGACAGAGAGAGACAGGATTACAGAGAGAGAGAGGACAGAGAGAGACAGGATTACAGAGAGAGAGGACAGAGAGAGACAGGATTACAGAGAGAGCGGACAGAGAGAGACAGGATTACAGAGAGGGAGGACAGAGAGAGACATGATTACAGAGAGAGAGGGCAGAGAGAGACAGGATTACAGAGAGAGAGAGGACGGAGAGAGACAGGATTACAGAGAGAGAGAGGACAGAGAGAGACAGGATTACAGAGAGAGAGAGGACAGAGAGAGACAGGATTACAGACAGAGAGGACAGAGAGAGACAGGATTACAGAGAGAGAGAGGAGAGAGAGAGAGAGGATTACACAGAGAGAGAGGACAGAGAGAGACAGGATTACAGAGAGAGAGAGGATTACAGAGAGAGAGAGGACAGAGAGAGACAGGATTACAGAGAGAGACAGGATTACAGAGAGAGAGAGGACAGAGAGAGACAGGATTACAGAGAGAGAGAGTAAAGAGAGAGACAGGATTACACAGCGAGCGGACAGAGAGAGACAGGATTACAGAGAGGGAGGACAGAGAGAGACAGGATTACAGAGAGAGAGGACAGAGAGACAGGATTCAGAGAGAGAGAGGACAGAGAGAGACAGGATTACAGAGAGAGAGAGGACAGAGAGAGACAGGATTACAGAGAGAGAGAGAGGACAGAGAGAGACAGGATTACAGAGAGAGAGAGGACAGAGAGAGACAGGATTACAGAGAGAGGGAGGACAGAGAGAGACAGGATTACAGACAGAGAGAGGACAGAGAGAGACAGGATTACAGAGAGAGAGGACAGAGAGACAGGATTACAGAGAGAGCGGACAGAGAGATACAGGATTACAGAGAGAGAGGACAGAGAGACAGGATTCAGAGAGAGAGAGGACAGAGAGAGACAGGATTACAGAGAGAGAGAGGACAGAGAGAGACAGGATTACAGAGAGAGAGGACAGACAGAGACAGGATTACAGAGGGAGAGAGGACAGAGAGAGACAGGATTACAGAGAGAGAGCACAGAGAGAGACAGGATTACAGAGAGAGAGGACAGAGAGAGGCAGGATAACAGAGAGAGAGGACAGAGAGAGACAGGATTAAAGAGAGAGAGAGGACAGAGAGAGACAGGATTACAGAGAGACAGAGGACAGAGAGACACAGGATTACAGAGAGTGAGGACAGAGAGAGACAGGATTACAGAGAGAGAGAGGACAGAGAGAGACAGGATTACAGAGAGAGAGACCACAGAGAGAGGCAGGATTACAGATAGAGAGAGGACAGAGAGAGACAGGATTACAGAGAGAGAGGACAGAGAGAGACAGGATTACAGAGAGAGAGAGGACAGAGAGAGACAGGATTACAGAGAGAGAGAGGACAGAGAGAGACAGGATTACAGAGAGAGAGACGACAGAGAGAGACAGGATTAGAGAGAGAGAGAGGACAGACAGAGACAGGATTAGAGAGAGAGTGAGGACAGAGATAGACAGGATTACAGAGAGAGAGGACAGAGAGAGACATGATTACAGAGAGAGAGGACAGAGAGAGACAGGATTACAGAGAGAGAGAGGACAGAGCGAGACAGGATTACAGAGAGAGAGGACAGAGAGAGACAGGATTACAGAGAGAGAGAGGACAGAGAGAGACAGGACTACAGAGAGAGAGAGGACAGAGAGACAGTATTATAGAGAGAGAGAGGACAGAGAGAGACAGGATTACGGAGAGAGAGGACAGAGAGAGACAGGATTACAGAGAGAGACTGGATTACTGAGAGAGAGGACAGAGAGAGACAGCATTACAGAGAGAGAGAGATGACAGAGAGAGACAGGATTACAGAGAGAGAGGACAGAGAGAGACAGGATTACAGAGAGAGAGAGGACAGAGAGAGACAGGATTAAAGAGAGAGAGAGAGGACAGAGAGAGACAGGATAACAGAGAGAGAGGACAGAGAGAGACAGGATTACAGAGAGAGAGAGATGACAGAGAGAGACAGGATTACAGAGAGAGAGGACAGAGAGAGACAGGATTACAGAGAGAGAGAGGACAAGAGAGACAGGATTACAGAGAGAGAGAGAGGACAGAGAGAGACAGGATTACAGAGAGTGAGAGGACAGAGAGAGACAGGATTACAGAGAGAGAGGACAGAGAGAGACAGGATTACAGAGAGAGAGAGGACAAGAGAGACAGGATTACAGAGAGAGAGAGAGGACAGAGAGAGACAGGATTACAGAGAGTGAGAGGACAGAGAGAGACAGGATTACAGAGAGAGAGATGACAGAGAGAGACAGGATTACAGAGAGAGAGGACAGAGAGAGACAGGATTACAGAGAGAGAGGACAGAGAGAGACAGGATTACAGAGAGAGAGGACAGAGAGAGACAGGATTACACAGAGAGAAAGGTCAGAGAGAGACAGGATTACAGAGAGAGAGGACAGAGAGAGACAGGATTACAGAGAGAGAGGACAGAGAGAGACAGGATTACAGAGAGAGAGAGGTCAGAGAGAGACAGGATTACAGAGAGAGAAGACAGAGAGAGACAGGATTACAGAGAGAGAGAGGACAGAGAGAGACAGGATTACAGAGAGAGAGGACAGAGAGAGACAGGATTACAGAGAGAGAGGACAGAGAGAGACAGGATTACAGAGAGAGAGGACAGAGAGGCAGGATTACAGAGAGAGAGAGGACAGAGAGAGACAGGATTACAGAGAGAGAGGACAGAGAGAGACAGGATTACAGAGAGAGAGGACAGAGAGGCAGGATTACAGAGAGAGAGAGGACAGAGAGACAGGATTACAGAGAGAGAGAGAGGACAGAGAGAGACAGGATTACAGAGAGAGAGAGGACAGAGAGAGACAGGATTACAGAGAGAGAGGACAGAGAGAGACAGGATTACAGAGAGAGAGAGAGGACAGAGAGAGACAGGATTACAGAGAGTGAGAGGACAGAGAGAGACAGGATTACAGAGAGAGAGATGACAGAGAGAGACAGGATTACAGAGAGAGAGGACAGAGAGAGACAGGATTACAGAGAGAGAGGACAGAGAGAGACAGGATTACAGAGAGAGAAAGGTCAGAGAGAGACAGGATTACAGAGAGAGAGGACAGAGAGAGACAGGATTACAGAGAGAGAGGACAGAGAGAGACAGGATTACAGAGAGAGAGAGGTCAGAGAGAGACAGGATTACAGAGAGAGAGGACAGAGAGAGACAGGATTACAGAGAGAGAGAGGACAGAGAGAGACAGGATTACAGAGAGAGAGGAGAGAGAGAGACAGGATTACAGCGAGAGAGAGGACAGAGAGACACAGGATTACAGAGAGTGAGGACAGAGAGAGACTGGATTACAGAGAGAGAGGACAGAGAGACACAGGATTACAGAGAGAGAGGACAGAGAGAGACATGATTACAGAGAGAGGCAGGATTACAGAGAGAGAGAGAGACAGGATTACAGAGAGAGACAGGATTACAGAGAGAGAGAGACAGAGAGAGACAGGATTACAGAAGAGAGGACAGAGTGACACAGGATTACAGAGAGAGAGAGGACAGAGAGAGACAGGATTACAGAGAGAGAGGACAGAGAGAGACAGGATTACAGAGAGAGAGGACAGAGAGAGACAGGATTACAGAGAGAGAGGACAGAGAGAGACAGGATTACAGAGAGAGAAAGGTCAGAGAGAGACAGGATTACAGAGAGAGAGGACAGAGAGAGACATGATTACAGAGAGAGAGGACAGAGAGAGACAGGATTACAGAGAGAAAGAGGACAGAGAGAGACAGGATTACAGAGAGAGAGGACAGAGAGAGACAGGATTACAGAGAGAGAGGACAGAGAGAGACAGGATTACAGAGAGAGAGATGACAGAGAGAGACAGGATTACAGAGAGAGAGGACAGAGAGAGACAGGATTACAGAGAGAGAGGACAGAGAGAGACAGGATTACAGAGAGAGAAAGGTCAGAGAGAGACAAGATTACAGAGAGAGAGGACAGAGAGAGACAGGATTACAGAGAGAGAGGACAGAGAGAGACAGGATTACAGAGAGAGAGAGGTCAGAGAGAGACAGGATTACAGAGAGAGAGGACAGAGAGAGACAGGATTACAGAGAGAGAGAGGACAGAGAGAGACAGGACTACAGAGATAGAGAGGACAGAGAGAGACAGCATTACAGAGAGAGAGAGGACAGAGAGAGACAGCATTACAGAGAGAGAGAGGACAGAGAGAGACAGGATTACAGAGAGAGAGGACAGGGAGAGACAGGATTACAGAGAGAGAGAGGACAGAGAGAGACAGGACTACAGAGAGAGAGAGGACAGAGAGACAGGATTACAGAGAGAGAGAGGACAGAGAGAGACAGCATTACAGAGTGAGAGAGGACAGAGAGATACAGGATTACAGAGAGAGAGGACAGAGAGAGACAGGATTACAGAGAGAGAGAGGACAGAGAGAGACAGGATTACAGAGAGAGAGGACAGAGAGAGACAGGATTACAGAGAGAGAGAGGACAGAGAGAGACAGGATTACAGAGAGAGAGGACAGAGAGAGACAGGATTACAGGAGAGACAGGATTACAGAGAGAGAGAGGACAGAGAGACAGGATTACAGAGAGAGAGGACAGAGAGAGACAGGATTAGAGAGAGAGAGAGGAAAGAGAGAGACAGGATTACAGAGAGAGAGAGGACAGAGAGAGACAGGATTACAGAGAGAGAGGACAGGGAGAGACAGGATTGCAGAGAGAGAGTGGACAGAGAGAGACAGGATTACAGAGAGAGAGGACAGAGAGAGACAGGACTACAGAGAGAGAGAGGACAGATAGAGACAGGATTACAGAGAGAGAGAAGACAGAGAGAGACAGGATTACAGAGAGAGAGAGGACAGAGAGAGGCAGGATGACAGACAGAGAGAGAGGACAGAGAGAGACAGGATTACAGAGAGAGAAGACAGAGAGAGACAGGATTACAGAGAGAGAGAGAACAGAGAGACAGGATTACAGAGAGAGAGAGAACAGAGAGAGACAGGATTACAGAGAGAGCGAACAAAGAGAGACAGGATTACAGAGAGAGAGAGGACAGAGAGAGACAGGATTACAGAGAGAGAGGACAGAGAGAGACAGGATTACAGAGAGAGAGAGGACAGAGAGAGACAGAATTACAGAGAGAGAGAGGACAGAGAGAAAGAGGATTACAGAGAGAGAGGACAGAAGAGACAGGATTACACGGAGAGAGACAGGATTAAAGAGAGAGCGGACAGAGAGAGGATTACAGAGAGAGAGAGGACAGAGAGAGACAGGATTACAGAGAGAGAGAGAGGACAGAGAGAGACAGGATTACAGAGAGAGAGGACAGAGAGAGACAGGATTACAGAGAGAGAGAGGACAGAGAGACAGGATTACAGAGAGAGAGAGGACAGAGAGAGACAGGATTACAGAGTGAGAGTGGACAGAGTGATACAGGATTACAGAGAGAGAGGACAGAGAGAGACAGGATTACAGAGAGAGAGGACAGAGAGAGACAGGATTACAGAGAGAGAGGACATAGAGAGACAGGATTACAGAGAGAGAGGACAGAGAGAGACATTATTACAGAGAGAGATGACAGAGAGAGACAGGATTACAGAGAGAGAGAGGACAGAGAGAGACAGGATTACAGAGAGAGAGGACAGAGAGAGACAGGATTACAGAGAGAGAGGACAGAGAGAGAGAGGATTACAGAGAGAGAGGACAGAGAGAGACAGGATTACAGAGAGAGAGGACAGAGAGAGACAGGATTACAGAGAGAGAGGACAGAGAGATACAGGATTACAGAGAGAGAGGACAGAGAGAGACAGGATTACAGAGAGAGAGAGGACAGAGAGAGACAGGATTACAGAGAGAGAGAGAACAGAGAGACAGGATTACAGAGAGAGAGAGGACAGAGAGAGACAGGATTACAGAGAGAGAGAGAACAGAGAGAGACAGGATTACAGAGAGGGAGGACAGAGAGAGACAGGATTACAGAGAGAGAGAGGACAGAGAGAGACAGAATTACAGAGAGAGAGAGGACAGAGAGAAAGAGGATTACAGAGAGAGAGGACAGAAGAGACAGGATTACACAGAGAGAGACAGGATTACAGACAGATAGGACAGAGAGATGATTACAGAGAGTGAGAGGAAAGAGAGAGACAGGATTAAAGAGAGAGAGAGGACAGAGAGAGACAGGATTACAGAGAGAGAGGGCAGAGAGAGACAGGATTACAGAGAGAGAGAGAACAGAGAGACTGGATTACATAGAGAGAGAGGACAGAGAGAGATAGGATTACAGAGTGAGAGAGGACAGAGAGATACAGGATTACAGAGAGAGAAGACAGAGAGAGACAGGATTACAGAGAGAGAGAGGACAGAGAGAGACAGGATTACAGAGAGAGAGGACAGAGAGAGACCGGATTACAGAGAGATAGGACAGAGAGAGACAAGATTACAGAGAGAGAGAGGACAGAGAGAGACAAGATTACAGAGAGAGACAGGACAGAGAGAGACAGGATTACAGAGAGAGAGGACAGAAAGAGACAGGATTACAGAGAGAGAGAGAACAGAGAGACAGGATTACAGAGAGAGAGAGAACAGAGAGAGACAGGATTACAGAGAGAGAGAACAGAGAGAGACAGGATTACAGAGAGAGGGAGGACAGAGAGAGACAGGATTACAGAGAGAGAGGACAGAGAGAGACAGGATTACAGAGAGAGAGAGGACAGAGAGAGACAGAATTACAGAGAGAGAGAGGACAGAGAGAAAGAGGATTACAGAGAGAGAGGACAGAAGAGACAGGATTACACGGAGAGAGACAGGATTAAAGAGAGAGAGGACAGAGAGAGGATTACAGAGAGAGAGAGGACAGAGAGAGACAGGATTACAGAGAGAGAGAGGACAGAGAGAGACAGGATTACAGAGAGAGAGGACAGAGAGAGACAGGATTACAGAGAGAGAGAGGACAGAGAGACAGGATTACAGAGAGAGAGAGGACAGAGAGAGACAGGATTACAGAGTGAGAGTGGACAGAGTGATACAGGATTACAGAGAGAGAGGACAGAGAGAGACAGGATTACAGAGAGAGAGAGGACAGAGAGAGACAGGATTACAGAGAGAGAGGACAGAGAGAGACAGGATTACAGAGAGAGAGGACAGAGAGAGACAGGATTACAGAGAGAGCGGACAGAGAGAGAGAGGATTACAGAGAGAGAGGACAGAGAGAGACAGGATTACCGAGAGAGAGGACAGAGAGAGACAGGATTACAGAGAGAGACAGAGAGGACAGAGAGAGACAGGATTACAGGGAGAGAGTGGACAGAGAGAGACAGGATTACAGAGAGTGAGAGGACAGAGAGACAGGATTACAGAGAGAGAGGAAAGAGAGAAAGGATTACAGAGAGAGAGAGGACAGAGAGAAACAGGATTACAGAGAGAGTGGACAGAGAGACAGGATTACAGAGAGAGAGGACAGAGAGAGACAGGATTACAGAGAGAGAGAGGACAGAGAGAGACAGGATTACAGAGAGAGAGGACAGAGAGAGACCGGATTACAGAGAGACAGGACAGAGAGAGACAGGATTACAGAGAGAGAGAGGAGAGAGAGAGACAGGATTACAGAGAGAGAGAGGACAGAGAGAGACAGGATTACAGAGAAAGAGGACAGAGAGAGACAGCATTGCAGAAAGAGAGAGGACAGAGAGAGACAGGATTACAGAGAGAGAGGACAGAGAGAGACAGGATTACAGAGAGAGAGAGGACAGAGAGACAGGATTACAGAGAGAGAGAGGACAGAGAGAGACAGGATTACAGAGAGAGAGAGGAGAGAGAGAGACAGGATTACAGAGAGAGAGGGCAGAGAGAGAAGGATTACAGAGAGAGAGAGGAGAGAGAGAGACAGGATTACAGAGAGAGAGGACAGAGAGAGACAGGATTACAGAGAGAGAGGACAGAGAGAGACAGGATTACAGAGAGAGAGAGGACAAGAGAGACAGGATTACAGAGAGAGAGAGAGGACAGAGAGAGACAGGATTACAGAGAGAGTGAACAGAGCGAGACAGGATTACAGAGAGAGAGAGGACAGAGACACAGGATTACAGAGAGAGAGAAGACAGAGAGAGACAGGATTACAGAGAGAGAGGACAGAGAGAGACAGGATTACAGAGAGAGAGAGGACAGAGAGAGACAAGATTACAGAGAGAGACAGGACAGAGAGAGACAGGATTACAGAGAGAGAGGACAGAGAGAGACAGGATTACAGAGAGAGAGAGAACAGAGAGACAGGATTACAGAGAGAGAGAGGACAGAGAGAGACAGGATTACAGAGAGAGAGAGAACAGAGAGAGACAGGATTACAGAGAGGGAGGACAGAGAGAGACAGGATTACAGAGAGAGAGAGGACAGAGAGAGACAGAATTACAGAGAGAGAGAGGACAGAGAGAAAGAGGATTACAGAGAGAGAGGACAGAAGAGACAGGATTACACAGAGAGAGACAGGATTACAGAGAGAGAGGACAGAGAGATGATTACAGAGAGAGAGAGGAGAGAGAGAGACAGGATTACAGAGAGAGAGAGGACAGAGAGAGACAGGATTACAGAGAGAGAGGACAGAGAGAGACAGGATTACAGAGAGAGAGAGGACAGAGAGACTGGATTACAGAGAGAGAGAGGACAGAGAGAGATAGGATTTCAGAGTGAGAGAGGACATAGAGATACAGGATTACAGAGAGAGAAGACAGAGAGAGACATGATTACAGAGAGAGAGAGGACAGAGAGAGACAGGATTACAGAGAGAGAGGACAGAGAGAGACCGGATTACAGAGAGAGAGGACAGAGAGAGACAGGATTACAGAGAGAGAGGACAGAGAGAGACAGGATTACAGAGAGAGAGAGGACAGAGAGAGACAGGACTACAGAGAGAGAGAAGACAGAGAGACAGGATTACAGAGAGAGAGGACAGAGAGAGACAGGATTACAGGTGAGACAGGATTACAGAGAGAGAGAGGACAGAGAGACAGGATTACAGAGAGAGAGGACAGAGAGGGACAGGATTACAGAGAGAGAGAGGACAGAGAGAGACAGGATTACAGGAGAGACAGGATTACAGAGAGAGAGAGGACAGAGAGACAGGATTACAGAGAGAGAGAGGACAGAGAGACAGGATTACAGAGAGAGAGGTCAGAGAGAGACAGGATTACCGAGAGAGAGGACAGAGAGAGACAGGTTTACAGAGAGAGACAGGATTACAGAGAGACTGGACAGAGAGAGACAGGATTACAGAGAGAGAGAAGACAGAGAGAGACAGGATTACAGAGAGAGAGAGGACAGAGAGAGACAGGATTACAGAGAGAGCGGACAGAGAGAGACAGGATTACAGAGAAAGAGGACAGAGAGAGACAGCATTGCAGAAAGAGAGAGGACAGAGAGAGACAGGATTACAGAGAGAGCGGACAGAGAGAGACAGGATTACAGAGAAAGAGGACAGAGAGAGACAGGATTACAGAGAGAGACAGGATTACAGAGAGACAGGACAGAGAGAGACAGGATTACAGAGAGAGAGAAGACAGAGAGAGACAGGATTACAGAGAGAGAGAGGACAGAGAGAGACAGGATTACAGAGAGAGAGGACAGAGAGACAGGATTACAGAGAGAGAGAGGACAGAGAGAGACAGGATTACAGAGAGAGAGGACAGAGAGACAGGATTACAGAGAGAGAGGACAGAGAGAGACAGGATTACAGAGAGAGAGGACAGAGAGAGACAGGATTACAGAGAGGGAGGACAGAGAGAGACATGATTACAGAGAGAGAGGGCAGAGAGAGACAGGATTACAGAGAGAGAGAGGACGGAGAGAGACAGGATTACAGAGAGAGAGAGGACAGAGAGAGACAGGATTACAGAGAGAGAGAGGACAGAGAGAGACAGGATTACAGACAGAGAGGACAGAGAGAGACAGGATTACAGAGAGAGAGAGGAGAGAGAGAGAGAGGATTACACCGAGAGAGAGGACAGAGAGAGACAGGATTACAGAGAGAGAGAGGATTAAAGAGAGAGAGAGGACAGAGAGAGACAGGATTACAGAGAGAGACAGGATTACAGAGAGAGAGAGGACAGAGAGAGACAGGATTACAGAGAGAGAGAGTAAAGAGAGAGACAGGATTACAGAGCGAGCGGACAGAGAGAGACAGGATTACAGAGAGAGAGGACAGAGAGAGACAGGATTACAGAGAGAGAGGACAGAGAGACAGGATTCAGAGAGAGAGAGGACAGAGAGAGACAGGATTACAGAGAGAGAGAGGACAGAGAGAGACAGGATTACAGAGAGAGAGAGAGGACAGAGAGAGACAGGATTACAGAGAGAGGGAGGACAGAGAGAGACAGGATTACAGAGAGAGAGGACAGAGAGAGACCGGATTACAGAGAGACAGGACAGAGAGAGACAGGATTACAGAGAGAGAGAGGACAGAGAGAGACAGGATTTCAGAGAGAGAGAGGACAGAGAGAGACAGGATTACAGAGAAAGAGGACAGAGAGAGACAGCATTGCAGAAAGAGAGAGGACAGAGAGAGACAGGATTACAGAGAGAGAGGACAGAGAGAGACAGGATTACAGAGAGAGAGAGGACAGAGAGACAGGATTACAGAGAGAGAGAGGACAGAGAGAGAGAGGATTACAGAGAGAGAGAGGAGAGAGAGAGACAGGATTACAGAGAGAGAGGACAGAGAGAGAAGGATTACAGAGAGAGAGAGGAGAGAGAGAGACAGGATTACAGAGAGAGAGGACAGAGAGAGACAGGATTACAGAGAGAGACTGGATTACTGAGAGAGAGGACAGAGAGAGACAGGATTACAGAGAGAGAGAGGACAGAGGGACACAGGATTACAGAGAGAGAGAGGACAGAGAGAGACAGGATTACAGAGAGAGTGAACAGAGCGAGACAGGATTACAGAGAGAGAGAGGACAGAGACACAGGATTACAGAGAGAGAGAAGACAGAGAGAGACAGGATTACAGAGAGAGAGGACAGAGAGAGACAGGATTACAGAGAGAGAGAGGACAGAGAGAGACAAGATTACAGAGAGAGACAGGACAGAGAGAGACAGGATTACAGAGAGAGAGGACAGAGAGAGACAGGATTACAGAGAGAGAGAGAACAGAGAGACAGGATTACAGAGAGAGAGAGGACAGAGAGAGACAGGATTACAGAGAGAGAGAGAACAGAGAGAGACAGGATTACAGAGAGGGAGGACAGAGAGAGACATGATTACAGAGAGAGAGAGGACAGAGAGAGACAGAATTACAGAGAGAGAGAGGACAGAGAGAAAGAGGATTACAGAGAGAGAGGACAGAAGAGACAGGATTACACAGAGAGAGACAGGATTACAGAGAGAGAGGACAGAGAGATGATTACAGAGAGAGAGAGGACAGAGAGAGACAGGATTACAGAGAGAGAGAGAACAGAGAGAGACAGGATTACAGAGAGAGAGGACAGAGAGAGACAGGATTACAGAGAGAGAGAGGACAGAGAGACTGGATTACAGAGAGAGAGAGGACAGAGAGAGATAGGATTACAGAGTGAGAGAGGACATAGAGATACAGGATTACAGAGAGAGAAGACAGAGAGAGACATGATTACAGAGAGAGAGAGGACAGAGAGAGACAGGATCACAGAGAGAGAGAGGACAGAGAGAGACAGGATTACAGAGAGAGAGGACAGAGAGAGACAGGATTACAGCGAGAGAGAGGACAGAGAGACACAGGATTACAGAGAGAGAGGACAGAGAGAGACTGGATTACAGAGAGAGAGGACAGAGAGACACAGGATTACAGAGAGAGAGGACAGAGAGAGACATGATTACAGAGAGAGACAGGATTACAGAGAGAGAGAGAGACAGGATTACAGAGAGAGAGGACAGAGAGAGACCGGATTACAGAGAGAGAGGACAGAGAGAGACAGGATTACAGAGAGAGAGGACAGAGAGAGACAGGATTACAGAGAGAGAGGACAGAGAGAGACAGGATTACAGGTGAGACAGGATTACAGAGAGAGAGAGGACAGAGAGACAGGATTACAGAGAGAGAGGACAGAGAGGGACAGGATTACAGAGAGAGAGAGGACAGAGAGAGACAGGATTACAGGAGAGACAGGATTACAGAGAGAGAGAGGACAGAGAGACAGGATTACAGAGAGAGAGAGGACAGAGAGACATGATTACAGAGAGAGAGGTCAGAGAGAGACAGGATTACCGAGAGAGAGGACAGAGAGAGACAGGATTACAGAGAGAGACAGGATTACAGAGAGACAGGACAGAGAGAGACAGGATTACAGAGAGAGAGAAGACAGAGAGAGACAGGATTACAGAGAGAGAGAGGACAGAGAGAGACAGGATTACAGAGAGAGAGGACAGAGAGAGACAGGATTACAGAGAGAGCGGACAGAGAGAGACAGGATTACAGAGAGGGAGGACAGAGAGAGACATGATTACAGAGAGAGAGGGCAGAGAGAGACAGGATTACAGAGAGAGAGAGGACGGAGAGAGACAGGATTACAGAGAGAGAGAGGACAGAGAGAGACAGGATTACAGAGAGAGAGAGGACAGAGAGAGACAGGATTACAGACAGAGAGGACAGAGAGAGACAGGATTACAGAGAGAGAGAGGAGAGAGAGAGAGAGGATTACACAGAGAGAGAGGACAGAGAGAGACAGGATTACAGAGAGAGAGAGGATTACAGAGAGAGAGAGGACAGAGAGAGACAGGATTACAGAGAGAGACAGGATTACAGAGAGAGAGAGGACAGAGAGAGACAGGATTACAGAGAGAGAGAGTAAAGAGAGAGACAGGATTACACAGCGAGCGGACAGAGAGAGACAGGATTACAGAGAGGGAGGACAGAGAGAGACAGGATTACAGAGAGAGAGGACAGAGAGACAGGATTCAGAGAGAGAGAGGACAGAGAGAGACAGGATTACAGAGAGAGAGAGGACAGAGAGAGACAGGATTACAGAGAGAGAGAGAGGACAGAGAGAGACAGGATTACAGAGAGAGAGAGGACAGAGAGAGACAGGATTACAGAGAGAGGGAGGACAGAGAGAGACAGGATTACAGACAGAGAGAGGACAGAGAGAGACAGGATTACAGAGAGAGAGGACAGAGAGACAGGATTACAGAGAGAGCGGACAGAGAGATACAGGATTACAGAGAGAGAGGACAGAGAGACAGGATTCAGAGAGAGAGAGGACAGAGAGAGACAGGATTACAGAGAGAGAGAGGACAGAGAGAGACAGGATTACAGAGAGAGAGGACAGACAGAGACAGGATTACAGAGGGAGAGAGGACAGAGAGAGACAGGATTACAGAGAGAGAGCACAGAGAGAGACAGGATTACAGAGAGAGAGGACAGAGAGAGGCAGGATAACAGAGAGAGAGGACAGAGAGAGACAGGATTAAAGAGAGAGAGAGGACAGAGAGAGACAGGATTACAGAGAGACAGAGGACAGAGAGACACAGGATTACAGAGAGTGAGGACAGAGAGAGACAGGATTACAGAGAGAGAGAGGACAGAGAGAGACAGGATTACAGAGAGAGAGACCACAGAGAGAGGCAGGATTACAGATAGAGAGAGGACAGAGAGAGACAGGATTACAGAGAGAGAGGACAGAGAGAGACAGGATTACAGAGAGAGAGAGGACAGAGAGAGACAGGATTACAGAGAGAGAGAGGACAGAGAGAGACAGGATTACAGAGAGAGAGACGACAGAGAGAGACAGGATTAGAGAGAGAGAGAGGACAGACAGAGACAGGATTAGAGAGAGAGTGAGGACAGAGATAGACAGGATTACAGAGAGAGAGGACAGAGAGAGACATGATTACAGAGAGAGAGGACAGAGAGAGACAGGATTACAGAGAGAGAGAGGACAGAGCGAGACAGGATTACAGAGAGAGAGGACAGAGAGAGACAGGATTACAGAGAGAGAGAGGACAGAGAGAGACAGGACTACAGAGAGAGAGAGGACAGAGAGACAGTATTATAGAGAGAGAGAGGACAGAGAGAGACAGGATTACGGAGAGAGAGGACAGAGAGAGACAGGATTACAGAGAGAGACTGGATTACTGAGAGAGAGGACAGAGAGAGACAGCATTACAGAGAGAGAGAGATGACAGAGAGAGACAGGATTACAGAGAGAGAGGACAGAGAGAGACAGGATTACAGAGAGAGAGAGGACAGAGAGAGACAGGATTAAAGAGAGAGAGAGAGGACAGAGAGAGACAGGATAACAGAGAGAGAGGACAGAGAGAGACAGGATTACAGAGAGAGAGAGATGACAGAGAGAGACAGGATTACAGAGAGAGAGGACAGAGAGAGACAGGATTACAGAGAGAGAGAGGACAAGAGAGACAGGATTACAGAGAGAGAGAGAGGACAGAGAGAGACAGGATTACAGAGAGTGAGAGGACAGAGAGAGACAGGATTACAGAGAGAGAGGACAGAGAGAGACAGGATTACAGAGAGAGAGAGGACAAGAGAGACAGGATTACAGAGAGAGAGAGAGGACAGAGAGAGACAGGATTACAGAGAGTGAGAGGACAGAGAGAGACAGGATTACAGAGAGAGAGATGACAGAGAGAGACAGGATTACAGAGAGAGAGGACAGAGAGAGACAGGATTACAGAGAGAGAGGACAGAGAGAGACAGGATTACAGAGAGAGAGGACAGAGAGAGACAGGATTACACAGAGAGAAAGGTCAGAGAGAGACAGGATTACAGAGAGAGAGGACAGAGAGAGACAGGATTACAGAGAGAGAGGACAGAGAGAGACAGGATTACAGAGAGAGAGAGGTCAGAGAGAGACAGGATTACAGAGAGAGAAGACAGAGAGAGACAGGATTACAGAGAGAGAGAGGACAGAGAGAGACAGGATTACAGAGAGAGAGGACAGAGAGAGACAGGATTACAGAGAGAGAGGACAGAGAGAGACAGGATTACAGAGAGAGAGGACAGAGAGGCAGGATTACAGAGAGAGAGAGGACAGAGAGAGACAGGATTACAGAGAGAGAGGACAGAGAGAGACAGGATTACAGAGAGAGAGGACAGAGAGGCAGGATTACAGAGAGAGAGAGGACAGAGAGACAGGATTACAGAGAGAGAGAGAGGACAGAGAGAGACAGGATTACAGAGAGAGAGAGGACAGAGAGAGACAGGATTACAGAGAGAGAGGACAGAGAGAGACAGGATTACAGAGAGAGAGAGAGGACAGAGAGAGACAGGATTACAGAGAGTGAGAGGACAGAGAGAGACAGGATTACAGAGAGAGAGATGACAGAGAGAGACAGGATTACAGAGAGAGAGGACAGAGAGAGACAGGATTACAGAGAGAGAGGACAGAGAGAGACAGGATTACAGAGAGAGAAAGGTCAGAGAGAGACAGGATTACAGAGAGAGAGGACAGAGAGAGACAGGATTACAGAGAGAGAGGACAGAGAGAGACAGGATTACAGAGAGAGAGAGGTCAGAGAGAGACAGGATTACAGAGAGAGAGGACAGAGAGAGACAGGATTACAGAGAGAGAGAGGACAGAGAGAGACAGGATTACAGAGAGAGAGGACAGAGAGAGACAGGATTACAGCGAGAGAGAGGACAGAGAGACACAGGATTACAGAGAGTGAGGACAGAGAGAGACTGGATTACAGAGAGAGAGGACAGAGAGACACAGGATTACAGAGAGAGAGGACAGAGAGAGACATGATTACAGAGAGAGGGAGGATAACAGAGAGAGAGAGAGACAGGATTACAGAGAGAGACAGGATTACAGAGAGAGAGAGACAGAGAGAGACAGGATTACAGAAGAGAGGACAGAGTGACACAGGATTACAGAGAGAGAGAGGACAGAGAGAGACAGGATTACAGAGAGAGAGGACAGAGAGAGACAGGATTACAGAGAGAGAGGACAGAGAGAGACAGGATTACAGAGAGAGAGGACAGAGAGAGACAGGATTACAGAGAGAGAAAGGTCAGAGAGAGACAGGATTACAGAGAGAGAGGACAGAGAGAGACATGATTACAGAGAGAGAGGACAGAGAGAGACAGGATTACAGAGAGAAAGAGGACAGAGAGAGACAGGATTACAGAGAGAGAGGACAGAGAGAGACAGGATTACAGAGAGAGAGGACAGAGAGAGACAGGATTACAGAGAGAGAGATGACAGAGAGAGACAGGATTACAGAGAGAGAGGACAGAGAGAGACAGGATTACAGAGAGAGAGGACAGAGAGAGACAGGATTACAGAGAGAGAAAGGTCAGAGAGAGACAAGATTACAGAGAGAGAGGACAGAGAGAGACAGGATTACAGAGAGAGAGGACAGAGAGAGACAGGATTACAGAGAGAGAGAGGTCAGAGAGAGACAGGATTACAGAGAGAGAGGACAGAGAGAGACAGGATTACAGAGAGAGAGAGGACAGAGAGAGACAGGACTACAGAGATAGAGAGGACAGAGAGAGACAGCATTACAGAGAGAGAGAGGACAGAGAGAGACAGCATTACAGAGAGAGAGAGGACAGAGAGAGACAGGATTACAGAGAGAGAGGACAGGGAGAGACAGGATTACAGAGAGAGAGAGGACAGAGAGAGACAGGACTACAGAGAGAGAGAGGACAGAGAGACAGGATTACAGAGAGAGAGAGGACAGAGAGAGACAGCATTACAGAGTGAGAGATGACAGAGAGATACAGGATTACAGAGAGAGAGGACAGAGAGAGACAGGATTACAGAGAGAGAGAGGACAGAGAGAGACAGGATTACAGAGAGAGAGGACAGAGAGAGACAGGATTACAGAGAGAGAGAGGACAGAGAGAGACAGGATTACAGAGAGAGAGGACAGAGAGAGACAGGATTACAGGAGAGACAGGATTACAGAGAGAGAGAGGACAGAGAGACAGGATTACAGAGAGAGAGGACAGAGAGAGACAGGATTAGAGAGAGAGAGAGGAAAGAGAGAGACAGGATTACAGAGAGAGAGAGGACAGAGAGAGACAGGATTACAGAGAGAGAGGACAGGGAGAGACAGGATTGCAGAGAGAGAGTGGACAGAGAGAGACAGGATTACAGAGAGAGAGGACAGAGAGAGACAGGACTACAGAGAGAGAGAGGACAGATAGAGACAGGATTACAGAGAGAGAGAAGACAGAGAGAGACAGGATTACAGAGAGAGAGAGGACAGAGAGAGGCAGGATGACAGACAGAGAGAGAGGACAGAGAGAGACAGGATTACAGAGAGAGAAGACAGAGAGAGACAGGATTACAGAGAGAGAGAGAACAGAGAGACAGGATTACAGAGAGAGAGAGAACAGAGAGAGACAGGATTACAGAGAGAGCGAACAAAGAGAGACAGGATTACAGAGAGAGAGAGGACAGAGAGAGACAGGATTACAGAGAGAGAGGACAGAGAGAGACAGGATTACAGAGAGAGAGAGGACAGAGAGAGACAGAATTACAGAGAGAGAGAGGACAGAGAGAAAGAGGATTACAGAGAGAGAGGACAGAAGAGACAGGATTACACGGAGAGAGACAGGATTAAAGAGAGAGCGGACAGAGAGAGGATTACAGAGAGAGAGAGGACAGAGAGAGACAGGATTACAGAGAGAGAGAGAGGACAGAGAGAGACAGGATTACAGAGAGAGAGGACAGAGAGAGACAGGATTACAGAGAGAGAGAGGACAGAGAGACAGGATTACAGAGAGAGAGAGGACAGAGAGAGACAGGATTACAGAGTGAGAGTGGACAGAGTGATACAGGATTACAGAGAGAGAGGACAGAGAGAGACAGGATTACAGAGAGAGAGGACAGAGAGAGACAGGATTACAGAGAGAGAGGACATAGAGAGACAGGATTACAGAGAGAGAGGACAGAGAGAGACATTATTACAGAGAGAGATGACAGAGAGAGACAGGATTACAGAGAGAGAGAGGACAGAGAGAGACAGGATTACAGAGAGAGAGGACAGAGAGAGACAGGATTACAGAGAGAGAGGACAGAGAGAGAGAGGATTACAGAGAGAGAGGACAGAGAGAGACAGGATTACAGAGAGAGAGGACAGAGAGAGACAGGATTACAGAGAGAGAGGACAGAGAGAGACAGGATTACAGAGAGAGAGAGGACAGAGAGAGACAGGATTACAGAGAGAGAGGACAGGGAGAGACAGGGTTACAGAGAGAGAGGACAGAGAGAGACAGGATTACAGAGAGAGAGGACAGAGAGAGACAGAATTACAGAGAGAGAGGACAGAGAGAGACAGGATTACAGAGTGACCGGACAGAGAGAGACAGGATTACAGAGAGAGAGAGGACAGAGAGAGGCAGGATTACAGATAGAGAGAGGACAGAGAGAGACAGGACTACAGAGAGAGAGAGGACAGAGAGAGACAGGATTACAGAGAGAGAGAGGACAGAGAGAGACAGGATTACAGAGAGAGAGGACAGAGAGACAGGATTACAGAGAGAGAGAGGACAGAGAGAGACAGGATTACAGAGTGAGAGAGGACAGAGAGATACAGGATTACAGAGAGAGAGGACAGAGAGAGACAGGATTACAGAGAGAGAGAGGACAGAGAGAGACAGGATTACAGAGAGACAGGACAGAGAGAGACAGGATTACAGAGAGAGAGAGGACAGAGTGAGACAGGATTACCGAGAGAGCGGACAGAGAGAGACAGGATTACGGAGAGAGACAGGATTACAGAGTGAGAGAGGACAGAGAGAGACAGGATTACAGAGAGAGAGAGGACAGAGAGAGACAGGATTACAGAGAGAGCGGACTGAGAGAGACAGGATTACAGAGAGAGAGGACAGAGAGAGACAGGATTACCGAGAGAGAGGACCGAGAGAGACAGGATTACAGAGAGAGACAGAGAGGACAGAGCGAGACAGGATTACAGAGAGAGAGAGGACAGAGAGAGACAGGATTACAGAGAGAGAGAGGACAGAGAGACAGGATTACAGAGAGAGTGGACAGAGAGACAGGATTACAGAGAGAGAGAGGACAGAGAGAGACAGGATTACAGAGAGAGAGGACAGAGAGACAGGATTACAGAGAGAGAGGACAGAGAGAGACAGGATTACAGAGAGAGAGAGGACAGAGAGAGACAGGATAACAGAGAGAGAGGACAGAGAGAGACAGGATTACAGAGAGAGAGAGGACAGAGAGAGACCGGATTACAGAGAGACAGGACAGAGAGAGACAGGATTACAGAGAGAGAGAGGACAGAGAGAGACCGGATTACAGAGAGAGAGAGGACAGAGAGAGACAGGATTACAGAGAAAGAGGACAGAGAGAGACAGCATTGCAGAATGAGAGAGGACAGAGAGAGACAGGATTACAGAGAGAGAGGACAGAGAGAGACAGGATTACAGAGAGAGAGAGGACAGAGACACAGGATTACAGAGAGAGAGAGGACAGAGAGAGACAGGATTACAGAGAGAGAGAGGACAGAGAGAGACAGGATTACAGAGAGAGAGGACAGATAGAGAAGGATTACAGAGAGAGAGAGGAGAGAGAGAGACAGGATTACAGAGAGAGAGGACAGAGAGAGACAGGATTACAGAGAGAGACTGGATTACTGAGAGAGAGGACAGAGAGAGACAGGATTACAGAGAGAGAGAGGACAGAGGGACACAGGATTACAGAGAGAGAGAGGACAGAGAGAGACAGGATTACAGAGAGAGTGAACAGAGCGAGACAGGATTACAGAGAGAGAGAGGACAGAGACACAGGATTACAGAGAGAGAGAAGACAGAGAGAGACAGGATAACAGAGAGAGAGGACAGAGAGAGACAGGATTACAGAGAGAGAGAGGACAGAGAGAGACAAGATTACAGAGAGTGACAGGACAGAGAGAGACAGAATTACAGAGAGAGAGGACAGAGAGAGACAGGATTACAGAGAGAGAGAGAACAGAGAGACAGGATTACAGAGAGAGAGAGGACAGAGAGAGACAGGATTACAGAGAGAGAGAGAACAGAGAGAGACAGGATTACAGAGAGGGAGGACAGAGAGAGACAGGATTACAGAGAGAGAGAGGACAGAGAGAGACAGAATTACAGAGAGAGAGAGGACAGAGAGAAAGAGGATTACAGAGAGAGAGGACAGAAGAGACAGGATTACACAGAGAGAGACAGGATTACAGACAGATAGGACAGAGAGATGATTACAGAGAGTGAGAGGAAAGAGAGAGACAGGATTAAAGAGAGAGAGAGGACAGAGAGAGACAGGATTACAGAGAGAGACTGGATTACTGAGAGATAGGACAGAGAGAGACAGGATTACAGAGAGAGAGAGGACAGAGGGACACAGGATTACAGAGAGAGAGAGGACAGAGAGAGACAGGATTACAGAGAGAGTGAACAGAGCGAGACAGGATTACAGGGAGAGAGAGGACAGAGACACAGGATTACAGAGAGAGAGAAGACAGAGAGAGACAGGATTACAGAGAGAGAGGACAGAGAGAGACAGGATTACAGAGAGAGAGAGGACAGAGAGAGACAAGATTACAGAGAGAGACAGGACAGAGAGAGACAGGATTACAGAGAGAGAGCACAGAGAGAGACAGGATTACAGAGAGAGAGAGAACAGAGAGACAGGATTACAGAGAGAGAGAGGACAGAGAGAGACAGGATTACAGAGAGAGAGAGAACAGAGAGAGACAGGATTACAGAGAGGGAGGACAGAGAGAGACATGATTACAGAGAGAGAGAGGACAGAGAGAGACAGAATTACAGAGAGAGAGAGGACAGAGAGAAAGAGGATTACAGAGAGAGAGGACAGAAGAGACAGGATTACACAGAGAGAGACAGGATTACAGTGAGAGAGGACAGAGAGATGATTACAGAGAGAGAGAGGACAGAGAGAGACAGGATTACAGAGAGAGAGAGGACAGAGAGAGACAGGATTACAGAGAGAGAGGACAGAGAGAGACAGGATTACAGAGAGAGAGAGGACAGAGAGACTGGATTACAGAGAGAGATAGGACAGAGAGAGATAGGATTTCAGAGTGAGAGAGGACATAGAGATACAGGATTACAGAGAGAGAAGACAGAGAGAGACATGATTACAGAGAGAGAGAGGACAGAGAGAGACAGGATTACAGAGAGAGAGGACAGAGAGAGACCGGATTACAGAGAGAGAGGACAGAGAGAGACAGGATTACAGAGAGAGAGGACAGAGAGAGACAGGATTACACAGAGAGAGAGGACAGAGAGAGACAGGACTACAGAGAGAGAGAAGACAGAGAGACAGGATTACAGAGAGAGAGGACAGAGAGAGACAGGATTACAGGTGAGACAGGATTACAGAGAGAGAGAGGACAGAGAGACAGGATTACAGAGAGAGAGGACAGAGAGGGACAGGATTACAGAGAGAGAAAGGACAGAGAGAGACAGGATTACAGGAGAGACAGGATTACAGAGAGAGAGAGGACAGAGAGACAGGATTACAGAGAGAGAGAGGACAGAGAGACAGGATTACAGAGAGAGAGGTCAGAGAGAGACAGGATTACCGAGAGAGAGGACAGAGAGAGACAGGTTTACAGAGAGAGACAGGATTACAGAGAGACAGGACAGAGAGAGACAGGATTACAGAGAGAGAGAAGACAGAGAGAGACAGGATTACAGAGAGAGAGAGGACAGAGAGAGACAGGATTACAGAGAGAGCGGACAGAGAGAGACAGGATTACAGAGAAAGAGGACAGAGAGAGACAGCATTGCAGAAAGAGAGAGGACAGAGAGAGACAGGATTACAGAGAGAGCGGACAGAGAGAGACAGGATTACAGAGAAAGAGGACAGAGAGAGACAGGATTACAGAGAGAGAGGACAGAGAGAGACAGGATTACAGAGAGAGAGAAGACAGAGAGAGACAGGATTACAGAGAGAGAGAGGACAGAGAGAGACAGGATTACAGAGAGAGAGGACAGAGAGACAGGATTACAGAGAGAGAGAGGACAGAGAGAGACAGGATTACAGAGAGAGAGGACAGAGAGACAGGATTACAGAGAGAGAGGACAGAGAGAGACAGGATTACAGAGAGGGAGGACAGAGAGAGACATGATTACAGAGAGAGAGGGCAGAGAGAGACAGGATTACAGAGAGAGAGAGGACGGAGAGAGACAGGATTACAGAGAGAGAGAGGACAGAGAGAGACAGGATTACAGAGAGAGAGAGGACAGAGAGAGACAGGATTACAGACAGAGAGGACAGAGAGAGACAGGATTACAGAGAGAGAGGGGAGAGAGAGAGAGAGGATTACACAGAGAGAGAGGACAGAGAGAGACAGGATTACAGAGAGAGAGAGGATTAAAGAGAGAGAGAGGACAGAGAGAGACAGGATTACAGAGAGAGACAGGATTACAGAGAGAGAGAGGACAGAGAGAGACAGGATTACAGAGAGAGAGAGTAAAGAGAGAGACAGGATTACAGAGCGAGCGGACAGAGAGAGACAGGATTACAGAGAGAGAGGACAGAGAGAGACAGGATTACAGAGAAAGAGGACAGAGAGTCAGGATTCAGAGAGAGAGAGGACAGAGAGAGACAGGATTACAGAGAGAGAGAGGACAGAGAGAGACAGGATTACAGAGAGAGAGAGAGGACAGAGAGAGACAGGATTACAGAGAGAGGGAGGACAGAGAGAGACAGGATTACAGAGAGAGAGGACAGAGAGAGACCGGATTACAGAGAGACAGGACAGAGAGAGACAGGATTACAGAGAGAGAGAGGACAGAGAGAGACAGTATTTCAGAGAGAGAGAGGACAGAGAGAGACAGGATTACAGAGAAAGAGGACAGAGAGAGACAGCATTGCAGAAAGAGAGAGGACAGAGAGAGACAGGATTACAGAGAGAGAGGACGGAGAGAGACAGGATTACAGAGAGAGAGAGGACAGAGAGACAGGATTACAGAGAGAGAGAGAGGACAGAGAGAGAGAGGATTACAGAGAGAGAGAGGAGAGAGAGAGACAGGATTACAGAGAGAGAGGACAGAGAGAGAAGGATTACAGAGAGAGAGAGGAGAGAGAGAGACAGGATTACAGAGAGAGAGGACAGAGAGAGACAGGATTACAGAGAGAGACTGGATTACTGAGAGAGAGGACAGAGAGAGACAGGATTACAGAGAGAGAGAGGACAGAGGGACACAGGATTACAGAGAGAGAGAGGACAGAGAGAGACAGGATTACAGAGAGAGTGAACAGAGCGAGACAGGATTACAGAGAGAGAGAGGACAGAGACGCAGGATTACAGAGAGAGAGAAGACAGAGAGAGACAGGATTACAGAGAGAGAGGACAGAGAGAGACAGGATTACAGAGAGAGAGAGGACAGAGAGAGACAAGATTACAGAGAGAGACAGGACAGAGAGAGACAGGATTACAGAGAGAGAGGACAGAGAGAGACAGGATTACAGAGAGAGAGAGAACAGAGAGACAGGATTACAGAGAGAGAGAGGACAGAGAGAAGCAGGATTACAGAGAGAGAGAGAACAGAGAGAGACAGGATTACAGAGAGGGAGGACAGAGAGAGACATGATTACAGAGAGAGAGAGGACAGAGAGAGACAGAATTACAGAGAGAGAGAGGACAGAGAGAAAGAGGATTACAGAGAGAGAGGACAGAAGAGACAGGATTACACAGAGAGAGACAGGATTACAGAGAGAGAGGACAGAGAGATGATTACAGAGAGAGAGAGGACAGAGAGAGACAGGATTACAGAGAGAGAGAGGACAGAGAGAGACAGGATTACAGAGAGAGAGGACAGAGAGAGACAGGATTACAGAGAGAGAGAGGACAGAGAGACTGGATTACAGAGAGAGAGAGGACAGAGAGAGATAGGATTACAGAGTGAGAGAGGACATAGAGATACAGGATTACAGAGAGAGAAGACAGAGAGAGACATGATTACAGAGAGAGAGAGGACAGAGAGAGACAGGATTACAGAGAGAGAGAGGACAGAGAGAGAGAGGATTACAGAGAGAGAGGACAGAGAGAGACAGGATTACAGCGAGAGAGAGGACAGAGAGACACAGGATTACAGAGAGAGAGGACAGAGAGAGACTGGATTACAGAGAGAGAGGACAGAGAGACACAGGATTACAGAGAGAGAGGACAGAGAGAGAGATGATTACAGAGAGAGACAGGATTACAGAGAGAGAGAGAGACAGGATTACAGAGAGAGAGGACAGAGAGAGACCGGATTACAGAGAGAGAGGACAGAGAGAGACAGGATTACAGAGAGAGAGGACAGAGAGAGACAGGATTACAGAGAGAGAGGACAGAGAGAGACAGGATTACAGGTGAGACAGGATTACAGAGAGAGAGAGGACAGAGAGACAGGATTACAGAGAGAGAGGACAGAGAGGGACAGGATTACAGAGAGAGAGAGGACAGAGAGAGACAGGATTACAGGAGAGACAGGATTACAGAGAGAGAGAGGACAGAGAGACAGGATTACAGAGAGAGAGAGGACAGAGAGACAGGATTACAGAGAGAGAGGTCAGAGAGAGACAGGATTACCGAGAGAGAGGACAGAGAGAGACAGGATTACAGAGAGAGACAGGATTACAGAGAGACAGGACAGAGAGAGACAGGATTACAGAGAGAGAGAAGACAGAGAGAGACAGGATTACAGAGAGAGAGAGGACAGAGAGAGACAGGATTACAGAGAGAGAGGACAGAGAGAGACAGGATTACAGAGAGAGCGGACAGAGAGAGACAGGATTACAGAGAGGGTGGACAGAGAGAGACATGATTACAGAGAGAGAGGGCAGAGAGAGACAGGATTACAGAGAGAGAGAGGACGGAGAGAGACAGGATTACAGAGAGAGAGAGGACAGAGAGAGACAGGATTACAGAGAGAGAGAGGACAGAGAGAGACAGGATTACAGACAGAGAGGACAGAGAGAGACAGGATTACAGAGAGAGAGAGGAGAGAGAGAGAGAGGATTACACAGAGAGAGAGGACAGAGAGAGACAGGATAACAGAGAGAGAGAGGATTACAGAGAGAGAGAGGACAGAGAGAGACAGGATTACAGAGAGAGACAGGATTACAGAGAGAGAGAGGACAGAGAGAGACAGGATTACAGAGAGAGAGAGTAAAGAGAGAGACAGGATTACACAGCGAGCGGACAGAGAGAGACAGGATTACAGAGAGGGAGGACAGAGAGAGACAGGATTACAGTGAGAGAGGACAGAGAGACAGGATTCAGAGAGAGAGAGGACAGAGAGAGACAGGATTACAGAGAGAGAGAGGACAGAGAGAGACAGGATTACAGAGAGAGAGAGAGGACAGAGAGAGACAGGATTACAGAGAGAGAGAGGACAGAGAGAGACAGGATTACAGAGAGAGGGAGGACAGAGAGAGACAGGATTACAGACAGAGAGAGGACAGAGAGAGACAGGATTACAGAGAGAGAGGACAGAGAGACAGGATTACAGAGAGAGCGGACAGAGAGATACAGGATTACAGAGAGAGAGGACATAGAGAGACAGGATTACAGAGAGAGAGAGGACAGAGAGAGACAGGATTACAGAGAGAGAGGACAGACAGAGACAGGATTACAGAGGGAGAGAGGACAGAGAGAGACAGGATTACAGAGAGAGAGCACAGAGAGAGACAGGATTACAGAGAGAGAGGACAGAGAGAGGCAGGATAACAGAGAGAGAGGACAGAGAGAGACAGGATTAAAGAGAGAGAGAGGACAGAGAGAGACAGGATTACAGAGAGACAGAGGACAGAGAGACACAGGATTACAGAGAGTGAGGACAGAGAGAGACACGATTACAGAGAGAGAGAGGACAGAGAGAGACAGGATTACAGAGAGAGAGACCACAGAGAGAGGCAGGATTACAGATAGAGAGAGGACAGAGAGAGACAGGATTACAGAGAGAGAGGACAGAGAGAGACAGGATTACAGAGAGAGAGAGGACAGAGAGAGACAGGATTACAGAGAGAGGACAGAGAGAGACAGGATTACAGAGAGAGAGACGACAGAGAGAGACAGGATTAGAGAGAGAGAGAGGACAGACAGAGACAGGATTAGAGAGAGAGTGAGGACAGAGATAGACAGGATTACAGAGAGAGAGGACAGAGAGAGACATGATTACAGAGAGAGAGGACAGAGAGAGACAGGATTACAGAGAGAGAGAGGACAGAGCGAGACAGGATTACAGAGAGAGAGGACAGAGAGAGACAGGATTACAGAGAGAGAGAGGACAGAGAGAGACAGGACTACAGAGAGAGTGAGGACAGAGAGACAGTATTATAGAGAGAGAGAGGACAGAGAGAGACAGGATTACAGAGAGAGAGGACAGAGAGAGAAGGATTACAGAGAGAGAGAGGAGAGAGAGACAGGATTACAGAGAGAGATTACAGAGAGAGACAGGATTACAGAGAGAGACTGGATTACTGAGAGAGAGGACAGAGAGAGACAGGATTACAGAGAGAGAGAGGACAGAGGGACACAGGATTACAGAGAGAGAGAGGACAGAGAGAGACAGGATTACAGAGAGAGTGAACAGAGCGAGACAGGATTACAGAGAGAGAGAGGACAGAGACACAGGATTACAGAGAGGGAGAAGACAGAGAGAGACAGGATTACTGAGAGAGAGGACAGAGAGAGACAGGATTACAGAGAGAGAGAGGACAGAGGGACACAGGATTACAGAGAGAGAGAGGACAGAGAGAGACAGGATTACAGAGAGAGTGAACAGAGCGAGACAGGATTACAGAGAGAGAGAGGACAGAGACACAGGATTACAGAGAGAGAGAAGACAGAGAGAGACAGGATTACAGAGAGAGAGGACAGAGAGAGACAGGATTACAGAGAGAGAGAGGACAGAGAGAGACAAGATTACAGAGAGAGACAGGACAGAGAGAGACAGGATTACAGAGAGAGAGGACAGAGAGAGACAGGATTACAGAGAGAGAGAGAACAGAGAGACAGGATTACAGAGAGAGAGAGGACAGAGAGAGACAGGATTACAGAGAGAGAGAGAACAGAGAGAGACAGGATTACAGAGAGGGAGGACAGAGAGAGACAGGATTACAGAGAGAGAGAGGACAGAGAGAGACAGAATTACAGAGAGAGAGAGGACAGAGAGAAAGAGGATTACAGAGAGAGAGGACAGAAGAGACAGGATTACACAGAGAGAGACAGGATTACAGAGAGAGAGGACAGAGAGATGATTACAGAGAGAGAGAGGACAGAGAGAGACAGGATTACAGAGAGAGAGAGGACAGAGAGAGACAGGATTACAGAGAGAGAGGACAGAGAGAGACAGGATTACAGAGAGAGAGAGGACAGAGAGACTGGATTACAGAGAGAGAGAGGACAGAGAGAGATAGGATTACAGAGTGAGAGAGGACATAGAGATACAGGATTACAGAGAGAGTAGACAGAGAGAGACATGATTACAGAGAGAGAGAGGACAGAGAGAGACAGGATTACAGAGAGAGAGGACAGAGAGAGACCGGATTACAGAGAGAGAGGACAGAGAGAGACAGGATTACAGAGAGAGAGGACAGAGAGAGACAGGATTACAGAGAGAGAGAGGACAGAGAGAGACAGGACCACAGAGAGAGAGCAGACAGAGAGACAGGATTACAGAGAGAGAGGACAGAGAGAGACAGGATTACAGGTGAGACAGGATTACAGAGAGAGAGAGGACAGAGAGACAGGATTACAGAGAGAGAGGACAGAGAGAGACAGGATTACAGAGAGAGAGAGGACAGAGAGAGACAGGATTACAGGAGAGACAGGATTACAGAGAGAGAGAGGACAGAGAGACAGGATTACAGAGAGAGAGGTCAGAGAGAGACAGGATTACCGAGAGAGAGGACAGAGAGAGACAGGATTACAGAGAGAGACAGGATTACAGAGAGAGAGAGGACAGAGAGAGACAGGATTACAGAGAGACAGGACAGAGAGAGACAGGATTACAGAGAGAGAGAAGACAGAGAGAGACAGGATTACAGAGAGAGAGAGGACAGAGAGAGACAGGATTACAGAGAGAGAGGACAGAGAGACAGGATTACAGAGAGAGAGGACAGAGAGAGACAGGATTACAGAGAGAGAGAGGACAGAGAGAGACAGGATTACAGAGAGAGCGGACAGAGAGAGACAGGATTACAGAGAGAGAGAGGAGAGAGAGAGAGGATTACACAGAGAGGGAGGACAGAGAGAGACAGGATTACAGAGAGAGAGAGAGGACAGAGAGAGACAGGATTACAGACAGAGAGGACAGAGAGAGACAGGATTACAGAGAGAGAGAGGAGAGAGAGAGAGAGGATTACACAGAGAGAGAGGACAGAGAGAGACAGGATTACAGAGAGAGAGGGGATTACAGAGAGAGAGAGGACAGAGAGAGACTGGATTACAGAGAGAGACAGGATTACAGAGAGAGAGAGGACAGAGAGAGACAGGATTACAGAGAGAGAGAGTAAAGAGAGAGACAGGATTACAGAGCGAGCGGACAGAGAGAGACAGGATTACAGAGAGAGAGGACAGAGAGAGACAGGATTACAGAGAGAGAGGACAGAGAGACAGGATTACAGAGAGAGAGAGGACAGAGAGAGACAGGATTACAGAGAGAGAGAGGACAGAGAGAGACAGGATTACAGAGAGAGAGAGGACAGAGAGAGACAGGATTACAGAGAGAGAGAGGACAGAGAGAGACAGGATTACAGAGAGAGGGAGGACAGAGAGAGACAGGATTACAGACAGAGAGAGGACAGAGAGAGTCAGGATTACAGAGAGAGAGGACAGAGAGACAGGATTACAGAGAGAGCGGACAGAGAGATACAGGATTACAGAGAGAGAGGACATAGAGAGACATGATTACAGAGAGAGAGAGGACAGAGAGAGACAGGATTACAGAGAGAGAGCACAGAGAGAGACAGGATTACAGAGAGAGAGGACAGAGAGAGGCAGGATAACAGGGAGAGAGGACAGAGAGAGACAGGATTAAAGAGAGAGAGAGGACAGAGAGAGACAGGATTACAGAGAGACAGAGGACAGAGAGACACAGGATTACAGAGAGTGAGGACAGAGAGAGACAGGATTACAGAGAGAGAGAGGACAGAGAGAGACAGGATTACAGAGAGAGAGACCACAGAGAGAGGCAGGATTACAGATAGAGAGAGGACAGAGAGAGACAGGATTACAGAGAGAGAGGACAGAGAGAGACAGGATTACAGAGAGAGAGAGGACAGAGAGAGAGAGGATTACAGAGAGAGAGAGGACAGAGAGAGACAGGATTACAGAGAGAGAGACGACAGAGAGAGACAGGATTAGAGAGAGAGAGAGGACAGAGAGAGACAGGATTAGAGAGAGAGTGAGGACAGAGATAGACAGGATTACAGAGAGAGAGGACAGAGAGAGACATGATTACTGAGAGAGAGGACAGAGAGAGACAGGATTACAGAGAGAGAGAGGACAGAGAGAGAAAGGATTACAGAGAGAGAGGACAGAGAGAGACAGGATTACAGAGAGAGAGAGGACAGAGAGAGACAGGATTACAGAGTGAGAGAGGACAGAGAGATACAGGATTACAGAGAGAGAGGACAGAGAGAGACAGGATTACAGAGAGAGAGAGGACAGAGAGAGACAGGATTACAGAGGGACAGGACAGAGAGAGACAGGAATACAGAGAGGGAGAGCACAGAGAGAGACAGGATTACAGAGAGAGACAGGATTACAGAGAGAGAGAGGACAGAGAGAGACAGGATTACAGAGAGAGAGAGGACAGAGAGAGACAGGATTACAGAGAGAGAGAGGAGAGAGAGAGACAGGATTACAGAGAGAGAGAGCACAGAGAGAGACAGGATTACAGAGAGAGAGAGGACAGAGAGAGACAGGATTACAGAGAGAGAGAGAGGACAGAGAGAGACTGGATTACAGAGAGAGAGAGGACAGAGAGAGACAGATTAAAGATAGAGAGAGGACAGAGAGAGACAGGATTACAGAGAGAGAGGACAAGAGAGACAGGATTACAGAGAGAGAGAGGACAGAGAGAGACAGGATTACAGAGAGAGAGAGGACAGAGAGAGACAGGATTACAGAGAGAGAGGACAGAGAGAGACAGGATTACAGACAGAGAGGACAGAGAGAGACAGGATTACAGAGAGAGAGAGGAGAGAGAGAGACAGGATTACACAGAGAGAGAGGACAGAGAGAGACAGGATTACAGAGAGAGAGAGGATTACAGAGAGAGAGAGGATTACAGAGAGAGAGAGGATTACAGAGAGAGAGAGGACAGAGAGAGACAGGATTACAGAGAGAGACAGGATTACAGAGAGAGAGACGACAGAGATAGACAGGATTACAGAGAGAGAGAGTAAAGAGAGAGACAGGATTACAGAGCGAGCGGACAGAGAGAGACAGGATTAAAGAGAGAGAGGACAGAGAGAGACAGGATTACAGAGAGAGAGGACAGAGAGACAGGATTACAGAGAGAGAGAGGACAGAGAGAGACAGGATTACAGAGAGAGAGAGGACAGAGAGAGACAGGATTACAGAGAGAGAGAGGACAGAGAGAGACAGGATTACAGAGAGAGAGAGGACAGAGAGAGACAGGATTACAGAGAGAGGGAGGACAGAAGGGACAGGATTACAGAGAGAGAGAGGACAGAGAGAGACAGGATTACAGAGAGAGAGGACAGAGAGACAGGATTACAGAGAGAGAGGACAGAGAGATACAGGATTACAGAGAGAGAGGACAGAGAGAGACAGGATTACAGAGAGAGAGGACAGAGAGAGATAGGATTAAAGAGAGAGAGAGGACAGAGAGAGACAGGATTACAGAGAGACAGAGGACAGAGAGACACAGGATTACAGAGAGTGAGGACAGAGAGATGCAGGATTACAGAGAGAGAGAGGACAGAGAGAGACAGGATTACAGAGAGAGAGACCACAGAGAGAGGCAGGATTACAGATAGAGAGAGGACAGAGAGAGACAGGATTACAGAGAGAGAGGACAGAGAGAGACAGGATTACAGAGAGAGAGAGGACAGAGAGAGACAGGATTACAGAGAGAGAGAGGACAGAGAGAGACAGGATTACAGAGAGAGAGGACAGAGAGAGACAGGATTACAGAGAGAGAGAGGACAGAGAGAGACGGGATTACAGAGAGAGAGAGGACAGAGAGAGACAGGATTACAGAGAGAGAGAGGACAGAGAGAGACAGGATTACAGAGAGAGAGAGAGGACAGAGAGAGACTGGATTACAGAGAGAGAGAGGACAGAGAGAGACAGTATTAAAGAGAGAGAGAGGACAGAGAGAGACAGGATTACAGAGAGAGAGGACAGAGAGAGACAGGATTACAGAGAGAGAGAGGACAGAGAGAGACAGGATTACAGAGAGAGAGAGGACAGAGAGAGACAGGATTACAGAGAGAGAGGACAGAGAGAGACAGGATTACAGACAGAGAGGACAGAGAGAGACAGGATTACAGAGAGAGAGAGGAGAGAGAGAGAGAGGATTACACAGAGAGAGAGGACAGAGAGAGACAGGATTACAGAGAGAGAGAGGATTACAGAGAGAGAGAGGACAGAGAGAGACAGGATTACAGAGAGAGACAGGATTACAGAGAGAGAGACGACAGAGAGAGACAGGATTACAGAGAGAGAGAGTAAAGAGAGAGACAGGATTACAGAGCGAGCGGACAGAGAGAGACAGGATTACAGAGAGAGAGGACAGAGAGAGACAGGATTACAGAGAGAGAGGACAGAGAGACAGGATTACAGAGAGAGAGAGGACAGAGAGAGACAGGATTACACAGAGAGAGAGGACAGAGAGAGACAGGATTACAGAGAGAGAGAGGACAGAGAGAGACAGGATTACAGAGAGAGAGAGGACAGAGAGAGACAGGATTACAGAGAGAGGGAAGACAGAGAGAGACAGGATTACAGAGAGAGAGAGAGGACAGAGAGAGACAGGATTACAGAGAGAGAGGACAGAGAGACAGGATTACAGAGAGAGAGGACAGAGAGATACAGGATTACAGAGAGAGAGGACATAGAGCGACAGGATTACAGAGAGAGAGAGGACAGAGAGAGACAGGATTACAGAGAGAGAGGACAGACAGAGACAGGATTACAGAGGGAGAGAGCACAGAGAGAGACAGGATTACAGAGAGAGAGGACAGAGAGAGACAGGATTACAGAGAGAGAGGACAGAGAGAGACAGGATTAAAGAGAGAGAGAGGACAGAGAGAGACAGGATTCCAGAGAGAATGAGGACAGAGAGAGACAGGATTACAGAGAGAGAGACCACAGAGAGAGGCAGGATTACAGATAGAGAGAGGACAGAGAGAGACAGGATTACAGAGAGAGAGGACAGAGAGAGACAGGATTACAGAGAGAGAGAGGACAGAGAGAGACAGGATTACAGAGAGAGAGAGGACAGAGAGAGACAGGATTACAGAGAGAGAGGACAGAGAGAGACAGGATTACAGAGAGAGAGAGAACAGAGAGAGACAGGATTACAGAGAGAGAGAGGACAGAGAGAGACAGGATTAGAGAGAGAGAGAGGACAGAGAGAGACAGGATTACAGAGAGAGAGGACAGAAAGAGACAGGATTACAGAGGGAGAGAGGACAGAGAGAGACAGGATTACAGAGAGAGAGCACAGAGAGAGACAGGATTACAGAGAGAGAGGACAGAGAGAGGCAGGATAACAGGGAGAGAGGACAGAGAGAGACAGGATTAAAGAGAGAGAGAGGAGAGAGAGAGACAGGATTACAGAGAGACAGAGGACAGAGAGACACAGGATTACAGAGAGTGAGGACAGAGAGAGACAGGATTACAGAGAGAGAGAGGACAGAGAGAGACAGGATTACAGAGAGAGAGACCACAGAGAGAGGCAGGATTACAGATAGAGAGAGGACAGAGAGAGACAGGATTACAGACAGAGAGGACAGAGAGAGACAGGATTACAGAGAGAGAGAGGACAGAGAGAGAGAGGATTACAGAGAGAGAGAGGACAGAGAGAGACAGGATTACAGAGAGAGAGACGACAGAGAGAGACAGGATTAGAGAGAGAGAGAGGACAGAGAGAGACAGGATTAGAGAGAGAGTGAGGACAGAGATAGACAGGATTACAGAGAGAGAGGACAGAGAGAGACATGATTACTGAGAGAGAGGACAGAGAGAGACAGGATTACAGAGAGAGAGAGGACAGAGAGAGACAGGATTACAGAGAGAGAGGACAGAGAGAGACAGGATTACAGAGAGGGAGAGGACAGAGAGAGACAGGATTACAGAGTGAGAGAGGACAGAGAGATACAGGATTACAGAGAGAGAGGACAGAGAGAGACAGGATTACAGAGAGAGCGAGGACAGAGAGAGACAGGATTACAGAGGGACAGGACAGAGAGAGACAGGAATACAGAGAGAGAGAGCACAGAGAGAGACAGGATTACAGAGAGAGACAGGATTACAGAGAGAGAGAGGACAGAGAGAGACAGGATTACAGAGAGAGAGAGGACAGAGAGAGACAGGATTACAGAGAGAGAGAGGACAGAGAGAGACAGTATTACAGAGAGAGAGAGGAGAGAGAGAGACAGGATTACAGAGAGAGAGAGCACAGAGAGAGACAGGATTACAGATAGAGAGAGGATAACAAAGAGAGAGGACAGGATTACAGAGAGAGACAGGATTACAGAGAGAGAGAGGACAGAGAGAGACAGGATTACACAGAGAGAGAGGACAGAGAGAGACAGGATTACAGAGAGAGAGAGGACAGAGAAACAGGATTACAGAGAGAGAGAGGACAGAGAGAGACAGGATTGCAGAGAGCGAGAGGACAGAGAGAGACAGGATTACAGAGAGAGAGAGGACAGAGAGAGACAGGATTACAGAGAGAGAGAGGACAGAGAGAGACAGGATTACAGAGAGAGAGAGGACAGAGAGAGACTGGATTACAGAGAGAGAGAGGACAGAGAGAGACAGATTAAAGAGAGAGAGAGGACAGAGAGAGACAGGATTACAGAGAGAGAGGACAAGAGAGACAGGATTACAGAGAGAGAGAGGACAGAGAGAGACAGGATTACAGAGAGAGAGAGGACAGAGAGAGACAGGATTACAGAGAGAGAGGACAGAGAGAGACAGGATTACAGACAGAGAGGACAGAGAGAGACAGGATTACAGAGAGAGAGAGGAGAGAGAGAGACAGGATTACACAGAGAGAGAGCACAGAGAGAGACAGGATTACAGAGAGAGAGAGGATTACAGAGAGAGAGAGGACAGAGAGAGACAGGATTACAGAGAGAGACAGGATTACAGAGAGAGAGAGGACAGAGAGAGACAGGATTACAGAGAGAGAGAGTAAAGAGAGAGACAGGATTACAGAGCGAGCGGACAGAGAGAGACAGGATTACAGAGAGAGAGGACAGAGAGAGACAGGATTACAGAGAGAGAGGACAGAGAGACAGGATTACAGAGAGAGAGAGGACAGAGAGAGACAGGATTACAGAGAGAGAGGACAGAGAGACAGGATTACAGAGAGAGAGGACAGAGAGAGACATGATTACTGAGAGAGAGGACAGAGAGAGACAGGATTACAGAGAGAGAGAGGACAGAGAGAGACAGGATTACAGAGAGAGAGGACAGAGAGAGACAGGATTACAGAGAGGGAGAGGACAGAGAGAGACAGGATTACAGAGTGAGAGAGGACAGAGAGATACAGGATTACAGAGAGAGAGGACAGAGAGAGACAGGATTACAGAGAGAGAGAGGACAGAGAGAGACAGGATTACAGAGGGACAGGACAGAGAGAGACAGGAATACAGAGAGAGAGAGCACAGAGAGAGACAGGATTACAGAGAGAGACAGGATTACAGAGAGAGAGAGGACAGAGAGAGACAGGATTACAGAGAGAGAGAGGACAGAGAGAGACAGGATTACAGAGAGAGAGAGGACAGAGAGAGACAGTATTACAGAGAGAGAGAGGAGAGAGAGAGACAGGATTACAGAGAGAGAGAGCACAGAGAGAGACAGGATTACAGATAGAGAGAGGATAACAAAGAGAGAGGACAGGATTACAGAGAGAGACAGGATTACAGAGAGAGAGAGGACAGAGAGAGACAGGATTACAGAGAGAGAGAGGACAGAGAGAGACAGGATTACAGAGAGAGAGAGGACAGAGAAACAGGATTACAGAGAGAGAGAGGACAGAGAGAGACAGGATTGCAGAGAGCGAGAGGACAGAGAGAGACAGGATTACAGAGAGAGAGAGGACAGAGAGAGACAGGATTACAGAGAGAGAGAGGACAGAGAGAGACAGGATTACAGAGAGAGAGAGGACAGAGAGAGACTGGATTACAGAGAGAGAGAGGACAGAGAGAGACAGATTAAAGAGAGAGAGAGGACAGAGAGAGACAGGATTACAGAGAGAGAGGACAAGAGAGACAGGATTACAGAGAGAGAGAGGACAGAGAGAGACAGGATTACAGAGAGAGAGAGGACAGAGAGAGACAGGATTACAGAGAGAGAGGACAGAGAGAGACAGGATTACAGACAGAGAGGACAGAGAGAGACAGGATTACAGAGAGAGAGAGGAGAGAGAGAGACAGGATTACACAGAGAGAGAGCACAGAGAGAGACAGGATTACAGAGAGAGAGAGGATTACAGAGAGAGAGAGGACAGAGAGAGACAGGATTACAGAGAGAGACAGGATTACAGAGAGAGAGAGGACAGAGAGAGACAGGATTACAGAGAGAGAGAGTAAAGAGAGAGACAGGATTACAGAGCGAGCGGACAGAGAGAGACAGGATTACAGAGAGAGAGGACAGAGAGAGACAGGATTACAGAGAGAGAGGACAGAGAGACAGGATTACAGAGAGAGAGAGGACAGAGAGAGACAGGATTACAGAGAGAGAGGACAGAGAGACAGGATTACAGAGAGAGAGGACAGAGAGAGACAGGATTACAGAGAGAGAGGACAGAGAGACAGGATTACAGAGAGAGAGGACAGAGAGATACAGGATTACAGAGAGAGAGGACATAGAGAGACAGGAGTACAGAGAGAGAGAGGACAGAGAGAGACAGGATTACAGAGAGAGAGGACAGACAGAGACAGGATTACAGAGGGAGAGAGGACAGAGAGAGACAGGATTACAGAGAGAGAGCACAGAGAGAGACAGGGTTACAGAGAGAGAGGACAGAGAGAGACAGGATTACAGAGAGAGAGGACAGAGAGAGACAGGATTAAAGAGAGAGAGAGGACAGAGAGAGACAGGATTACAGAGAGACAGAGGACAGAGAGACACAGGATTACAGAGAGTGAGGACAGAGAGAGACAGGATTACAGAGAGAGAGAGGACAGAGAGAGACAGGATTACAGAGAGAGAGACCACAGAGAGAGGCAGGATTACAGATAGAGAGAGGACAGAGAGAGACAGGATTACAGAGAGAGAGGACAGAGAGAGACAGGATTACAGAGAGAGAGAGGACAGAGAGAGACAGGATTACAGAGAGAGAGAGGACAGAGAGAGACAGGATTACAGAGAGAGAGGACAGAGAGAGACAGGATTACAGAGAGAGAGAGAACAGAGAGAGACAGGATTACAGAGAGAGAGAGGACAGAGAGAGACAGGATTAGAGAGAGAGAGAGGACAGAGAGAGACAGGATTACAGAGAGAGAGAGGACAGAGAGAGACAGGATTACAGAGAGAGAGAGGACAGAGAGAGAAAGGATTACAGAGAGAGAGGGAGGACAGAGAGAGACTGGATTACAGAGAGAGAGAGGACAGAGAGAGACAGTATTAAAGAGAGAGAGAGGACAGAGAGAGACAGGATTACAGAGAGAGAGGACAGAGAGAGACAGGATTACAGAGAGAGAGAGGACAGAGAGAGACAGGATTACAGAGAGAGAGAGGACAGAGAGAGACAGGATTACAGAGAGAGAGGACAGAGAGAGACAGGATTACAGACAGAGAGGACAGAGAGAGACAGGATTACAGAGAGAGAGAGGAGAGAGAGAGACAGGATTACACAGAGAGAGAGGACAGAGAGAGACAGGATTACAGAGAGAGAGAGGATTACAGAGAGAGAGAGGACAGAGAGAGACAGGATTACAGAGAGAGACAGGATTACAGAGAGAGAGACGACAGAGAGAGACAGGATTACAGAGTGAGAGAGTAAAGAGAGAGACAGGATTACAGAGCGAGCGGACAGAGAGAGACAGGATTACAGAGAGAGAGGACAGAGAGAGACAGGATTACAGAGAGAGAGGACAGAGAGACAGGATTACAGAGAGAGAGAGGACAGAGAGAGACAGGATTACAGAGAGAGAGAGGACAGAGAGAGACAGGATTACAGAGAGAGAGAGGACAGAGAGAGACAGGATTACAGAGAGAGAGAGGACAGAGAGAGACAGGATTACAGAGAGAGGGAAGACAGAGAGAGACAGGATTACAGAGAGAGAGAGGACAGAGAGCGACAGGATTACAGAGAGAGAGGACAGAGAGACAGGATTACAGAGAGAGAGAGGACAGAGAGAGACAGGATTACAGAGAGAGAGGACATAGAGAGACAGGATTACAGAGAGAGAGAGGACAGAGAGAGACAGGATTACAGAGAGAGAGGACAGACAGAGACAGGATTACAGAGGGAGAGAGGACAGAGAGAGACAGGATTACAGAGAGAGAGCACAGAGAGAGACAGGATTACAGAGAGAGAGGACAGAGAGAGACAGGATTACAGAGAGAGAGGACAGAGAGAGACAGGATTAAAGAGAGAGAGAGGACAGAGAGAGACAGGATTACAGAGAGAGAGACCACAGAGAGAGGCAGGATTACAGATAGAGAGAGGACAGAGAGAGACAGGATTACAGAGAGAGAGGACAGAGAGAGACAGGATTACAGAGAGAGAGAGGACAGAGAGAGACAGGATTACAGAGAGAGAGAGGACAGAGAGAGACAGGATTACAGAGAGAGAGGACAGAGAGAGACAGGATTACAGAGAGAGAGAGAACAGAGAGAGACAGGATTACAGAGAGAGAGAGGACAGAGAGAGACAGGATTAGAGAGAGAGAGAGGACAGAGAGAGACAGGATTAGAGAGAGAGAGAGGACAGAGAGAGACAGGATTACAGAGAGAGAGGACAGAGAGAGACATGATTACAGAGAGAGAGGACAGAGAGAGACAGGATTACAGAGAGAGAGAGGACAGAGAGAGACAGGATTACAGAGAGAGAGGACAGAGAGAGACAGGATTACAGAGAGAGAGAGGACAGAGAGAGACAGGACTACAGAGAGAGAGAGGACAGAGAGACTGTATTATAGAGAGAGAGAGGACAGAGAGAGACAGGATTACAGAGTGAGAGAGGACAGAGAGATACAGGATTACAGAGAGAGAGGACAGAGAGAGACAGGATTACAGAGAGAGTTAGGACAGAGAGAGAGAGGATTACAGAGGGACAGGACAGAGAGATACAGGATTACAGAGAGAGACAGGATTACAGAGATAGAGAGGACAGAGAGAGACAGGATTACAGAGAGAGAGAGGACAGAGAGAGACAGGATTACAGAGAGAGAGAGGACAGAGAGAGACTGGATTACAGAGAGAGCGGACAGAGAGAGACAGGATTACAGAGAGAGAGGACAGAGAGAGACATGATTACAGAGAGAGAGGACAGAGAGAGACAGGATTACAGAGAGAGAGAGGACAGAGAGAGACAGGATTACAGAGAGAGAGAGGACAGAGAGAGACAGGATTACAGAGAGAGAGAGGACAGAGAGAGACAGGATTACTGACAGAGAGGACAGAGAGAGACAGGATTACAGAGAGGGAGAGGAGAGAGAGAGACAGGATTACAGAGAGAGAGAGGGCAGAAAGAGACAGGATTACAGATAGAGAGAGGATTACAAAGAGAGAGGACAGGATTACAGAGAGAGACAGGATTACAGAGAGAGAGAGGACAGAGAGAGACAGGATTACAGAGAGAGAGAGGACAGAGAGAGACAGGATTACAGAGAGAGGGAGGACAGAGAGAGACAGGATTACAGAGAGAGAGAGGACAGAGAGAGACAGGATTACAGAGAGAGAGGACAGAGAGAGACAGGATTACAGAGAGAGAGAGGACAGAGAGAGACAGGATTACAGAGAGAGACGACAGAGAGAGACAGGATTACAGAGGGAGAGCACAGAGAGAGACTGGATTACAGAGAGTGAGAGGACAGAGAGAGAAAGGATTACAGAGAGAGAGAGGACAGAGAAACAGGATTACAGAGAGAGAGAGGACAGAGAGAGACAGGATTACAGAGAGAGAGAGGACAGAGAGAGACAGGATTACAGAGAGAGAGAGGACAGAGAGAGACAGGATTACTGAGAGAGAGAGGACAGAGAGAGACAGGATTACAGAGAGAGAGAGGACAGAGAGAGACTGGATTACAGAGAGAGAGAGGACAGAGAGAGACAGTATTAAAGAGAGAGAGAGGACAGAGAGAGACAGGATTACAGAGAGAAAGGACAGAGAGAGACAGGATTACAGGGAGAGAGAGGACAGAGAGAGAAGGGATTACAGAGAGAGAGAGGGCAGAGAGAGACAGGATTACAGAGAGAGAGAGGACAGAGAGAGACAGGATTACAGAGAGAGAGAGGACAGAGAGAGACAGGATTACAGAGAGAGAGGACAGAGAGAGACAGGATTACAGAGTGAGAGGACAGAGAGAGACAGGATTACAGAGTGAGAGGACAGAGAGAGAGAGGATTACAGAGACTGAGGACAGAGAGAGACATGATTACAGAGAGAGAGGACAGAGAGAGACAGGATTACAGAGAGAGAGAGGACAGAGAGAGACAGGATTGCACAGAGAGAGAGGACAGAGAGAGACAGGATTACAGAGAGAGAGAGGACAGAGAGAGACAGGATTACAGAGAGAGAGGACAGAGAGAGACAGGATTACAGAGAGAGAGGACAGAGAGAGACAGGATTACAGAGCGAGAGAGTACAGAGAGAGACAGGATTACAGAGAGAGAGGACAGAGAGACAGGATTACAGAGAGAGGACAGAGAGAGACAGGATTACAGAGAGAGAGGACAGAGAGAGACAGGATTACAGAGAGAGAGAGGACAGAGAGAGACAGGATTACAGACAAAGATGACAGAGAGAGACAGCATTGCAGAAAGAGAGAGGACAGAGTGAGACAGGATTACAGAGAGAGACAGGATTACAGAGTGAGAGAAGACAGAGAGAGACAGGATTACAGAGAGAGAGGACAGAGAGAGACAGGATTACAGAGAGAGAGAGGACAAAGAGACAGGATTACAGAGAGAGAGAGGACAGAGAGAGACAGGATTACAGAGAGAGAGAGGACAGAGAGAGACAGGGTTACAGAGAGAGAGGACAGAGAGAGAAGGATTACAGAGAGAGAGAGGAGAGAGAGAGACAGGATTACAGAGAGAGAGAGGACAGAGAGAGACAGGATTACAGAGAGAGACTGGATTACAGAGAGAGAGGACAGAGAGAGACATGATTACAGAGAGAGAGGACAGAGAGAGACAGGATTACAGAGAGAGAGAGGACAGAGAGAGACAGGATTACAGAGAGAGAGAGGACAGAGACACAGGATTACAGAGAGAGAGAGGACAGAGAGAGACAGGATTACAGAGAGGACAGAGAGAGACAGGATTTCAGAGAGAGAGGACAGAGAGAGACAGGATTACAGAGAGAGAGAGGACAGAGAGAGACAGGACTACAGAGAGAGAGAGGACAGAGAGACAGTATTACTGAGAGAGAGAGGACAGAGAGAGACAGGATTACAGAGTGAGAGAGGACAGAGAGATACAGGATTACAGAGAGAGAGGACAGAGAGAGACAGGATTACAGAGAGAGAGAGGACAGAGAGAGACAGGATTACAGAGAGAGACAGGATTACAGAGAGAGACAGGATTACAGAGAGAGAGGACAGAGAGAGACAGGATTACAGAGAGAGAGGACAGAGAGAGACAGGATTACAGAGAGAGAGAGGACAGAGAGAGACAGGATTACAGAGAGAGACAGGATTACAGAGAGAGAGAGGACAGAGAGAGACAGGATATCAGAGAGAGAGAGGACAGAGAGAGACAGGATTACAGAGAGAGACGACAGAGAGAGACAGGATTACAGAGGGAGAGCACAGAGAGAGACAGCATTACAGAGAGTGAGAGGACAGAGAGAGACAGGATTACAGAGAGGGAGAGGACAGAGAAACAGGATTACAGAGAGAGAGAGGGCAGAGAGAGACAGGATTACAGAGAGAGAGAGGACAGAGAGAGACAGGATTACAGAGAGAGAGAGGACAGAGAGAGACAGGATTACAGAGAGAGAGGACAGAGAGAGAGAGGATTACAGAGTGAGAGGACAGAGAGAGACAGGATTACAGAGAGAGAGGACAGAGAGAGAGAGGATTACAGAGAGAGAGGACAGAGAGAGACAGGATTACAGAGAGAGAGGACAGAGAGAGACAGGATTACAGAGAGAGAGAGGACAGAGAGAGACAGGATTACAGAGAGAGAGAGGACAGAGAGAGACAGGATTACAGAGAGAGAGGACAGAGAGAGACAGGATTACAGAGAGAGAGAGGACAGAGAGAGACAGGATTACAGAGAGAGAGAGGGCAGAGAGAGAGAGGATTACAGAGAGAGAGAGGACAGAGAGAGACAGGATTACAGAGAGAGAGAGGACAGAGAGAGACAGGATTACAGAGAGAGAGGACAGAGAGAGACAGGATTACAGAGAGAGAGGACAGAGAGAGAGAGGATTACAGAGAGAGAGGACAGAGAGAGACAGGATTACAGAGAGAGAGGACAGAGAGAGACAGGATTACAGTGAGAGAGAGGACAGAGAGAGACAGGATTACAGAGAGAGAGAGGACAGAGAGAGACAGGATTGCAGAGAGAGAGAGGACAGAGAGAGACAGGATTACAGAGAGAGAGGACAGAGAGAGACAGGATTACAGAGAAAGAGGACAGAGAGAGACAGCATTGCAGAAAGAGAGAGGACAGAGTGAGACAGGATTACAGAGAGAGAGGACAGAGAGACAGGATTACAGAGAGAGGACAGATAGAGACAGGATTACAGAGAGAGAGGACAGAGAGAGACAGGATTACAGAGAGTGAGAGGACAGAGAGAGACAGCATTACAGAGAGAGAGGACAGAGAGAGACAGGATTACAGAGAAAGAGGACAGAAAGAGTCAGCATTGCAGAAATAGAGAGGACAGAGTGAGACAGGATTACAGAGAGAGACAGGATTGCAGAGTGAGAGAAGACAGAGAGAGACAGGATTACACAGAGAGAGGACAGAGAGAGACAGGATTACAGAGAGAGAGAGGACAGAGAGACAGGATTACAGAGAGAGAGAGGAGAGAGAGAGACAGGATTACAGAGAGAGAGAGGACAGAGAGAGACAGGATTACAGAGAGAGAGAGGACAGAGAGAGACAGGATTACAGACAGAGAGGACAGAGAGAGACAGCATTACAGAGAGAGGGAGGAGAGAGAGAGACAGGATTACAGAGAGAGAGAGGACAGAGAGAGACAGGATTACAGAGAGAGACGACAGAGAGAGACAGGATTACAGAGGGAGAGCACAGAGAGAGACAGCATTACAGAGAGTGAGAGGACAGAGAGAGACAGGATTACAGAGAGAGAGAGGACAGAGAAACAGGATTACAGAGAGAGAGAGGGCAGAGAGAGACAGGATTACAGAGAGAGAGAGGACAGAGAGAGACAGGATTACAGAGAGAGAGAGGACAGAGAGAGACAGGATTACAGAGAGAGAGGACAGAGAGAGAGAGGATTACAGAGTGAGAGGACAGAGAGAGACAGGATTACAGAGAGAGAGGACAGAGAGAGAGAGGATTACAGAGAGAGAGGACAGAGAGAGACAGGATTACAGAGAGAGAGGACAGAGAGAGACAGGATTACAGAGAGAGAGAGGACAGAGAGAGACAGGATTACAGAGAGAGAGAGGACAGAGAGAGACAGGATTACAGAGAGAGAGGACAGAGAGAGACAGGATTACAGAGAGAGAGAGGACAGAGAGAGACAGGATTACAGAGAGAGAGAGGGCAGAGAGAGAGAGGATTACAGAGAGAGAGAGGACAGAGAGAGACAGGATTACAGAGAGAGAGAGGACAGAGAGAGACAGGATTACAGAGAGAGAGGACAGAGAGAGACAGGATTACAGAGAGAGAGGACAGAGAGAGAGAGGATTACAGAGAGAGAGGACAGAGAGAGACAGGATTACAGAGAGAGAGGACAGAGAGAGACAGGATTACAGAGAGAGAGAGGACAGAGAGAGACAGGTTTACAGAGAGAGAGAGGACAGAGAGAGACAGGATTGCAGAGAGAGAGAGGACAGAGAGAGACAGGATTACAGAGAGAGAGGACAGAGAGAGACAGGATTACAGAGAAAGAGGACAGAGAGAGACAGCATTGCAGAAAGAGAGAGGACAGAGTGAGACAGGATTACAGAGAGAGAGGACAGAGAGACAGGATTACAGAGAGAGGACAGAGAGAGACAGGATTACAGAGAGAGAGGACAGAGAGAGACAGGATTACAGAGAGAGAGAGGACAGAGAGAGACAGCATTACAGAGAGAGAGGACAGAGAGAGACAGGATTACAGAGAAAGAGGACAGAAAGAGTCAGCATTGCAGAAATAGAGAGGACAGAGTGAGACAGGATTACAGAGAGAGACAGGATTACAGAGTGAGAGAAGACAGAGAGAGACAGGATTACACAGAGAGAGGACAGAGAGAGACAGGATTACAGAGAGAGAGAGGACAGAGAGACAGGATTACAGAGAGAGAGAGGAGAGAGAGAGACAGGATTACAGAGAGAGAGAGGACAGAGAGAGACAGGATTACAGAGAGAGACTGGATTACAGAGAGAGAGGACAGAGAGAGACAGGATTACAGAGAGAGAGGACAGAGAGAGACAGGATTACAGAGAGAGGACAGAGAGAGACAGGATTAAAGAGAGAGAGGACAGAGAGAGACAGGATTACAGAGAGAGAGAGGACAGAGAGAGACAGCATTACAGAGAGAGAGGACAGAGAGAGACAGGATTACAGAGAAAGAGGACAGAAAGAGTCAGCATTGCAGAAATAGAGAGGACAGAGTGAGACAGGATTACAGAGAGAGACAGGATTACAGAGTGAGAGAAGACAGAGAGAGACAGGATTACACAGAGAGAGGACAGAGAGAGACAGGATTACAGAGAGAGAGAGGACAGAGAGACAGGATTACAGAGAGAGAGAGGAGAGAGAGAGACAGGATTACAGAGAGAGAGAGGACAGAGAGAGACAGGATTACAGAGAGAGACTGGATTACAGAGAGAGAGGACAGAGAGAGACAGGATTACAGAGAGAGAGGACAGAGAGAGACAGGATTACAGAGAGAGAGAGGACAGAGAGAGACAGGATTACAGAGAGAGAGGACAGAGAGAGACAGGATTACAGAGAGAGAGAGGACAGAGAGAGACAGGACTACAGAGAGAGAGAGGACAGAGAGACAGTATTACAGAGAGAGAGAGGACAGAGAGAGACAGGATTACAGAGTGAGAGAGGACAGAGAGATACAGGATTACAGAGAGAGAGGACAGAGAGAGACAGGATTACAGAGAGAGAGAGGACAGAGAGAGACAGGATTACAGAGAGAGAGAGGACAGAGAGGATTACAGAGAGAGAGGACAGAGAGAGACAGGATTACAGACAGAGAGGACAGAGAGAGACAGGATTACAGAGAGAGAGAGGACAGAGAGAGACAGGATTATAGAGAGAGACAGGATTACAGAGTGAGAGAGGACAGAGAGAGACAGGATTACACAGAGAGAGGACAGAGAGAGACAGGATTACAGAGAGAGAGAGGACAGAGAGACAGGATTACAGAGAGAGAGAGGAGAGAGAGAGACAGGATTACAGAGAGAGAGAGGACAGAGAGAGACAGGATTACAGAGAGAGAGAGGACAGAGAGAGACAGGATTACAGACAGAGAGGACAGAGAGAGACAGCATTACAGAGAGAGGGAGGAGAGAGAGAGACAGGATTACAGAGAGAGAGAGGACAGAGAGAGACAGGATTACAGAGAGAGACGACAGAGAGAGACAGGATTACAGAGGGAGAGCACAGAGAGAGACAGCATTACAGAGAGTGAGAGGACAGAGAGAGACAGGATTACAGAGAGAGAGAGGACAGAGAAACAGGATTACAGAGAGAGAGAGGGCAGAGAGAGACAGGATTACAGAGAGAGAGAGGACAGAGAGAGACAGGATTACAGAGAGAGAGAGGACAGAGAGAGACAGGATTACAGAGAGAGAGGACAGAGAGAGAGAGGATTACAGAGTGAGAGGACAGAGAGAGACAGGATTACAGAGAGAGAGGACAGAGAGAGAGAGGATTACAGAGAGAGAGGACAGAGAGAGACAGGATTACAGAGAGAGAGGACAGAGAGAGACAGGATTACAGAGAGAGAGAGGACAGAGAGAGACAGGATTACAGAGAGAGAGAGGACAGAGAGAGACAGGATTACAGAGAGAGAGGACAGAGAGAGACAGGATTACAGAGAGAGAGAGGACAGAGAGAGACAGGATTACAGAGAGAGAGAGGGCAGAGAGAGAGAGGATTACAGAGAGAGAGAGGACAGAGAGAGACAGGATTACAGAGAGAGAGAGGACAGAGAGAGACAGGATTACAGAGAGAGAGGACAGAGAGAGACAGGATTACAGAGAGAGAGGACAGAGAGAGAGAGGATTACAGAGAGAGAGGACAGAGAGAGACAGGATTACAGAGAGAGAGGACAGAGAGAGACAGGATTACAGAGAGAGAGAGGACAGAGAGAGACAGGATTACAGAGAGAGAGAGGACAGAGAGAGACAGGATTGCAGAGAGAGAGAGGACAGAGAGAGACAGGATTACAGAGAGAGAGGACAGAGAGAGACAGGATTACAGAGAAAGAGGACAGAGAGAGACAGCATTGCAGAAAGAGAGAGGACAGAGTGAGACAGGATTACAGAGAGAGAGGACAGAGAGACAGGATTACAGAGAGAGGACAGAGAGAGACAGGATTACAGAGAGAGAGGACAGAGAGAGACAGGATTACAGAGAGAGAGAGGACAGAGAGAGACAGCATTACAGAGAGAGAGGACAGAGAGAGACAGGATTACAGAGAAAGAGGACAGAAAGAGTCAGCATTGCAGAAATAGAGAGGACAGAGTGAGACAGGATTACAGAGAGAGACAGGATTACAGAGTGAGAGAAGACAGAGAGAGACAGGATTACACAGAGAGAGGACAGAGAGAGACAGGATTACAGAGAGAGAGAGGACAGAGAGACAGGATTACAGAGAGAGAGAGGAGAGAGAGAGACAGGATTACAGAGAGAGAGAGGACAGAGAGAGACAGGATTACAGAGAGAGACTGGATTACAGAGAGAGAGGACAGAGAGAGACAGGATTACAGAGAGAGAGGACAGAGAGAGACAGGATTACAGAGAGAGAGAGGACAGAGAGAGACAGGATTACAGAGAGAGAGGACAGAGAGAGACAGGATTACAGAGAGAGAGAGGACAGAGAGAGACAGGACTACAGAGAGAGAGAGGACAGAGAGACAGTATTACAGAGAGAGAGAGGACAGAGAGAGACAGGATTACAGAGTGAGAGAGGACAGAGAGATACAGGATTACAGAGAGAGAGGACAGAGAGAGACAGGATTACAGAGAGAGAGAGGACAGAGAGAGACAGGATTACAGAGAGAGAGAGGACAGAGAGGATTACAGAGAGAGAGGACAGAGAGAGACAGGATTACAGACAGAGAGGACAGAGAGAGACAGGATTACAGAGAGAGAGAGGACAGAGAGAGACAGGATTATAGAGAGAGACAGGATTACAGAGTGAGAGAGGACAGAGAGAGACAGGATATCAGAGAGAGAGAGGACAGAGAGAGACAGGATTACAGAGAGAGAGGACAGAGAGAGACAGGATTACAGAGAGAGCGGACAGAGAGAGACAGGATTACAGAGAGAGAGGACAGAGAGAGACATGATTACAGAGAGAGAGGACAGAGAGAGACAGGATTACAGAGAGAGAGAGGACAGAGAGAGACAGGATTACAGAGAGAGAGAGGACAGAGAGAGACAGGATTACAGAGAGAGAGTGGACAGAGAGAGACAGGATTACAGACAGAGATTACAGAGAGAGACAGCATTACAGAGAGAGAAAGGAGAGAGAGAGACAGGATTACAGAGAGAGAGAGGACAGAGAGAGACAGGATTACAGAGAGAGAGAGGATTACAGAGAGAGAGGACAGGATTACAGAGAGAGACAGGATTACAGAGAGAGACAGGATTACAGAGAGAGAGAGGACAGAGAGAGACAGGATAACAGAGAGAGAGAGGACAGAGAGAGACAGGATTACAGAGAGAGAGAGGACAGAGAGAGACAGGATTACAGAGAGAGGGAGGACAGAGAGAGACAGGATTACAGAGAGAGAGGACAGAGAGACAGGATTACAGAGAGAGAGGACAGAGAAAGACAGGATTACAGAGAGAGAGGACAGAGAGAGACAGGATTACAGAGAGAGAGAGGACAGAGAGAGACAGGATTACAGAGAGAGAGGACAGAGAGAGACAGGATTACAGAGGGAGAGCACAGAGAGAGACAGGATTACAGAGAGAGAGAGGACAGAGAGAGACAGGATTACAGAGAGAGGACAGAGAGAGACAGTATTAAAGAGAGAGAGAGGACAGAGAGAGACAGGATTACAGAGAGAGAGGACAGAGAGAGACAGGATTGCAGAGAGAGAGGACAGAGAGAGAGAGGATTACAGAGAGAGAGGACAGAGAGAGACAGGATTACAGAGAGAGAGGACAGAGAGAGACAGGATTACAGAGAGAGAGAGGACAGAGAGAGACAGGATTACAGAGAGAGAGAGGACAGAGAGAGACAGGATTGCAGAGAGAGAGAGGACAGAGAGAGAAAGGATTACAGAGAGAGAGGACAGAGAGAGACAGGATTACAGAGAAAGAGGACAGAGAGAGACAGCATTGCAGAAAGAGAGAGGACAGAGTGAGACAGGATTACAGAGAGAGAGGACAGAGAGACAGGATTACAGAGAGAGGACAGAGAGAGACAGGATTACAGAGAGAGTGGACAGAGAGAGACAGGATTACAGAGAGAGAGAGGACAGAGAGAGACAGGATTACAGAGAGAGAGGACAGAGAGAGACAGGATTACAGAGAAAGAGGACAGAGAGAGACAGCATTGCAGAAATAGAGAGGACAGAGTGAGACAGGATTACCGAGAGAGACAGGATTACAGAGTGAGAGAAGACAGAGAGAGACAGGATTACACAGAGAGAGGACAGAGAGAGACAGGATTACAGAGAGAGAGAGGACAGAGAGACAGGATTACAGAGAGAGAGAGGACAGAGAGAGACAGGATTACAGAGAGAGAGAGGACAGAGAGAGACAGGGTTACAGAGAGAGAGGACAGAGAGAGAAGGATTACAGCGAGAGAGAGGAGAGAGAGAGACAGGATTACAGAGAGAGAGAGGACAGAGAGAGACAGGATTACAGAGAGAGACTGGATTACAGAGAGAGAGGACAGAGAGAGACAGGATTACAGAGAGAGAGGACAGAGAGAGACAGGATTACAGAGAGAGAGAGGACAGAGAGTGACAGGATTACAGAGAGAGAGGACAGAGAGAGACAGGATTACAGAGAGAGAGAGGACAGAGAGAGACAGGACTACAGAGAGAGAGAGGACAGAGAGACAGTATTACAGAGAGAGAGAGGACAGAGAGAGACAGGATTACAGAGTGAGAGAGGACAGAGAGATACAGGATTACAGAGAGAGAGGACAGAGAGAGACAGGATGACAGAGAGAGAGAGGACAGAGAGAGACAGGATTACAGAGAGAGAGAGGACAGAGAGGATTACAGAGAGAGAGGACAGAGAGAGACAGGATTACAGACAGAGAGGACAGAGAGAGACAGGATTACAGAGAGAGAGAGGACAGAGAGAGACAGGATTATAGAGAGAGACAGGATTACAGAGAGAGAGAGGACAGAGAGAGACAGGATATCAGAGAGAGAGAGGACAGAGAGAGACAGGATTACAGAGAGAGAGGACAGAGAGAGACAGGATTACAGAGAGAGCGGACAGAGAGAGACAGGATTACAGAGAGAGAGGACAGAGAGAGACATGATTAAAGAGAGAGAGGACAGAGAGAGACAGGATTACAGAGAGAGAGAGGACAGAGAGAGACAGGATTACAGAGAGAGAGAGGACAGAGAGAGACAGGATTACAGAGAGAGAGTGGACAGAGAGAGACAGGATTACAGACAGAGAGGACAGAGAGAGACAGCATTACAGAGAGAGAGAGGAGAGAGAGAGACAGGATTACAGAGAGAGAGAGGACAGAAGAGACAGGATTACAGAGAGAGAGAGGATTACAGAGAGACAGGACAGGATTACAGAGAGAGACAGGATTACAGAGAGAGACAGGATTACAGAGAGAGAGAGGACAGAGAGAGACAGGATTACAGAGAGAGAGAGGACAGAGAGAGACAGGATTACAGAGAAAGAGAGGACAGAGAGAGACAGGATTACAGAGAGAGGGAGGACAGAGAGAGACAGGATTACAGAGAGAGAGAGGACAGAGAGAGACAGGATTACAGAGAGAGAGGACAGAGAGACAGGATTACAGAGAGAGAGGACAGAGAAAGACAGGATTACAGAGAGAGAGGACAGAGAGAGACAGGATTACAGAGAGAGAGAGGACAGAGAGAGACAGGATTACAGAGAGAGAGGACAGAGAGAGACAGGATTACAGAGGGAGAGCACAGAGAGAGACAGGATTACAGAGAGAGAGAGGACAGAGAGAGACAGGATTACCGAGAGAGAGGACAGAGAGAGACAGGATTGCAGAGAGAGAGTACAGAGAGAGACAGGATTACAGAGAGTGAGGACAGAGAGAGACAGGATTACAGAGAGAGAGAGGACAGAGAGAGACAGGATTACAGAGAGAGAGGACAGAGAGAGACAGGATTGCAGAGAGAGAGGACAGAGAGAGACAGGATTACAGAGAGAGAGAGGACAGAGCGAGACAAGATTACAGAGAGAGAGAGGACAGAGAGAGACAGGATTACAGAGAGAGAGAGGACAGTGAGAGACAGGATTACAGAGAGAGAGAGGACAGAGAGAGACAGGATTACAGAGAGAGAGAGGACAGAGAGAGACAGGATTACAGAGAGAGCGGACAGAGAGAGACAGGATTACAGAGAGAGAGGACAGAGAGAGACATGATAACAGAGAGAGAGGACAGAGAGAGACAGGATTACAGAGAGAGAGAGACAGAGAGAGACAGGATTACATAGAGAGAGAGGACAGAGAGACAGGATTACAGAGAGAGAGGACAGAGAGAGACAGGATTACAGAGAGAGAGGACAGAGAGAGACAGGATTACAGAGAGAGAGGACAAAGAGAGACAGGATTACAGAGAGAGACGACAGAGAGAGACAGGATTACAGAGAGACAGAGGACATAGAGGCAGGATTACAGAGAGAGAGGACAGAGAGAGACAGGATTACAGAGAGAGAGGACAGAGAGAGACAGGATTACAGAGAGAGAGGACAGAGAGAGACAGGATTACAGAGAGAGAGAGGACAGAGAGAGAAAGGATTACAGAGAGAGAGAGGACAGAGAGAGACAGGATTACAGAGAGAGAGAGGACAGAGAGAGACAGGATTACAGAGAGAGAGGACAGAGAGAGACAGGATTACAGAGTGAGAGGACAGAGAGAGACAGGATTACAGAGAGAGAGGACAGAGTGAGAGAGGATTACAGAGAGAGAGGACAGAGAGAGACAGGATTACAGAGAGAGAGGACAGAGAGAGACAGGATTACAGAGAGATTGAGGACAGAGAGAGACAGGATTACAGAGAGAGAGAGGACAGAGAGAGACAGGATTACAGAGAGAGAGAGGACAGAGAGAGACAGGATTACAGAGAGAGAGAGCACAGAGAGGGTCAGGATTACAGAGAGAGAGACGACAGAGTGAGACAGGATTACAGAGAGAGAGGACAGAGAGAGACAGGATTACAGAGAGAGAGGACAGAGAGAGACAGGATTACAGAGAGAGAGGAGAGAGAGAGACAGGATTACAGAGACAGAGAGGACAGAGAGAGACAGGATTACAGAGAAAGAGGACAGAGAGAGACAGCATTGCAGGAAGAGAGAGGACAGAGAGAGACAGGATTACAGAGAGAGACAGGATTACAGAGTGAGAGAAGACAGGGAGAGACAGGATTACAGAGAGAGAGGACAGAGAGAGACAGGATTACAGAGAGAGAGAGGACAGAGAGACAGGATTACAGAGAGAGAGAGGACTGAGAGAGACAGGATTACAGAGAGAGAGAGGACAGAGAGAGACAGGATTACAGAGAGAGAGGACAGAGAGAGAAGGATTAAAGACAGAGAGAGGAGAGAGAGAGACAGGATTACAGAGAGGGAGAGGACAGAGAGAGACAGGATTACAGAGAGAGACTGGATTACTGAGTGGGAGGACAGAGAGAGACAGGATTACAGAGAGAGAGAGGACAGAGGGACACAGGATTACAGAGAGAGAGGACAGAGAGAGACAGGATTACAGAGAGAGACTGGATTACTGAGAGAGAGGACAGAGAGAGACAGGATTACAGAGAGAGAGAGGACAGAGAGACAGGATTACAGAGAGAGAGAGGACAGAGAGAGACAGGATTACAGAGAGAGAGGACAGAGAGAGACAGGATTACAGAGAGAGGACAGAGAGAGACAGGATTACAGAGAGAGAGGACAGAGAGAGACAGGATTACAGAGAGAGAGGAGAGAGAGAGACAGGATTACAGAGACAGAGAGGACAGAGAGAGACAGGATTACAGAGAGAGACTGGATTACTGAGAGAGAGGACAGTGAGAGACAGCATTACAGAGGGAGAGAGCACAGAGGGACACAGGATTACAGAGAGAGAGAGGACAGAGCGAGACAGGATTACAGAGAGAGAGGACAGAGACACAGGATTACAGAGAGAGTGAAGAGAGCGAGACAGGATTACAGAGAGAGAGAGGACAGAGAGAGACAAGATCACAGAGAGAGACAGGACAGAGTGAGACAGGATTACAGAGAGAGAGGACAGAGAGACAGGATTACAGAGAGAGAGGACAGAGAGAGACAGGATTACAGAGAGAGAGAGAACAGAGAGACAGGATTACAGAGACAGAGAGGACAGAGAGAGACAGGATTACAGAGAGAGAGAGAACAGAGAGAGACAGGATTACTGAGAGAGAGGACAGAGAGAGAAGGATTACAGAGAGAGAGAGGAGAGAGAGAGACAGGATTACAGAGAGGGAGAGGACAGAGAGAGACAGGATTACAGAGAGAGACTGGATTACTGAGTGGGAGGACAGAGAGAGACAGGATTACAGAGAGAGAGAGGACAGAGGGACACAGGATTACAGAGAGAGAGAGGACAGAGAGAGACAGGATTACAGAGAGAGAGGACAGAGAGAGACAGGATTACAGAGAGAGAGGAGAGAGAGAGACAGGATTACAGAGACAGAGAGGACAGAGAGAGACAGGATTACAGAGAGAGACTGGATTACTGAGTGGGAGGACAGAGAGAGACAGCATTAGAGAGAGAGAGAGGACAGAGGGACACAGGATTACAGAGAGAGAGAGGACAGAGAGAGACAGGATTACAGAGAGAGAGGACAGAGAGAGACAGGATTACAGAGAGAGAGGACAGAGTGAGACAGGATTACAGAGACAGAGAGGACAGGGAGAGACAGGATTACAGAGAGAGGGAGGACAGAGAGAGACAGGATTACAGAGAGAGAGGACAGAGAGAGACAGGATTACTGAGAGAGAGGACAGAGAGAGACAGGATTACAGAGAGAGAGAGGACAGAGGGACACAGGATTACAGAGAGAGAGAGGACAGAGCGAGACAGGATTACAGAGAGAGAGGACAGAGAGACAGGATTACAGAGAGAGTAAACAGAGCGAGAAAGGATTACAGAGAGAGAGAGGACAGAGACACAGGATTACAGAGAGAGAGAAGACAGAGAGAGACAGGATTACAGAGAGAGAGGACAGAGAGAGACATGATTACAGAGAGAGAGAGGACAGAGAGAGACAAGATCACAGAAAGAGACAGGACAGTGTGAGACAGGATTACAGAGAGAGAGGACAGAGAGACAGGATTACAGAGAGAGAGGACAGAGAGAGAGAGGATTACAGAGAGAGAGAGAACAGAGAGACAGGATTACAGAGAGTGAGAGGAAAGAGAGAGACAGGATTACAGAGAGAGAGAGAACAGAGAGAGACAGGATTACTGAGAGAGAGGACAGAGAGAGACAGGATTACAGAGAGAGAGAGGACAGAGAGTGACAGAATTACAGAGAGAGAGAGGACAGAGAGAAAGAGGATTACAGAGAGAGAGGACAGAAGAGACAGGATTACACAGAGAGAGACAGAATTACAGAGAGAGAGGACAGAGAGAGGATTACAGAGAGAGAGAGGACAGAGAGAGACAGGATTACAGAGAGAGAGAGGACAGAGAGAGACAGGATTACAGAGAGAGAGGACAGAGAGAGACAGGATTACAGATAGTGAGGACAGAGAGAGACAGGATTACAGAGAGAGAGGACAGGGAGAGACAGGGTTACAGAGAGAGAGGACATAGAGAGACAGGATTACAGAGAGAGAGGACAGAAAGAGACAGGATTACAGAGAGAGAGGACAGAGAGAGACAGGATTACAGAGCGAGAGAGGACAGAGAGACAGGATTACAGAGAGAGAGGACAGAGAGAGACAGGATTACAGAGAGACAGGACAGAGAGAGACAGGATTACAGAGAGAGAGAGGACAGAGAGAGGCAGAATTACAGATAGAGAGAGGACAGAGAGAGACAGGATTACAGAGAGAGAGAGGACAGAGTGAGACAGGATTACAGAGAGAGAGGACAGAGAGAGACAGGATTACAGAGAGAGAGAGGACAGAGAGAGACAGGATTACAGAGAGAGAGCACAGAGAGAGACAGGATTACAGAGAGAGAGAGGTCAGAGAGAGACAGGACTACAGAGAGAGAGAGGACAGAGAGACAGGATTACAGAGAGAGAGAGGACAGAGAGAGACAGGATTACAGAGTGTGAGAGGACAGAGAGATACAGGATTACAGAGAGAGAGGACAGAGAGAGACAGGATTACAGAGAGACAGGACAGAGAGAGAAAGGATACAGAGAGAGAGAGGATAGAGAGAGACAGGATTACAGAGAGAGAGGACAGAGAGAGACAGGATTACAGAGAGAGAGAGGACAGAGGGACAGGATTACAGAGAGAGAGAGGACAGAGAGAGACAGGATTACAGAGAGACAGGACAGAGAGAGACAGGATTACAGAGAGAGAGAGGACAGAGAGAGACAGGATTACCGAGAGAGAGGACAGAGAGAGACAGGATTACAGAGAGACAGGACAGAGAGTGACAGGATTACAGATAGAGAGAGGACAGAGAGAGACAGGATTACAGAGAGAGAGAGAGGACAGAGAGAGACAGGATTACAGAGAGAGAGAGGACAGAGAGAGACAGGATTACAGAGAGACACAGGATTACAGAGAGAGAGGACAGAGAGAGACAGGATTACAGAGAGAGAGAGGACAGAGAGAGACAGGATTACAGAGAGACACAGGATTACAGAGAGAGAGGACAGAGAGAGACAGGATTACAGAGAGAGAGAGGACAGAGAGAGACAGGATTACAGAGAGACAGGACAGAGAGTGACAGGATTACAGATAGAGAGAGGACAGAGAGAGACAGGATTACAGAGAGAGAGAGAGGACAGAGAGAGACTGGATTACAGAGAGAGAGAGGACAGAGAGAGACAGGATTACAGAGAGAGAGAGGACAGAGAGAGACAGGATTACAGAGAGAGAAGACAGAGAGAGACAGGATTACAGAGTGAGAGGACAGAGAGAGTCAGGATTACAGAGAGAGAGGACAGAGAGAGAGAGGATTACAGAGAGAGAGGACAGAGAGAGACAGGATTACAGAGAGAGAGGACAGAGAGAGACAGGATTACAGAGAGAGAGAGGACAGAGAGAGACAGGAGTACAGAGAGAGAGGACAGAGAGAGACAGGATGACAGAGAGAGAGGACAGAGAGAGAAGGATTACAGAGAGAGAGAGGAGAGAGAGCGACAGGATTACAGAGAGGGAGAGGACAGAGAGAGACAGGATTACACAGAGAGACTGGATTACTGAGTGGGAGGACAGAGAGAGTCAGGATTACAGAGAGAGAGGACAGAGAGAGAGAGGATTACAGAGAGAGAGGACAGAGAGAGACAGGATTACAGAGAGAGAGGACAGAGAGAGACAGGATTACAGAGAGAGAGAGGACAGAGAGAGACAGGAGTACAGAGAGAGAGGACTGAGAGAGACAGGATGACAGAGAGAGAGGACTGAGAGAGAAGGATTACAGAGAGAGAGAGGAGAGAGAGCGACAGGATTACAGAGAGGGAGAGGACAGAGAGAGACAGGATTACACAGAGAGACTGGATTACTGAGTGGGAGGACAGAGAGAGACAGGATTACAGAGAGAGAGAGGACAGAGGGACACAGGATTACAGAGAGAGAGAGGACAGAGAGAGACAGGATTACAGAGAGAGAGGACAGAGAGAGACAGGATTACAGAGAGAGAGGAAAGAGAGAGACAGGATTACAGAGAGAGAGAGGACAGAGAGAGACAGGATTACAGAGAGAGACTGGATTACTGAGAGAGAGGACAGAGAGAGACAGGATTACAGAGAGAGAGAGGACAGAGGGACACAGGATTACAGAGAGAGAGAGGACAGAGAGACAGGATTACAGAGAGAGTGAACAGAGCGAGACAGGATTACAGAGAATGAGAGGACAGAGACACAGGATTACAGAGAGAGAGAAGACAGAGAGAGACAGGATTACAGAGAGAGAGGACAGAGAGACACAGGATTACAGAGAGAGAGAAGACAGAGAGAGACAGGATTACAGAGAGAGAGGACAGAGAGACACAGGATTACAGAGAGAGAGAAGGCAGAGAGAGACAGGATTACAGAGAGAGAGAGGACAGAGAGAGACAAGATCACAGAGAGAGACAGGACAGAGAGAGACAGGATTACAGAGAGAGAGGACAGAGAGAGACAGGATTACAGAGAGAGAGAGAACAGAGAGACAGGATTACAGAGAGAGAGAGGACAGAGAGAGACAGGATTACAGAGAGAGAGAGAACAGAGAGAGACAGGAGTACTGAGAGAGAGGACAGAGAGAGACAGGATTACAGAGAGAGAGAGGACAGAGAGTGACGGAATTACAGAGAGAGAGAGGACAGAGAGAAAGAGGATTACTGAGAGAGAGGACAGAAGAGACAGGATTACACAGAGAGAGACAGGATTACAGAGAGAGAGGACAGAGAGAGGATTACAGAGAGAGAGAGGACAGAGAGAGACAGGATTACAGAGAGAGAGAGGACAGAGAGAGACAGGATTACAGAGAGAGAGGACAGAGAGAGACAGGATTACAGAGAGAGAGGACAGAGAGAGACAGGATTACAGAGAGACAGAGGACAGAGAGACAGGATTACAGAGAGAGAGGACAGAGAGATTCAGGATTACAGAGAGAGAGAGAACAGAGAGAGACAGGAGTACTGAGAGAGAGAACAGAGAGAGACAGGATTACAGAGAGAGAGAGGACAGAGAGTGACGGAATTACAGAGAGAGAGAGGACAGAGAGAAAGAGGATTACTGAGAGAGAGGACAGAAGAGACAGGATTACACAGAGAGAGACAGGATTACAGAGAGAGAGGACAGAGAGAGGATTATAGAGAGAGAGAGGACAGAGAGAGACAGGATTACAGAGAGAGAGAGGACAGAGAGAGACAGGTTTACAGAGAGAGAGGACAGAGAGAGACAGGATTACAGAGAGAGAGAGGACAGAGAGAGATAGGATTACAGAGAGAGAGGACAGAGAGAGACAGGATTACAGAGAGAGAGAGGACAGAGAGAGACAGGATTACAGAGAGAGAGAGGACAGAGAGAGACAGGATTACAGAGAGAGAGGACAGAGAGAGACAGGATTACAGAGAGAGAGGACAGGGAGAGACAGGGTTACAGAGAGAGAGGACATAGAGAGACAGGATTACAGAGAGAGAGGACAGAAAGAGACAGGATTACAGAGAGAGAGGACAGAGAGAGACAGGTTTACAGAGAGAGAGAGGACAGAGAGACAGGATTACAGAGAGAGAGGACAGAGAGAGACAGGATTACAGAGAGACAGGACAGAGAGAGACAGGATTACAGAGAGAGAGAGGACAGAGAGAGGCAGGATTACAGATAGAGAGAGGACAGAGAGAGACAGGATTACAGAGAGAGAGAGGACACAGTGAGACAGGATTACAGAGAGAGAGGACAGAGAGAGACAGGATTACAGAGAGAGAGAGGACAGAGAGAGACAGGATTACAGAGAGAGAGAACAGAGAGAGACAGGATTACAGAGAGAGAGAGGACAGAGAGAGACAGGACTACAGAGAGAGAGAGGACAGAGAGACAGGATTACAGAGAGAGAGAGGACAGAGAGAGACAGGATTACAGAGTGAGAGAGGACAGAGAGATACAGGATTACAGAGAGAGAGGACAGAGAGAGACAGGATTACAGCGAGACAGGACAGAGAGAGACAGGATTACAGAGAGAGAGAGGACAGAGAGAGACAGGATTACAGAGAGAGAGGGCAGAGAGAGACAGGATTACAGAGAGAGAGAGGACAGAGAGACAGGATTACAGAGAGAGAGAGGACAGAGAGAGACAGGATTACAGAGAGAGAGGGCAGAGAGAGACAGGATTACAGAGAGAGAGAGGACAGAGAGACAGGATTACAGAGAGAGAGAGGACAGAGAGAGACAGGATTACAGAGAGACAGGACAGAGAGAGACAGGATTACAGAGAGAGAGAGGACAGAGAGAGACAGGATTACCGAGAGAGAGGACAGAGAGAGACAGGATTACAGAGAGAGACAGGATTACAGAGAGACACAGGATTACAGAGAGAGAGGACAGAGAGAGACAGGATTACAGAGAGAGAGAGGACAGAGAGAGACAGGATTACAGAGAGACAGGACAGAGAGAGACAGGATTACAGATAGAGAGAGGACAGAGAGAGACAGGATTACAGAGAGAGAGAAGACAGAGAGAGACAGGATTACAGAGAGAGAGGACAGAGAGAGACAGGATTACAGAGTGAGAGGACAGAGAGAGACAGGATTACAGAGAGAGAGGACAGAGAGAGAGAGGATTACAGAGAGAGAGGACAGAGAGAGACAGGATTACAGAGAGAGAGGACAGAGAGAGACAGGATTACCGAGAGAGAGAGGACAGAGAGAGACAGGAGTACAGAGAGAGAGGACAGAGAGAGACAGGATTACAGAGAGAGAGGACAGAGAGAGAAGGATTACAGAGAGAGAGAGGAGAGAGAGAGACAGGATTACAGAGAGGGAGAGGACAGAGAGAGACAGGATTACAGAGAGAGACTGGATTACTGATTGGGAGGACAGAGAGAGACAGGATTACAGACAGAGAGAGGACAGAGGGACACAGGATTACAGAGAGAGAGAGGACAGAGAGAGACAGGATTACAGAGAGAGAGGACAGAGAGAGACAGGATTACAGAGAGAGAGGAAAGAGAGAGACAGGATTACAGAGAGAGAGAGGACAGAGATAGACAGGATTACAGAGAGAGACTGGATTACTGAGAGAGAGGACAGAGAGAGACAGGATTACAGAGAGAGAGAGGACAGAGAGAGACAGGATTACAGAGAGAGAGGACAGAGAGAGACAGGATTACAGAGAGAGAGGACAGAGAGAGACAGGATTACAGAGAGAGAGAGGACAGAGAGACAGGATTACAGAGAGATAGGACAGAGAGAGACAGGATTACAGAGAGACAGGACAGAGAGAGACAGGATTACAGAGAGAGAGGACAGAGAGAGACAGGATTACAGAGAGACAGGACAGAGAGAGACAGGATTACAGAGAGAGAGAGGACAGAGAGAGGCAGGATTACAGATAGAGAGAGGACAGAGAGAGACAGGATTACAGAGAGAGAGAGGACACAGTGAGACAGGATTACAGAGAGAGAGGACAGAGAGAGACAGGATTACAGAGAGAGAGAGGACAGAGAGAGACAGGATTACAGAGAGAGAGAACAGAGAGAGACAGGATTACAGAGAGAGAGAGGACAGAGAGAGACAGGACTACAGAGAGAGAGAGGACAGAGAGACAGGATTACAGAGAGAGAGAGGACAGAGAGAGACAGGATTACAGAGTGAGAGAGGACAGAGAGATACAGGATTACAGAGAGAGAGGACAGAGAGAGACAGGATTACAGCGAGACAGGACAGAGAGAGACAGGATTACAGAGAGAGAGAGGACAGAGAGAGACAGGATTACAGAGAGAGAGGGCAGAGAGAGACAGGATTACAGAGAGAGAGAGGACAGAGAGACAGGATTACAGAGAGAGAGAGGACAGAGAGAGACAGGATTACAGAGAGAGAGGGCAGAGAGAGACAGGATTACAGAGAGAGAGAGGACAGAGAGACAGGATTACAGAGAGAGAGAGGACAGAGAGAGACAGGATTACAGAGAGACAGGACAGAGAGAGACAGGATTACAGAGAGAGAGAGGACAGAGAGAGACAGGATTACCGAGAGAGAGGACAGAGAGAGACAGGATTACAGAGAGAGACAGGATTACAGAGAGACACAGGATTACAGAGAGAGAGGACAGAGAGAGACAGGATTACAGAGAGAGAGAGGACAGAGAGAGACAGGATTACAGAGAGACAGGACAGAGAGAGACAGGATTACAGATAGAGAGAGGACAGAGAGAGACAGGATTACAGAGAGAGAGAAGACAGAGAGAGACAGGATTACAGAGAGAGAGGACAGAGAGAGACAGGATTACAGAGTGAGAGGACAGAGAGAGACAGGATTACAGAGAGAGAGGACAGAGAGAGAGAGGATTACAGAGAGAGAGGACAGAGAGAGACAGGATTACAGAGAGAGAGGACAGAGAGAGACAGGATTACCGAGAGAGAGAGGACAGAGAGAGACAGGAGTACAGAGAGAGAGGACAGAGAGAGACAGGATTACAGAGAGAGAGGACAGAGAGAGAAGGATTACAGAGAGAGAGAGGAGAGAGAGAGACAGGATTACAGAGAGGGAGAGGACAGAGAGAGACAGGATTACAGAGAGAGACTGGATTACTGATTGGGAGGACAGAGAGAGACAGGATTACAGACAGAGAGAGGACAGAGGGACACAGGATTACAGAGAGAGAGAGGACAGAGAGAGACAGGATTACAGAGAGAGAGGACAGAGAGAGACAGGATTACAGAGAGAGAGGAAAGAGAGAGACAGGATTACAGAGAGAGAGAGGACAGAGATAGACAGGATTACAGAGAGAGACTGGATTACTGAGAGAGAGGACAGAGAGAGACAGGATTACAGAGAGAGAGAGGACAGAGAGAGACAGGATTACAGAGAGAGAGGACAGAGAGAGACAGGATTACAGAGAGAGAGGACAGAGAGAGACAGGATTACAGAGAGAGAGAGGACAGAGAGACAGGATTACAGAGAGATAGGACAGAGAGAGACAGGATTACAGAGAGACAGGACAGAGAGAGACAGGATTACAGAGAGAGAGAGGACAGAGAGAGGCAGGATTACAGATAGAGAGAGGACAGAGAGAGACAGGATTACAGAGAGAGAGAGGAAAGAGTGAGACAGGATTACAGAGAGAGAGGACAGAGAGAGACAGGATTACAGAGAGAGAGAGGACAGAGAGAGACAGGATTACAGAGAGAGAGGACAGAGAGAGACAGGATTACAGAGAGAGAGAGGACAGAGAGAGACAGGATTACAGAGTGAGAGAGGACAGGGAGATACAGGATTACAGAGAGAGAGGACAGAGAGAGACAGGATTACAGAGAGACAGGGCAGAGAGAGACAGGATTAAAGAGAGAGAGAGGACAGAGAGAGACAGGATTACAGAGAGAGAGGACAGAGAGAGACAGGATTACAGAGAGAGAGAGAGGACAGAGAGACAGGATTACAGAGAGAGAGAGGACAGAGAGAGACAGGATTACAGAGAGACAGGACAGAGAGAGACAGGATTACAGAGAGAGAGAGGACAGAGAGAGACAGGATTACAGAGAGAGAGAGGACAGAGAGAGACAGGATTACAGAGAGAGAGAGGAGAGAGAGAGACAGGATTACCGAGAGAGAGGACAGAGAGAGACAGGATTACAGAGAGAGACTGGATTACAGAGAGACACAGGATTACAGAGAGAGAGGACAGAGAGAGACAGGATTACAGAGAGAGAGAGGACAGAGAGAGACAGGATTACAGAGAGACAGGACAGAGAGAGACAGGATTACAGATAGAGAGAGGACAGAGAGACACAGGATTACAGAGAGAGAGAGGACAGAGTGAGACAGGATTACAGAGAGAGAGGACAGAGAGAGACAGGATTACAGAGAGAGAGAGGACAGAGAGAGACAGGATTACAGAGAGAGAGAGGACAGAGAGAGACAGGATTACAGAGAGAGAGAGGACAGAGAGAGACAGGATTACAGAGAGAGAGAGTACAGAGAGAGACATGATTACAGAGAGATAGGACAGAGAGAGACAGGATTACAGAGAGAGAGAGGACAGAGGGAGACAGGATTACAGAGAGAGAGAGGACAGACAGAGATAGGATTACAGAGACAGAGGACAGAGAGAGACAGGATTACAGAGAGAGAGAGGACAGAGAGAGAGAGGATTACAGAGAGAGAGGACAGAGAGAGACAGGATTACAGAGAGAGAGAGGACAGAGAGAGACAAGATTACAGAGAGAGAGAGGACAGAGAGAGACAGGATTACAGAGAGAGACAGGATTACAGAGAGAGAGAGGACAGAGAGAGACAGGATTACAGAGAGAGAGAGTACAGAGAGAGACAGGATTACAGAGAGAGCGGACAGAGAGAGACAGGATTACAGAGAGAGAGGACAGAGAGAGACAGGATTACAGAGAGAGAGAGGACACAGAGAGACAGGATTACAGAGAGAGAGAGGACAGAGAGAGACAGGATTACAGAGAGAGAGAGGACAGAGAGAGACAGGATTACAGAGAGAGAGAGGACAGAGAGAGACAGGATTACAGAGAGAGAGAGGACAGAGAGAGACAGGATTACAGAGAGAGGGAGGACAGAGAGAGACAGGATTACAGAGAGAGAGAGGACAGAGAGAGACAGGATTACAGAGAGAGAGGACAGAGAGATACAGGATTACAGAGAGAGAGAGAACAGAGAGAGACAGGATTACAGAGGGAGAGCACAAAGAGAGACAGGATTACAGAGAGAGAGAGGACAGAGAGAGACAGGATTACAGAGAGAGAGGACAGAGAGACAGGATTACAGAGAGTGAGGACAGAGAGAGACAGGATTACAGAGAGAGAGAGGACAGAGAGAGACAGGATTACAGAGTGACAGGACAGAGAGAGACAGGATTACAGAGAGAGAGAGGACAGAGAGAGGCAGGATTACAGATAGAGAGAGGACAGAGAGAGACAGGATTACAGAGAGAGAGGACAGAGAGAGACAGGATTACAGAGAGAGAGAGGACAGAGAGAGACAGGATTACCGAGAGAGAGGACAGAGAGAGACAGGATTACAGAGAGAGACAGGATTACAGAGAGAGACTGGATTACAGAGAGAGACAGGATTACAGAGAGGGACAGGATTACAGAGAGACAGGACAGAGAGAGACAGGATTACAGATAGAGAGAGGACAGAGAGAGACAGGATTACAGTGAGAGAGAGGACAGAGAGAGACAGGATTACAGAGAGAGAGGACAGAGAGAGACAGGATTACAGAGAGAGAGAGGACAGAGAGAGACAGGATTACAGAGAGAGAGGACAGAGAGAGACAGGATTACAGAGAAGAGAGGACAGAGAGAGACAGGATTACAGAGAGAGAGAGTACAGAGAGAGACATGATTAAAGAGAGAGAGGACAGAGAGAGACAGGATTACAGAGAGAGAGAGGACAGAGGGAGACAGGATTACAGAGAGAGAGAGGACAGAGAGTGACAGGATTACAGAGAGAAAGGACAGAGAGAGACAGGATTACAGAGAGAGAGAGGACAGAGAGAGACAGGATTACAGAGAGAGAGGACAGAGAGAGACTGGATTACAGAGAGAGAGAGGACAGAGAGAGACAGGATTACAGAGAGAGAGGACAGAGAGAGATAGGATTACAGAGAGAGAGAGGACAGAGTGAGACAGGATTACAGAGAGAGAGGACAGAGAGAGACAGGAATACAGAGAGAGAGAGGACAGAGAGAGACAGGATTACAGAGAGAGAGAGGACAGAGAGAGACAGGATTACAGAGAGAGAGAGGACAGAGAGAGACAGGATTACAGACAGAGAAAACAGAGAGAGACAGGATTACAGAGAGATAGAGGATTACAGTGAGAGAGAGGACAGAGAGAGACAGGATTACAGAGAGAGACAGGATTACAGAGAGAGAGAGGACAGAGAGAGACAGGATTAAAGAGAGAGAGAGTACAGAGAGAGACAGGATTACAGAGAGAGCGGACAGAGAGAGACAGGATTACAGAGAGAGAGAACAGAGAGAGACAGGATTACAGAGGGAGAGGACAGAGAGACAGGATTACAGAGAGAGAGAGGACAGAGAGAGACAGGATTACAGAGAGAGAGAGGACAGAGAGAGACAGGATTACAGAGAGAGAGGACCGAGAGAGACAGGATTACAGAGAGAGAGGACAGAGAGAGACAGGATTACAGAGAGAGAGGACAGAGAGAGACAGGATTACAGAGAGAGAGAGGACAGAGAGACAGGATTACAGAGAGGACAGAGAGAGACAGGATTACCGAGAGAGAGGACAGAGAGAGAGACAGGATTACAGAGAGTGAGAGGACAGAGAGAGACAGGATTACAGAGAGAGAGAGGACAGAGAGAGACAGGATTACAGAGAGAGGGAGGACAGAGAGAGACAGGATTACAGAGAGAGAGAGGACAGAGAGAGACAGAATTTCAGAGAGAGAGGACATAGAGAGACAGGATTACAGAGAGAGAGAGGAGAGAGAGAGACAGGATTACAGAGAGAGTGAAGAGAGCGAGACAGGATTACAGAGAGAGAGGACAGAGAGAGACAGAATTTCAGAGAGAGAGGACATAGAGAGACAGGATTACAGAGAGAGAGAGGACAGAGAGAGACAGGATTACAGAGAGAGTGAAGAGAGCGAGACAGGATTACAGAGAGTGAGGACAGAGACACAGGATTACAGAGAGAGAGAAGACAGAGAGAGACTGGATTACAGAGAGAGAGGACAGAGAGAGACAAGATCACAGAGAGAGACAGGACAGAGTGAGACAGGATTACAGAGAGAGAGGACAGAGAGACAGGATTACAGAGAGAGAGGAAAGAGAGAGACAGGATTACAGAGAGAGAGAGAACAGAGAGACAGGATTACAGAGAGAGAGAGGACAGAGAGAGACAGGATTACAGAGAGAGAGAGAACAGAGAGAGACAGGATTACTGAGAGAGAGGACAGAGAGAGAAGGATTACAGAGAGAGAGAGGAGAGAGAGAGACAGGATTACAGAGAGGGAGAGGACAGAGAGAGACAGGATTACACAGAGAGACTGGATTACTGAGTGGGAGGACAGAGAGAGACAGGATTACAGAGAGAGAGAGGACAGAGGGACACAGGATTACAGAGAGAGAGAGGACAGAGAGAGACAGGATTACAGAGAGAGAGGACAGAGAGAGACAGGATTACAGAGAGAGAGAGGACAGAGAGAGACAGGATTACAGAGAGAGACTGGATTACTGAGAGAGAGGACAGAGAGAGACAGGATTACAGAGAGAGAGAGGACAGAGAGACAGGATTACAGAGAGAGTGAACAGGGCGAGACAGGATTACAGAGAATGAGAGGACAGAGACACAGGATTACAGAGAGAGAGGACAGAGAGAGACAGGATTACAGAGAGAGAGAGGACAGAGAGAGACAAGATCACAGAGAGAGACAGGACAGAGAGAGACAGGATTACAGAGAGAGAGGACAGAGAGAGACAGGATTACAGAGAGAGAGAGAACAGAGAGACAGGATTACAGAGAGAGAGGACAGAGAGAGACAGGATTACAGAGAGAGAGAGAACAGAGAGAGACAGGATTACAGAGAGAGAGAGGACAGAGAGTGACGGAATTACAGAGAGAGAGAGGACAGAGAGAAAGAGGATTACTGAGAGAGAGGACAGAAGAGACAGGATTACACAGAGAGAGACAGGATTACAGAGAGAGAGGACAGAGAGAGGATTACAGAGAGAGAGAGGACAGAGAGAGACAGGATTACAGAGAGAGAGAGGACAGAGAGAGACAGGATTGCAGAGAGAGAGGACAGAGAGAGACAGGATTACAGAGAGAGAGAGGACAGAGAGAGACAGGATTACAGAGAGAGAGGACAGAGAGAGATAGGATTACAGAGAGAGAGAGGACAGAGTGAGACAGGATTACAGAGAGAGAGGACAGAGAGAGACAGGAATACAGAGAGAGAGAGGACAGAGAGAGACAGGATTACAGAGAGAGAGAGGACAGAGAGAGACAGGATTACAGAGAGAGAGAGGACAGAGAGAGACAGGATTACAGACAGAGAAAACAGAGAGAGACAGGATTACAGAGATAGAGGATTACAGTGAGAGAGAGGACAGAGTGAGACAGGATTACAGAGAGAGACAGGATTACAGAGAGAGAGAGGACAGAGAGAGACAGGATTAAAGAGAGAGAGAGTACAGAGAGAGACAGGATTACAGAGAGAGCGTACAGAGAGAGACAGGATTACAGCGAGAGAGAACAGAGAGAGACAGAATTACAGAGGGAGAGGACAGAGAGACAGGATTACAGAGAGAGAGAGGACAGAGAGAGACAGGATTACAGAGAGAGAGAGGACAGAGAGAGACAGGATTACAGAGAGAGAGGACCGAGAGAGACAGGATTACAGAGAGAGAGGACAGAGAGAGACAGGATTACAGACAGAGAGGACAGAGAGAGACAGGATTACAGAGAGAGAGAGGACAGAGAGACAGGATTACAGAGAGAGAGAGTACAGAGAGAGACAGGATTACAGAGAGAGCGGACAGAGAGAGACAGGATTACAGAGAGAGAGGACACAGAGAGACAGGATTACAGAGAGAGAGAGGACACAGAGAGACAGGATTACAGAGAGAGAGAGGACAGAGAGAGACAGGATTACAGAGAGAGAGAGGACAGAGAGAGACAGGATTACAGAGAGAGAGAGGACAGAGAGAGACAGGATTACAGAGAGAGAGAGGACAGAGAGAGACAGGATTACAGAGAGAGGGAGGACAGAGAGAGACAGGATTACAGAGAGAGAGAGGACAGAGAGAGACAGGATTACAGAGAGAGAGGACAGAGAGATACAGGATTACAGAGAGAGAGGACATAGAGAGACAGGATTACAGAGAGAGAGAGGACAGAGAGAGAGACAGGATTACAGAGAGAAAGGACAGAGAGAGACAGGATTACAGAGGGAGAGCACAGAGAGAGACAGGATTACAGAGAGAGAGAGGACAGAGAGAGACAGGATTACAGAGAGAGAGGACAGAGAGACAGGATTACAGAGAGTGAGGACAGAGAGAGACAGGATTACAGAGAGAGAGAGGACAGAGAGAGACAGGATTACAGAGTGACAGGACAGAGAGAGACAGGATTACAGAGAGAGAGAGGACAGAGAGAGGCAGGATTACAGATAGAGAGAGGACAGAGAGAGACAGGATTACAGAGAGAGAGGACAGAGAGAGACAGGATTACAGAGAGAGAGAGGACAGAGAGAGACAGGATTACCGAGAGAGAGGACAGAGAGAGACAGGATTACAGAGAGAGACTGGATTACAGAGAGAGATAGGATTACAGAGAGGGACAGGATTACAGAGAGACAGGACAGAGAGAGACAGGATTACAGATAGAGAGAGGACAGAGAGAGACAGGATTACAGTGAGAGAGAGGACAGAGAGAGACAGGATTACAGAGAGAGAGGACAGAGAGAGACAGGATTACAGAGAGAGAGAGGACAGAGAGAGACAGGATTACAGAGAGAGAGGACAGAGAGAGACAGGATTACAGAGAAGAGAGGACAGAGAGAGACAGGATTACAGAGAGAGAGAGTACAGAGAGAGACATGATTAAAGAGAGAGAGGACAGAGAGAGACAGGATTACAGAGAGAGAGAGGACAGAGGGAGACAGGATTACAGAGAGAGAGAGGACAGAGAGAGACAGGATTACAGAGAGAGAGAGGACAGAGAGAGACAGGATTACAGAGAGAGAGGACAGAGAGAGACTGGATTACAGAGAGAGAGAGGACAGAGAGAGACAGGATTACAGAGAGAGAGGACAGAGAGAGATAGGATTACAGAGAGAGAGAGGACAGAGTGAGACAGGATTACAGAGAGAGAGGACAGAGAGAGACAGGAATACAGAGAGAGAGAGGACAGAGAGAGACAGGATTACAGAGAGAGAGAGGACAGAGAGAGACAGGATTACAGAGAGAGAGAGGACAGAGAGAGACAGGATTACAGACAGAGAAAACAGAGAGAGACAGGATTACAGAGAGATAGAGGATTACAGTGAGAGAGAGGACAGAGAGAGACAGGATTACAGAGAGAGACAGGATTACAGAGAGAGAGAGGACAGAGAGAGACAGCATTAAAGAGAGAGAGAGTACAGAGAGAGACAGGATTACAGAGAGAGAGAACAGAGAGAGACAGGATTACAGAGGGAGAGGACAGAGAGACAGGATTACAGAGAGAGAGAGGACAGAGAGAGACAGGATTACAGAGAGAGAGAGGACAGAGAGAGACAGGATTACAGAGAGAGAGGACCGAGAGAGACAGGATTACAGAGAGAGAGGACAGAGAGAGACAGGATTACTGAGAGAGAGGACAGAGAGAGACAGGATTACAGAGAGAGAGAGGACAGAGAGACAGGATTACAGAGAGGACAGAGAGAGACAGGATTACAGAGAGAGAGGACAGAGAGAGAGACAGGATTACAGAGAGTGAGAGGACAGAGAGAGACAGGATTACAGAGAGAGGGAGGACAGAGAGAGACAGGATTACAGAGAGAGAGAGGACAGAGAGAGACAGAATTTCAGAGAGAGAGGACATAGAGAGACAGGATTACAGAGAGAGAGAGGAGAGAGAGAGACAGGATTACAGAGAGAGTGAAGAGAGCGAGACAGGATTACAGAGAGAGAGGACAGAGAGAGACAGAATTTCAGAGAGAGAGGACATAGAGAGACAGGATTACAGAGAGAGAGAGGACAGAGAGAGACAGGATTACAGAGAGAGTGAAGAGAGCGAGACAGGATTACAGAGAGTGAGGACAGAGACACAGGATTACAGAGAGAGAGAAGACAGAGAGAGACAGGATTACAGAGAGAGAGGATAGAGAGAGACAAGATCACAGAGAGAGACAGGACAGAGTGAGACAGGATTACAGAGAGAGAGGACAGAGAGACAGGATTACAGAGAGAGAGGACAGAGAGAGACAGGATTACAGAGAGAGAGAGAACAGAGAGACAGGATTACAGAGAGAGAGAGGACAGAGAGAGACAGGATTACAGAGAGAGAGAGAACAGAGAGAGACAGGATTACTGAGAGAGAGGACAGAGAGAGAAGGATTACAGAGAGAGAGAGGAGAGAGAGAGACAGGATTACAGAGAGGGAGAGGACAGAGAGAGACAGGATTACACAGAGAGACTGGATTACTGAGTGGGAGGACAGAGAGAGACAGGATTACAGAGAGAGAGAGGACAGAGGGACACAGGATTACAGAGAGAGAGAGGACAGAGAGAGACAGGATTACAGAGAGAGAGGACAGAGAGAGACAGGATTACAGAGAGAGAGAGGACAGAGAGAGACAGGATTACACAGAGAGACTGGATTACTGAGAGAGAGGACAGAGAGAGACAGGATTACAGAGAGAGAGAGGACAGAGAGACAGGATTACAGAGAGAGTGAACAGGGCGAGACAGGATTACAGAGAATGAGAGGACAGAGACACAGGATTACAGAGAGAGAGGACAGAGAGAGACAGGATTACAGAGAGAGAGAGGACAGAGAGAGACAAGATCACAGAGAGAGACAGGACAGAGAGAGACAGGATTACAGAGAGAGAGGACAGAGAGAGACAGGATTACAGAGAGAGAGAGAACAGAGAGAGACAGGATTACAGAGAGAGAGAGGACAGAGAGTGACGGAATTACAGAGAGAGAGAGGACAGAGAGAAAGAGGATTACTGAGAGAGAGGACAGAAGAGACAGGATTACACAGAGAGAGACAGGATTACAGAGAGAGAGGACAGAGAGAGGATTACAGAGAGAGAGAGGACAGAGAGAGACAGGATTACAGAGAGAGAGAGGACAGAGAGAGACAGGATTACAGAGAGAGAGGACAGAGAGAGACAGGATTACAGAGAGAGAGAGGACAGAGAGAGACAGGATTACAGAGAGAGAGGACAGAGAGAGACAGGATTACAGAGAGAGAGAGGACAGAGTGAGACAGGATTACAGAGAGAGAGGACAGAGAGAGACAGGAATACAGAGAGAGAGAGGACAGAGAGAGACAGGATTACAGAGAGAGAGAGGACAGAGAGAGACAGGATTACAGAGAGAGAGAGGACAGAGAGAGACAGGATTACAGACAGAGAAAACAGAGAGAGACAGGATTACAGAGAGATAGAGGATTACAGTGAGAGAGAGGACAGAGTGAGACAGGATTAGAGAGAGAGACAGGATTACAGAGAGAGAGAGGACAGAGAGAGACAGGATTAAAGAGAGAGAGAGTACAGAGAGAGACAGGATTACAGAGAGAGCGGACAGAGAGAGACAGGATTACAGCGAGAGAGAACAGAGAGAGACAGAATTACAGAGGGAGAGGACAGAGAGACAGGATTACAGAGAGAGAGAGGACAGAGAGAGACAGGATTACAGAGAGAGAGAGGACAGAGAGAGACAGGATTACAGAGAGAGAGGACCGAGAGAGACAGGATTACAGAGAGAGAGGACAGAGAGAGACAGGATTACAGACAGAGAGGACAGAGAGAGACAGGATTACAGAGAGAGAGAGGACAGAGAGACAGGATTACAGAGAGAGAGAGGACAGAGACACAGGTTTACAGAGAGAGAGAAGACAGAGAGAGACAGGATTACAGAGAGAGGACAGAGAGAGACAGGATTACAGAGAGAGAGAGGACAGAGAGAGACAAGATCACAGAGAGAGACAGGACAGAGTGAGACAGGATTACAGAGAGAGAGGACAGAGAGACAGGATTACAGAGAGAGAGGACAGAGAGAGACAGGATTACAGAGAGAGAGAGAACAGAGAGACAGGATTACAGAGAGAGAGGACAGGGAGAGACAGGGTTACAGAGAGAGAGGACATAGAGAGACAGGATTACAGAGAGAGAGGACAGAAAGGGACAGGATTACAGAGAGAGAGGACAGAGAGAGACAGGATTACAGAGAGAGAGAGGACAGAGAGACAGGATTACAGAGAGAGAGGACAGAGAGAGACAGGATTACAGAGAGACAGGACAGAGAGAGACAGGATTACAGAGAGAGAGAGGACAGAGAGAGGCAGGATTACAGATAGAGAGAGGACAGAGAGAGACAGGATTACAGACAGAGAAAGGACAGAGTGAGACAGGATTACAGAGAGAGAGGACAGAGAGAGACAGGATTACAGAGAGAGAGAGGACAGAGAGAGACAGGATTACAGAGAGAGAGGACAGAGAGAGACAGGATTACAGAGAGAGAGAGGACAGAGAGAGACAGGACTACAGAGAGAGAGAGGACAGAGAGACAGGATTACAGAGAGAGAGAGGACAGAGAGACAGGATTACAGAGTGAGAGAGGACAGAGAGATACAGGATTACAGAGAGAGAGGACAGAGAGAGACAGGATTACAGAGAGAGAGAGGACAGAGAGAGACAGGATTACAGAGAGAGAGAGGACAGAGAGAGACAGGATTACAGATAGAGAGGACAGAGAGAGACAGGATTACAGAGAGAGAGAGGACAGAGAGACAGGATTACAGAGACAGAGAGGACAGAGAGAGACAGGATTACAAAGAGACAGGACAGAGAGAGACAGGATTACAGAGAGAGAGAGGACAGAGAGAGACAGGATTACCGAGAGAGAGGACAGAGAGAGACAGGATTACAGAGAGAGACAGGATTACAGAGAGACACAGGATTACAGAGAGAGAGGACAGAGAGAGACAGGATTACAGAGAGAGAGAGGACAGAGAGAGACAGGATTACAGAGAGACAGGACAGAGAGAGACAGGATTACAGATAGAGAGAGGACAGAGAGAGACAGGATTACAGAGAGAGAGAGGACAGAGAGAGACAGGATTACAGAGAGAGAGAGGACAGAGAGAGACAGGATTACAGAGAGAGAGAGGACAGAGAGAGACAGGATTACAGAGAGAGAGGACAGAGAGAGACAGGATTACAGAGAGAGAGGACAGAGAGAGAGAGGATTACAGAGAGAGAGGACACAGAGAGACAGGATTACAGAGAGAGAGAGGACAGAGAGAGACAGGATTACAGAGAGAGAGAGGACAGAGAGAGACAGGATTACAGAGAGAGAGAGGACAGAGAGAGACAGGATTACAGAGAGAGAGAGGACAGAGAGAGACAGGATTACAGAGAGAGGGAGGACAGAGAGAGACAGGATTACAGAGAGAGAGAGGACAGAGAGAGACAGGATTACAGAGAGAGAGGACAGAGAGATACAGGATTACAGAGAGAGAGGACATAGAGAGACAGGATTACAGAGAGAGAGAGGACAGAGAGAGACAGGATTACAGAGAGAAAGGACAGAGAGAGACAGGATTACAGAGGGAGAGCACAGAGAGAGACAGGATTACAGAGAGAGAGAGGACAGAGAGAGACAGGATTACAGAGAGAGAGGACAGAGAGACAGGATTACAGAGAGTGAGGACAGAGAGAGACAGGATTACAGAGAGAGAGAGGACAGAGAGAGACAGGATTACAGAGTGACAGGACAGAGAGAGACAGGATTACAGAGAGAGAGAGGACAGAGAGAGGCAGGATTACAGATAGAGAGAGGACAGAGAGAGACAGGATTACAGAGAGAGAGGACAGAGAGAGACAGGATTACAGAGAGAGAGAGGACAGAGAGAGACAGGATTACCGAGAGAGAGGACAGAGAGAGACAGGATTACAGAGAGAGACTGGATTACAGAGAGAGACAGGATTACAGAGAGGGACAGGATTACAGAGAGACAGGACAGAGAGAGACAGGATTACAGATAGAGAGAGGACAGAGAGAGACAGGATTACAGTGAGAGAGAGGACAGAGAGAGACAGGATTACAGAGAGAGAGGACAGAGAGAGACAGGATTACAGAGAGAGAGAGGACAGAGAGAGACAGGATTACAGAGAGAGAGGACAGAGAGAGACAGGATTACAGAGAAGAGAGGACAGAGAGAGACAGGATTACAGAGAGAGAGAGTACAGAGAGAGACATGATTAAAGAGAGAGAGGACAGAGAGAGACAGGATTACAGAGAGAGAGAGGACAGAGGGAGACAGGATTACAGAGAGAGAGAGGACAGAGAGAGACAGGATTACAGAGAGAGAGAGGACAGAGAGAGACAGGATTACAGAGAGAGAGGACAGAGAGAGACTGGATTACAGAGAGAGAGAGGACAGAGAGAGACAGGATTACAGAGAGAGAGGACAGAGAGAGATAGGATTACAGAGAGAGAGAGGACAGAGTGAGACAGGATTACAGAGAGAGAGGACAGAGAGAGACAGGAATACAGAGAGAGAGAGGACAGAGAGAGACAGGATTACAGAGAGAGAGAGGACAGAGAGAGACAGGATTACAGAGAGAGAGAGGACAGAGAGAGACAGGATTACAGACAGAGAAAACAGAGAGAGACAGGATTACAGAGAGATAGAGGATTACAGTGAGAGAGAGGACAGAGAGAGACAGGATTACAGAGAGAGACAGGATTACAGAGAGAGAGAGGACAGAGAGAGACAGCATTAAAGAGAGAGAGAGTACAGAGAGAGACAGGATTACAGAGAGAGAGAACAGAGAGAGACAGGATTACAGAGGGAGAGGACAGAGAGACAGGATTACAGAGAGAGAGAGGACAGAGAGAGACAGGATTACAGAGAGAGAGAGGACAGAGAGAGACAGGATTACAGAGAGAGAGGACCGAGAGAGACAGGATTACAGAGAGAGAGGACAGAGAGAGACAGGATTACTGAGAGAGAGGACAGAGAGAGACAGGATTACAGAGAGAGAGAGGACAGAGAGACAGGATTACAGAGAGGACAGAGAGAGACAGGATTACAGAGAGAGAGGACAGAGAGAGAGACAGGATTACAGAGAGTGAGAGGACAGAGAGAGACAGGATTACAGAGAGAGGGAGGACAGAGAGAGACAGGATTACAGAGAGAGAGAGGACAGAGAGAGACAGAATTTCAGAGAGAGAGGACATAGAGAGACAGGATTACAGAGAGAGAGAGGAGAGAGAGAGACAGGATTACAGAGAGAGTGAAGAGAGCGAGACAGGATTACAGAGAGAGAGGACAGAGAGAGACAGAATTTCAGAGAGAGAGGACATAGAGAGACAGGATTACAGAGAGAGAGAGGACAGAGAGAGACAGGATTACAGAGAGAGTGAAGAGAGCGAGACAGGATTACAGAGAGTGAGGACAGAGACACAGGATTACAGAGAGAGAGAAGACAGAGAGAGACAGGATTACAGAGAGAGAGGATAGAGAGAGACAAGATCACAGAGAGAGACAGGACAGAGTGAGACAGGATTACAGAGAGAGAGGACAGAGAGACAGGATTACAGAGAGAGAGGACAGAGAGAGACAGGATTACAGAGAGAGAGAGAACAGAGAGACAGGATTACAGAGAGAGAGAGGACAGAGAGAGACAGGATTACAGAGAGAGAGAGAACAGAGAGAGACAGGATTACTGAGAGAGAGGACAGAGAGAGAAGGATTACAGAGAGAGAGAGGAGAGAGAGAGACAGGATTACAGAGAGGGAGAGGACAGAGAGAGACAGGATTACACAGAGAGACTGGATTACTGAGTGGGAGGACAGAGAGAGACAGGATTACAGAGAGAGAGAGGACAGAGGGACACAGGATTACAGAGAGAGAGAGGACAGAGAGAGACAGGATTACAGAGAGAGAGGACAGAGAGAGACAGGATTACAGAGAGAGAGAGGACAGAGAGAGACAGGATTACACAGAGAGACTGGATTACTGAGAGAGAGGACAGAGAGAGACAGGATTACAGAGAGAGAGAGGACAGAGAGACAGGATTACAGAGAGAGTGAACAGGGCGAGACAGGATTACAGAGAATGAGAGGACAGAGACACAGGATTACAGAGAGAGAGGACAGAGAGAGACAGGATTACAGAGAGAGAGAGGACAGAGAGAGACAAGATCACAGAGAGAGACAGGACAGAGAGAGACAGGATTACAGAGAGAGAGGACAGAGAGAGACAGGATTACAGAGAGAGAGAGAACAGAGAGAGACAGGATTACAGAGAGAGAGAGGACAGAGAGTGACGGAATTACAGAGAGAGAGAGGACAGAGAGAAAGAGGATTACTGAGAGAGAGGACAGAAGAGACAGGATTACACAGAGAGAGACAGGATTACAGAGAGAGAGGACAGAGAGAGGATTACAGAGAGAGAGAGGACAGAGAGAGACAGGATTACAGAGAGAGAGAGGACAGAGAGAGACAGGATTACAGAGAGAGAGGACAGAGAGAGACAGGATTACAGAGAGAGAGAGGACAGAGAGAGACAGGATTACAGAGAGAGAGGACAGAGAGAGACAGGATTACAGAGAGAGAGAGGACAGAGTGAGACAGGATTACAGAGAGAGAGGACAGAGAGAGACAGGAATACAGAGAGAGAGAGGACAGAGAGAGACAGGATTACAGAGAGAGAGAGGACAGAGAGAGACAGGATTACAGAGAGAGAGAGGACAGAGAGAGACAGGATTACAGACAGAGAAAACAGAGAGAGACAGGATTACAGAGAGATAGAGGATTACAGTGAGAGAGAGGACAGAGTGAGACAGGATTAGAGAGAGAGACAGGATTACAGAGAGAGAGAGGACAGAGAGAGACAGGATTAAAGAGAGAGAGAGTACAGAGAGAGACAGGATTACAGAGAGAGCGTACAGAGAGAGACAGGATTACAGCGAGAGAGAACAGAGAGAGACAGAATTACAGAGGGAGAGGACAGAGAGACAGGATTACAGAGAGAGAGAGGACAGAGAGAGACAGGATTACAGAGAGAGAGAGGACAGAGAGAGACAGGATTACAGAGAGAGAGGACCGAGAGAGACAGGATTACAGAGAGAGAGGACAGAGAGAGACAGGATTACAGACAGAGAGGACAGAGAGAGACAGGATTACAGAGAGAGAGAGGACAGAGAGACAGGATTACAGAGAGAGAGAGGACAGAGACACAGGTTTACAGAGAGAGAGAAGACAGAGAGAGACAGGATTACAGAGAGAGGACAGAGAGAGACAGGATTACAGAGAGAGAGAGGACAGAGAGAGACAAGATCACAGAGAGAGACAGGACAGAGTGAGACAGGATTACAGAGAGAGAGGACAGAGAGACAGGATTACAGAGAGAGAGGACAGAGAGAGACAGGATTACAGAGAGAGAGAGAACAGAGAGACAGGATTACAGAGAGAGAGGACAGGGAGAGACAGGGTTACAGAGAGAGAGGACATAGAGAGACAGGATTACAGAGAGAGAGGACAGAAAGGGACAGGATTACAGAGAGAGAGGACAGAGAGAGACAGGATTACAGAGAGAGAGAGGACAGAGAGACAGGATTACAGAGAGAGAGGACAGAGAGAGACAGGATTACAGAGAGACAGGACAGAGAGAGACAGGATTACAGAGAGAGAGAGGACAGAGAGAGGCAGGATTACAGATAGAGAGAGGACAGAGAGAGACAGGATTACAGACAGAGAAAGGACAGAGTGAGACAGGATTACAGAGAGAGAGGACAGAGAGAGACAGGATTACAGAGAGAGAGAGGACAGAGAGAGACAGGATTACAGAGAGAGAGGACAGAGAGAGACAGGATTACAGAGAGAGAGAGGACAGAGAGAGACAGGACTACAGAGAGAGAGAGGACAGAGAGACAGGATTACAGAGAGAGAGAGGACAGAGAGACAGGATTACAGAGTGAGAGAGGACAGAGAGATACAGGATTACAGAGAGAGAGGACAGAGAGAGACAGGATTACAGAGAGAGAGAGGACAGAGAGAGACAGGATTACAGAGAGAGAGAGGACAGAGAGAGACAGGATTACAGATAGAGAGGACAGAGAGAGACAGGATTACAGAGAGAGAGAGGACAGAGAGACAGGATTACAGAGACAGAGAGGACAGAGAGAGACAGGATTACAAAGAGACAGGACAGAGAGAGACAGGATTACAGAGAGAGAGAGGACAGAGAGAGACAGGATTACCGAGAGAGAGGACAGAGAGAGACAGGATTACAGAGAGAGACAGGATTACAGAGAGACACAGGATTACAGAGAGAGAGGACAGAGAGAGACAGGATTACAGAGAGAGAGAGGACAGAGAGAGACAGGATTACAGAGAGACAGGACAGAGAGAGACAGGATTACAGATAGAGAGAGGACAGAGAGAGACAGGATTACAGAGAGAGAGAGGACAGAGAGAGACAGGATTACAGAGAGAGAGAGGACAGAGAGAGACAGGATTACAGAGAGAGAGAGGACAGAGAGAGACAGGATTACAGAGAGAGAGGACAGAGAGAGACAGGATTACAGAGAGAGAGGACAGAGAGAGAGAGGATTACAGAGAGAGAGGACAGAGAGAGACAGGATTACAGAGTGAGAGGACAGAGAGAGACAGGATTACAGAGAGAGAGGACCGAGAGAGACAGGATTACAGAGAGAGAGGACAGAGAGAGACAGGATTACTGAGAGAGAGGACAGAGAGAGACAGGATTACAGAGAGAGAGAGGACAGAGAGACAGGATTACAGAGAGGACAGAGAGAGACAGGATTACAGAGAGAGAGGACAGAGAGAGAGACAGGATTACAGAGAGTGAGAGGACAGAGAGAGACAGGATTACAGAGAGAGAGAGGACAGAGAGAGACAGGATTACAGAGAGAGGGAGGACAGAGAGAGACAGGATTACAGAGAGAGAGAGGACAGAGAGAGACAGAATTTCAGAGAGAGAGGACATAGAGAGACAGGATTACAGAGAGAGAGAGGAGAGAGAGAGACAGGATTACAGAGAGAGTGAAGAGAGCGAGACAGGATTACAGAGAGAGAGGACAGAGAGAGACAGAATTTCAGAGAGAGAGGACATAGAGAGACAGGATTACAGAGAGAGAGAGGACAGAGAAAGACAGGATTACAGAGAGAGTGAAGAGAGCGAGACAGGATTACAGAGAGTGAGGACAGAGACACAGGATTACAGAGAGAGAGAAGACAGAGAGAGACAGGATTACAGAGAGAGAGGATAGAGAGAGACAAGATCACAGAGAGAGACAGGACAGAGTGAGACAGGATTACAGAGAGAGAGGACAGAGAGACAGGATTACAGAGAGAGAGGACAGAGAGAGACAGGATTACAGAGAGAGAGAGAACAGAGAGACAGGATTACAGAGAGAGAGAGGACAGAGAGAGACAGGATTACAGAGAGAGAGAGAACAGAGAGAGACAGGATTACTGAGAGAGAGGACAGAGAGAGAAGGATTACAGAGAGAGAGAGGAGAGAGAGAGACAGGATTACAGAGAGGGAGAGGACAGAGAGAGACAGGATTACACAGAGAGACTGGATTACTGAGTGGGAGGACAGAGAGAGACAGGATTACAGAGAGAGAGAGGACAGAGGGACACAGGATTACAGAGAGAGAGAGGACAGAGAGAGACAGGATTACAGAGAGAGAGGACAGAGAGAGACAGGATTACAGAGAGAGAGAGGACAGAGAGAGACAGGATTACAGAGAGAGACTGGATTACTGAGAGAGAGGACAGAGAGAGACAGGATTACAGAGAGAGAGAGGACAGAGAGACAGGATTACAGAGAGAGTGAACAGGGCGAGACAGGATTACAGAGAATGAGAGGACAGAGACACAGGATTACAGAGAGAGAGGACAGAGAGAGACAGGATTACAGAGAGAGAGAGGACAGAGAGAGACAAGATCACAGAGAGAGACAGGACAGAGAGAGACAGGATTACAGAGAGAGAGGACAGAGAGAGACAGGATTACAGAGAGAGAGAGAACAGAGAGACAGGATTACAGAGAGAGAGGACAGAGAGAGACAGGATTACAGAGAGAGAGAGAACAGAGAGAGACAGGATTACAGAGAGAGAGAGGACAGAGAGTGACGGAATTACAGAGAGAGAGAGGACAGAGAGAAAGAGGATTACTGAGAGAGAGGACAGAAGAGACAGGATTACACAGAGAGAGACAGGATTACAGAGAGAGAGGACAGAGAGAGGATTACAGACAGAGAGAGGACAGAGAGAGACAGGATTACAGAGAGAGAGAGGACAGAGAGAGACAGGATTACAGAGAGAGAGGACAGAGAGAGACAGGATTACAGAGAGAGAGAGGACAGAGAGAGACAGGATTACAGAGAGAGAGGACAGAGAGAGACAGGATTACAGAGAGAGAGAGGACAGAGTGAGACAGGATTACAGAGAGAGAGGACAGAGAGAGACAGGAATACAGAGAGAGAGAGGACAGAGAGAGACAGGATTACAGAGAGAGAGAGGACAGAGAGAGACAGGATTACAGAGAGAGAGAGGACAGAGAGAGACAGGATTACAGACAGAGAAAACAGAGAGAGACAGGATTACAGAGAGATAGAGGATTACAGTGAGAGAGAGGACAGAGTGAGACAGGATTAGAGAGAGAGACAGGATTACAGAGAGAGAGAGGACAGAGAGAGACAGGATTAAAGAGAGAGAGAGTACAGAGAGAGACAGGATTACAGAGAGAGCGTACAGAGAGAGACAGGATTACAGCGAGAGAGAACAGAGAGAGACAGAATTACAGAGGGAGAGGACAGAGAGACAGGATTACAGAGAGAGAGAGGACAGAGAGAGACAGGATTACAGAGAGAGAGAGGACAGAGAGAGACAGGATTACAGAGAGAGAGGACCGAGAGAGACAGGATTACAGAGAGAGAGGACAGAGAGAGACAGGATTACAGACAGAGAGGACAGAGAGAGACAGGATTACAGAGAGAGAGAGGACAGAGAGACAGGATTACAGAGAGAGAGAGGACAGAGACACAGGTTTACAGAGAGAGAGAAGACAGAGAGAGACAGGATTACAGAGAGAGGACAGAGAGAGACAGGATTACAGAGAGAGAGAGGACAGAGAGAGACAAGATCACAGAGAGAGACAGGACAGAGTGAGACAGGATTACAGAGAGAGAGGACAGAGAGACAGGATTACAGAGAGAGAGGACAGAGAGAGACAGGATTACAGAGAGAGAGAGAACAGAGAGACAGGATTACAGAGAGAGAGGACAGGGAGAGACAGGGTTACAGAGAGAGAGGACATAGAGAGACAGGATTACAGAGAGAGAGGACAGAAAGGGACAGGATTACAGAGAGAGAGGACAGAGAGAGACAGGATTACAGAGAGAGAGAGGACAGAGAGACAGGATTACAGAGAGAGAGGACAGAGAGAGACAGGATTACAGAGAGACAGGACAGAGAGAGACAGGATTACAGAGAGAGAGAGGACAGAGAGAGGCAGGATTACAGATAGAGAGAGGACAGAGAGAGACAGGATTACAGACAGAGAAAGGACAGAGTGAGACAGGATTACAGAGAGAGAGGACAGAGAGAGACAGGATTACAGAGAGAGAGAGGACAGAGAGAGACAGGATTACAGAGAGAGAGGACAGAGAGAGACAGGATTACAGAGAGAGAGAGGACAGAGAGAGACAGGACTACAGAGAGAGAGAGGACAGAGAGACAGGATTACAGAGAGAGAGAGGACAGAGAGACAGGATTACAGAGTGAGAGAGGACAGAGAGATACAGGATTACAGAGAGAGAGGACAGAGAGAGACAGGATTACAGAGAGAGAGAGGACAGAGAGAGACAGGATTACAGAGAGAGAGAGGACAGAGAGAGACAGGATTACAGAGAGAGAGGACAGAGAGAGACAGGATTACAGAGAGAGAGAGGACAGAGAGACAGGATTACAGAGACAGAGAGGACAGAGAGAGACAGGATTACAAAGAGACAGGACAGAGAGAGACAGGATTACAGAGAGAGAGAGGACAGAGAGAGACAGGATTACCGAGAGAGAGGACAGAGAGAGACAGGATTACAGAGAGAGACAGGATTACAGAGAGACACAGGATTACAGAGAGAGAGGACAGAGAGAGACAGGATTACAGAGAGAGAGAGGACAGAGAGAGACAGGATTACAGAGAGACAGGACAGAGAGAGACAGGATTACAGATAGAGAGAGGACAGAGAGAGACAGGATTACAGAGAGAGAGAGGACAGAGAGAGACAGGATTACAGAGAGAGAGAGGACAGAGAGAGACAGGATTACAGAGAGAGAGAGGACAGAGAGAGACAGGATTACAGAGAGAGAGGACAGAGAGAGACAGGATTACAGAGAGAGAGGACAGAGAGAGAGAGGATTACAGAGAGAGAGGACAGAGAGAGACAGGATTACAGAGTGAGAGGACAGAGAGAGACAGGATTACAGAGAGAGAGGACAGAGAGAGACAGGATTACCGAGAGAGAGAGGACAGAGAGAGACAGGAGTACAGAGAGAGAGGACAGAAAGAGACAGGATTACAGAGAGAGAGGACAGAGAGAGAAGGATTACAGAGAGAGAGAGGAGAGAGAGAGACAGGATTACAGAGAGGGAGAGGACAGAGAGAGACAGGATTACAGAGAGAGACTGGATTACTGAGTGGGAGGACAGAGAGAGACAGGATTACAGAGAGAGAGAGGACAGAGGGACACAGGATTACAGAGAGAGAGAGGACAGAGAGAGACAGGATTACAGAGAGAGAGGACAGAGAGAGACAGGATTACGGAGAGAGAGGAAAGAGAGAGACAGGATTACAGAGAGAGAGAGGACAGAGAGAGACAGGATTACAGAGAGAGACTGGATTACTGAGAGAGAGGACAGAGAGAGACAGGATTACAGAGAGAGAGGACAGGGAGAGACAGGTTTACAGAGAGAGAGGACATAGAGAGACAGGATTACAGAGAGAGAGGACAGAGAGAGACAGGATTACAGATAGAGAGAGAACAGAGAGACAGGATTACAGAGAGAGAGGACAGGGAGAGACAGGGTTACAGAGAGAGAGGACATAGAGAGACAGGATTACAGAGAGAGAGGACAGAAAGAGACAGGATTACAGAGAGAGAGGACAGAGAGAGACAGGATTACAGAGAGAGAGAGGACAGAGAGACAGGATTACAGAGAGAGAGGACAGAGAGAGACAGGATTACAGAGAGACAGGACAGAGAGAGACAGGATTACAGAGAGAGAGAGGACAGAGAGAGGCAGGATTACAGATAGAGAGAGGACAGAGAGAGACAGGATTACAGAGAGAGAGGACAGAGAGAGACAGGATTACAGAGAGAGAGAGGACAGAGAGAGACAGGATTACAGAGAGAGAGGACAGAGAGAGACAGGATTACAGAGAGAGAGAGGACAGAGAGAGACAGGATTACAGAGAGAGAGGACAGAGAGAGACAGGATTACAGAGAGAGAGAGGACAGAGAGAGACAGGATTACAGAGAGAGAGAGGACAGAGAGAGACAGGTTACAGAGAGAGAGAGGACAGAGAGAGACAGGATTACAGAGAGAGAGGACAGAGAGAGACAGGATTACAGAGTGAGAGAGGACAGGGAGATACAGGATTACAGAGAGAGAGGACTGAGAGAGACAGGATTACAGAGAGACAGGACAGAGAGAGACAGGATTACAGAGAGAGCGAGGACATAGAGAGACAGGATTACAGAGAGAGAGGACAGAGAGAGACAGGATTACAGAGAGAGAGAGGACAGAGAGACAGGATTACAGAGAGAGAGAGGACAGAGAGAGACAGGATTACAGAGAGAGAGAGGACAGAGAGAGACAGGATTACAGAGAGAGAGAGGACAGAGAGAGACATGATTACAGAGAGAGAGGACAGAGAGAGACAGGATTACAGAGAGAGAGAGGACAGAGGGAGACAGGATTACAGGGAGAGAGAGGACAGACAGAGATAGGATTCCAGAGAGAGAGGACAGAGAGAGACAGGATTACAGAGAGAGAGAGGACAGAGAGAGAGAGGATTACAGAGAGAGAGGACAGAGAGAGACAGGATTACAGAGAGAGAGAGGACAGAGAGAGACAGGATTACAGAGAGAGAGAGGACAGAGAGAGACAGGATTACAGAGAGAGAGGACAGAGAGAGACAGGACTACAGAGAAAGAGAGGACAGAGAGAGACAGGATTACAGAGAGAGAGGACAGAGAGAGACAGGATTACAGAGAGAGAGAGGACAGAGAGACAGGATTACAGAGAGAGAGAGGACAGAGAGAGACAGGATTACAGAGAGAGAGAGGACAGAGAGAGACAGGATTACAGAGAGAGAGAGGACAGAGAGAGACAGGATTACAGAGAGAGAGGACAGAGAGAGACAGGACTACAGAGAAAGAGAGGACAGAGAGAGACAGGATTACAGAGAGAGAGGACAGAGAGAGACAGGATTGCAGAGAGAGAGAGGACAGAGAGACAGGATTACAGAGAGAGAGAGGACAGAGAGAGACAGGATTACAGAGAGAGAGAGGACAGAGAGAGACAGGATTACAGAGAGAGAGAGGACAGAGAGAGACAGGATTACAGACAGAGAGGACAGAGAGAGACAGGATTACAGAGAGAGACAGGATTACAGAGAGAGAGGACAGGGAGAGACAGGGTTACAGAGAGAGAGGACATAGAGATACAGGATTACAGAGAGAGAGGACAGAAAGAGACAGGATTACAGAGAGAGAGGACAGAGAGAGACAGGATTACAGAGAGAGAGAGGACAGAGAGACAGGATTACAGAGAGAGAGGACAGAGAGAGACAGGATTACAGAGAGACAGGACAGAGAGAGACAGGATTACAGAGAGAGAGAGGACAGAGAGAGGCAGGATTACAGATAGAGAGAGGACAGAGAGAGACAGGATTACAGAGAGAGAGAGGAGAGAGTGAGACAGGATTACAGAGAGAGAGGACAGAGAGAGACAGGATTACAGAGAGAGAGAGGACAGAGAGAGACAGGATTACAGAGAGAGAGGACAGAGAGAGACAGGATTACAGAGAGAGAGAGGACAGAGAGAGACAGGATTACAGAGTGAGAGAGGACAGGGAGATACAGGATTACAGAGAGAGAGGACAGAGAGAGACAGGATTACAGAGAGACAGGACAGAGAGAGACAGGATTACAGAGAGAGAGAGGACATAGAGAGGCAGGATTACAGAGAGAGAGAGGACAGAGAGACAGGATTACAGAGAGCGAGAGGACAGAGAGAGACAGGATTACAGAGAGACAGGACAGAGAGAGACAGGATTACAGAGAGAGAGAGGACAGAGAGAGACAGGATTACCGAGAGAGAGGACAGAGAGAGACAGGATTACAGAGAGAGACAGGATTACAGAGAGACACAGGATTACAGAGAGAGAGGACAGAGAGAGACAGGATTACAGAGAGAGAGAGGACAGAGAGAGACAGGATTACAGAGAGACAGGACAGAGAGAGACAGGATTACAGATAGAGAGAGGACAGAGAGACACAGGATTACAGAGAGAGAGAGGCCAGAGAGAGACAGGATTACAGAGAGAGAGGACAGAGAGAGACAGGATTACAGAGAGAGAGAGGACAGAGAGAGACAGGATTACAGAGAGAGAGAGTACAGAGAGAGACATGATTACAGAGAGAGAGGACAGAGAGAGACAGGATTACAGAGAGAGAGAGGACAGAGGGAGACAGGATTACAGAGAGAGAGAGGACAGACAGAGATAGGATTACAGAGAGAGAGGACAGACAGAGACAGGATTACAGAGAGAGAGAGGACAGAGAGAGAGAGGATTACAGAGAGAGAGGACAGAGAGAGACAGGATTACAGAGAGAGAGAGGACAGAGAGAGACAGGATTACAGAGAGAGAGGACAGAGAGAGACAGGATTACAGAGAGAGAGAGGACAGAGAGAGACAGGATTACAGAGAGAGAGGACAGAGAGAAACAGGACTACAGAGAGAGAGAGGACAGAGAGAGACAGGATTACAGAGAGAGAGAGGACAGAGAGAGACAGGATTACAGAGAGAGAGAGGACAGAGAGAGACAGGATTACAGTCAGAGAGGACAGAGAGAGACAGGATTACAGAGGAGAGAAGAGAGAGAGAGACAGGATTACAGAGAGAGAGAGGACAGAGAGAGACAGGATTACAGAGAGATAGAGAATTACAGTGAGAGAGAGGACAGAGAGAGACAGGATTACAGAGAGAGAGAGTACAGAGAGAGACAGGATTACAGAGAGAGCGGACAGAGAGAGACAGGATTACAGAGAGAGAGGACAGAGAGAGACAGGATTACAGAGAGAGAGGACAGAGAGACAGGATTACAGAGAGAGAGAGGACAGAGAGAGACAGGATTACAGAGAGAGAGAGGACAGAGAGAGACAGGATTACAGAGAGAGAGAGGTCAGAGAGAGACAGGATTACAGAGAGACAGAGGACAGAGAGAGACAGGATTACAGAGAGAGGGAGGACAGAGAGAGACAGGATTACAGAGAGAGAGAGGACAGAGAGAGACAGGATTACAGAGAGAGAGGACAGAGAGATACAGGATTACAGAGAGAGAGGACATAGAGAGACAGGATTACAGAGAGAGAGAGGACAGAGAGAGACAGGATTACAGAGAGAAAGGACAGAGAGAGACATGATTACAGAGGGAGAGCACAGAGAGAGACAGGATTACAGAGAGAGAGAGGACAGAGAGAGACAGGATTACAGAGAGAGAGGACAGAGAGAGACAGGATTACAGAGAGAGAGGACAGAGAGACACAGGATTACAGAGTGAGAGAGGACAGAGAGAGACAGGATTACAGAGAGAGAGGACAGAGAGAGACAGGATTACAGAGAGAGAGGACAGAGAGAGACAGGATTACAGAGAGTGAGGACAGAGAGAGACAGGATTACAGAGAGAGAGAGGACAGAGAGAGACAGGATTACAGAGTGACAGGACAGAGAGAGACAGGATTACAGAGAGAGAGAGGACAGAGAGAGGCAGGATTACAGATAGAGAGAGGACAGAGAGAGACAGGATTACAGAGAGAGAGGACAGAGAGAGACAGGATTACAGAGAGAGAGAGGACAGAGAGAGACAGGATTACCGAGAGAGAGGACAGAGAGAGACAGGATTACAGAGAGAGACAGGATTACAGAGAGAGACAGGATTACAGAGAGAGACAGGATTACAGAGAGACAGGACAGAGAGAGACAGGATTACAGATAGAGAGAGGACAGAGAGAGACAGGATTACAGAGAGAGAGAGGACAGAGGGAGACAGGATTACAGAGAGAGAGGACAGAGAGAGACAGGATTACAGAGAGAGAGAGGACAGAGAGAGACAGGATTACAGAGAGAGTGGACAGAGAGAGACAGGATTACAGAGAGAGAGAGGACAGAGAAAGACATGATTAAAGAGAGAGAGGACAGAGAGAGACAGGATTACAGAGAGAGAGAGGACAGAGGGAGACAGGATTACAGAGAGAGAGAGGACAGAGAGAGACAGGATTACAGAGAGAAAGGACAGAGAGAGACAGGATTACAGAGAGAGAGAGGACAGAGAGAGGCAGGATTACAGAGAGAGAGGACAGAGAGAGACTGTTTTACAGAGAGAGAGAGGACAGAGAGAGACAGGATTACAGAGAGAGAGGACAGAGAGAGATAGGACTACAGAGAGAGAGAGGACAGAGAGAGACAGGATTACAGAGAGAGAGGACAGAGAGAGACAGGAATACAGAGAGAGAGAGGACAGAGAGAGACAGGATTACAGAGAGAGAGAGCACAGAGAGAGACAGGATTACAGAGAGAGAGAGGACAGAGAGAGACAGGATTACAGACAGAGAGGACAGAGAGAGACAGGATTACAGAGAGATAGAGGATTACAGTGAGAGAGAGGACAGAGAGAGACAGGATTACAGAGAGAGACAGGATTACAGAGAGAGAGAGGACAGAGAGAGACAGTATTAAAGAGAGAGAGAGTACAGAGAGAGACAGGATTACAGAGAGAGCGGACAGAGAGAGACAGGATTACAGAGAGAGAGAACAGAGAGAGACAGGATTACAGAGGGAGAGGACAGAGAGACAGGATTACAGAGAGAGAGAGGACAGAGAGAGACAGGATTACAGAGAGAGAGAGGACAGAGAGAGACAGGATTACAGAGAGAGAGGACCAAGAGAGACAGGATTACAGAGAGAGAGGACAGAGAGAGACAGGATTACAGAGAGAGAGAGGACAGAGAGAGACAGGATTACAGAGAGACAGGACAGAGAGAGACAGGTTTACAGATAGAGAGAGGACAGAGAGACACAGGATTACAGAGAGAGAGAGGACAGAGAGAGACAGGATTACAGAGAGAGAGGACAGAGAGAGACAGGATTACAGAGAGAGAGAGGACAGAGAGAGACAGGATTACAGAGAGAGAGAGGACAGAGAGAGACAGGATTACAGAGAGAGAGGACAGAGAGAGACAGGATTACAGAGAGAGAGAGGACAGAGAGAGACAGGATTACAGAGAGAGAGGACAGAGAGAGACAGGATTACAGAGAGAGAGAGGACAGAGAGAGACAGGATTACAGAGAAAGAGGACAGAGAGAAACAGGACTACAGAGAGAGAGAGGACAGAGAGAGACAGGATTACAGAGAGAGAGAGGACAGAGAGAGACAGGATTACAGAGAGAGAGAGGAAAGAGAGAGACAGGATTACAGTCAGAGAGGACAGAGAGAGACAGGATTACAGAGGAGAGAAGAGAGAGAGAGACAGGATTACAGAGAGAGAGAGGACAGAGAGAGACAGGATTACAGAGAGATAGAGAATTACAGTGAGAGAGAGGACAGAGAGAGACAGGATTACAGAGAGAGACAGGATTACAGAGAGAGAGAGGACAGAGAGAGACAGGATTACAGAGAGAGAGAGTACTGAGAGAGACAGGATTACAGAGAGAGCGGACAGAGAGAGACAGGATTACAGAGAGAGAGGACAGAGAGAGACAGGATTACAGAGAGAGAGGACAGAGAGACAGGATTACAGAGAGAGAGAGGACAGAGAGAGACAGGATTACAGAGAGAGAGAGGACAGAGAGAGACAGGATTACAGAGAGAGAGAGGACAGAGAGAGACAGGATTACAGAGAGAGAGAGGACAGAGAGAGACAGGATTACAGAGAGAGAGAGGACAGAGAGAGACAGGATTACAGAGAGAGAGGACAGAGAGATACCGGATTACAGAGAGAGAGGACATAGAGAGACAGGATTACAGAGAGAGAGAGGACAGAGAGAGACAGGATTACAGAGAGAAAGGAAAGAGAGAGACATGATTTCAGAGGGAGAGCACAGAGAGAGACAGGATTACAGAGAGAGAGAGGACAGAGAGAGACAGGATTACAGAGAGAGAGGACAGAGAGAGACAGGATTACAGAGAGAGGGAGGACAGAGAGAGACAGGATTACAGAGAGAGAGAGGACAGAGAGAGACAGGATTACAGAGAGAGAGGACAGAGAGATACAGGATTACAGAGAGAGAGGACATAGAGAGACAGGATTACAGAGAGAGAGAGGACAGAGAGAGACAGGATTACAGAGAGGAAGGAAAGAGAGAGACATGATTTCAGAGGGAGAGCACAGAGAGAGACAGGATTACAGAGAGAGAGAGGACAGAGAGAGACAGGATTACAGAGAGAGAGGACAGAGAGACAGGATTACAGAAATTGAGGACAGAGAGAGACAGGATTACAGAGAGAGAGAGGACAGAGAGAGACAGGATTACAGAGTGACAGGACAGAGAGAGACAGGATTACAGAGAGAGAGAGGACAGAGAGAGGCAGGATTACAGATAGAGAGAGGACAGAGAGAGACAGGATTACAGAGAGAGAGGACAGAGAGAGACAGGATTACAGAGAGAGAGAGGACAGAGAGAGACAGGATTACCGAGAGAGAGGACAGAGAGAGACAGGATTACAGAGAGAGACAGGATTACAGAGAGAGACAGGATTACAGAGAGAGACAGGATTACAGAGAGACAGGACAGAGAGAGACAGGATTACAGATAGAGAGAGGACAGAGAGAAACAGGATTACAGAGAGAGAGAGGACAGAGGGAGACAGGATTACAGAGAGAGAGGACAGAGAGAGACAGGATTACAGAGAGAGAGAGGACAGAGTGAGACAGGATTACAGAGAGAGAGGACAGAGAGAGACAGGATTACAGAGAGAGAGAGGACAGAGAAACACATGATTAAAGAGAGAGAGGACAGAGAGAGACAGGATTACAGAGAGAGAGAGGACAGAGGGAGACAGGATTACAGAGAGAGAGAGGACAGAGAGAGACAGGATTACAGAGAGAAAGGACAGAGAGAGACAGGATTACAGAGAGAGAGAGGACAGAGAGAGACAGGATTACAGAGAGAGAGAGTACAGAGAGAGACATGATTACAGAGAGAGAGGACAGAGAGAGACAGGATTACAGAGAGAGAGAGGACAGAGGGAGACAGGATTACAGAGAGAGAGAGGACAGACAGAGATAGGATTACAGAGAGAGAGGACAGAGAGAGACAGGATTACAGAGAGAGAGAGGACAGAGAGAGAGAGGATTACAGAGAGAGAGGACAGAGAGAGACAGGATTACAGAGAGAGACAGGATTACAGAGAGACACAGGATTACAGAGAGAGAGGACAGAGAGAGACAGGATTACAGAGAGAGAGAGGACAGAGAGAGACAGGATTACAGAGAGACAGGACAGAGAGAGACAGGATTACAGATACAGAGAGGACAGAGAGACACAGGATTACAGAGAGAGAGAGGACAGAGAGAGACAGGATTACAGAGAGAGAGGACAGAGAGAGACAGGATTACAGAGAGAGAGAGGACAGAGAGAGACAGGATTACAGAGAGAGAGAGTACAGAGAGAGACATGATTACAGAGAGAGAGGACAGAGAGAGACAGGATTACAGAGAGAGAGAGGACAGAGGGAGACAGGATTACAGAGAGAGAGAGGACAGACAGAGATAGGATTACAGAGAGAGAGGACAGACAGAGACAGGATTACAGAGAGAGAGAGGACAGAGAGAGAGAGGATTACAGAGAGAGAGGACAGAGAGAGACAGGATTACAGAGAGAGAGAGGACAGAGAGAGACAGGATTACAGAGAGAGAGGACAGAGAGAGACAGGATTACAGAGAGAGAGAGGACAGAGAGAGACAGGATTACAGAGAGAGAGGACAGAGAGAAACAGGACTACAGAGAGAGAGAGGACAGAGAGAGACAGGATTACAGAGAGAGAGAGGACAGAGAGAGACAGGATTACAGAGAGAGAGAGGACAGAGAGAGACAGGATTACAGTCAGAGAGGACAGAGAGAGACAGGATTACAGAGGAGAGAAGAGAGAGAGAGACAGGATTACAGAGAGAGAGAGGACAGAGAGAGACAGGATTACAGAGAGATAGAGAATTACAGTGAGAGAGAGGACAGAGAGAGACAGGATTACAGAGAGAGACAGGATTACAGAGAGAGAGAGGACAGAGAGAGACAGGATTACAGAGAGAGAGAGTACAGAGAGAGACAGGATTACAGAGAGAGCGGACAGAGAGAGACAGGATTACAGAGAGAGAGGACAGAGAGAGACAGGATTACAGAGAGAGAGGACAGAGAGACAGGATTACAGAGAGAGAGAGGACAGAGAGAGACAGGATTACAGAGAGAGAGAGGACAGAGAGAGACAGGATTACAGAGAGAGAGAGGTCAGAGAGAGACAGGATTACAGAGAGACAGAGGACAGAGAGAGACAGGATTACAGAGAGAGGGAGGACAGAGAGAGACAGGATTACAGAGAGAGAGAGGACAGAGAGAGACAGGATTACAGAGAGAGAGGACAGAGAGATACAGGATTACAGAGAGAGAGGACATAGAGAGACAGGATTACAGCGAGAGAGAGGACAGAGAGAGACAGGATTACAGAGAGAAAGGACAGAGAGAGACATGATTACAGAGAGGGAGAGCACAGAGAGAGACAGGATTACAGAGAGAGAGAGGACAGAGAGAGACAGGATTACAGAGAGAGAGGACAGAGAGACATGATTACAGAGAGTGAGGACAGAGAGAGACAGGATTACAGAGAGAGAGAGGACAGAGAGAGACAGGATTACAGAGTGACAGGACAGAGAGAGACAGGATTACAGAGAGAGGGAGGACAGAGAGAGACAGGATTACAGAGAGAGAGGACAGAGAGAGACAGGATTACAGAGAGAGAGAGGACAGAGAGAGACAGGATTACCGAGAGAGAGGACAGAGAGAGACAGGATTACAGAGAGAGACAGGATTACAGAGAGAGACAGGATTACAGAGAGAGACAGGATTACAGAGAGACAGGACAGAGAGAGACAGGATTACAGATAGAGAGAGGACAGAGAGAGACAGGATTACAGAGAGAGAGAGGACAGAGGGAGACAGGATTACAGAGAGAGAGGACAGAGAGAGACAGGATTACAGAGAGAGAGAGGACAGAGAGAGACAGGATTACAGAGAGAGAGGACAGAGAGAGACAGGATTACAGAGAGAGAGAGGACAGAGAAAGACATGATTAAAGAGAGAGACGACAGAGAGAGACAGGATTACAGAGAGAGAGAGGACAGAGAGAGACAGGATTACAGAGAGATAGAGAATTACAGTGAGAGAGAGGACAGAGAGAGACAGGATTACAGAGAGAGACAGGATTACAGAGAGAGAGAGGACAGAGAGAGACAGGATTACAGAGAGAGAGAGTACAGAGAGAGACAGGATTACAGAGAGAGCGGACAGAGAGAGACAGGATTACAGAGAGAGAGGACAGAGAGAGACAGGATTACAGAGAGAGAGGACAGAGAGAGAGAGGATTACAGAGAGAGAGGACAGAGAGAGACAGGATTACAGAGAGAGACAGGATTACAGAGAGACACAGGATTACAGAGAGAGAGGACAGAGAGAGACAGGATTGCAGAGAGAGAGAGGACAGAGAGAGACAGGATTACAGAGAGAGAGGACAGACAGAGACAGGATTACAGAGAGAGAGAGGACAGAGAGAGAGAGGATTACAGAGAGAGAGGACAGAGAGAGACAGGATTACAGAGAGAGAGAGGACAGAGAGAGACAGGATTACAGAGAGAGAGGACAGAGAGAGACAGGATTACAGAGAGAGAGAAGACAGAGAGAGACAGGATTACAGAGAGAGAGGACAGAGAGAAACAGGACTACAGAGAGAGAGAGGACAGAGAGAGACAGGATTACAGAGAGAGAGAGGACAGAGAGAGACAGGATTACAGAGAGAGAGAGGACAGAGAGAGACAGGATTACAGTCAGAGAGGACAGAGAGAGACAGGATTACAGAGGAGAGAAGAGAGAGAGAGACAGGATTACAGAGAGAGAGAGGACAGAGAGAGACAGGATTACAGAGAGATAGAGAATTACAGTGAGAGAGAGGACAGAGAGAGACAGGATTACAGAGAGAGACAGGATTACAGAGAGAGAGAGGACAGAGAGAGACAGGATTACAGAGAGAGAGAATACAGAGAGAGACAGGATTACAGAGAGAGCGGACAGAGAGAGACAGGGTTACAGAGAGAGAGGACAGAGAGAGACAGGATTACAGAGAGAGAGGACAGAGAGACAGGATTACAGAGAGAGAGAGGACAGAGAGAGACAGGATTACAGAGAGAGAGAGGACAGAGAGAGACAGGATTACAGAGAGAGAGAGGTCAGAGAGAGACAGGATTACAGAGAGACAGAGGACAGAGAGAGACAGGATTACAGAGAGAGGGAGGACAGAGAGAGACAGGATTACAGAGAGAGAGAGGACAGAGAGAGACAGGATTACAGAGAGAGAGGACAGAGAGATACAGGATTACAGAGAGAGAGGACATAGAGAGACAGGATTACAGAGAGAGAGAGGACAGAGAGAGACAGGATTACAGAGAGAAAGGACAGAGAGAGACATGATTACAGAGGGAGAGCACAGAGAGAGACAGGATTACAGAGAGAGAGAGGACAGAGAGAGACAGGATTACAGAGAGAGAGGACAGAGAGACAGGATTACAGAGAGTGAGGACAGAGAGAGACAGGATTACAGAGAGAGAGAGGACAGAGAGAGACAGGATTACAGAGTGACAGGACAGAGAGAGACAGGATTACAGAGAGAGAGAGGACAGAGAGAGGCAGGATTACAGATAGAGAGAGGACAGAGAGAGACAGGATTACAGAGAGAGAGGACAGAGAGAGACAGGATTACAGAGAGAGAGGACATAGAGAGACAGGATTACAGCGAGAGAGAGGACAGAGAGAGACAGGATTACAGAGAGAAAGGACAGAGAGAGACATGATTACAGAGAGGGAGAGCACAGAGAGAGACAGGATTACAGAGAGAGAGAGGACAGAGAGAGACAGGATTACAGAGAGAGAGGACAGAGAGACATGATTACAGAGAGTGAGGACAGAGAGAGACAGGATTACAGAGAGAGAGAGGACAGAGAGAGACAGGATTACAGAGTGACAGGACAGAGAGAGACAGGATTACAGAGAGAGGGAGGACAGAGAGAGACAGGATTACAGAGAGAGAGGACAGAGAGAGACAGGATTACAGAGAGAGAGAGGACAGAGAGAGACAGGATTACCGAGAGAGAGGACAGAGAGAGACAGGATTACAGAGAGAGACAGGATTACAGAGAGAGACAGGATTACAGAGAGAGACAGGATTACAGAGAGACAGGACAGAGAGAGACAGGATTACAGATAGAGAGAGGACAGAGAGAGACAGGATTACAGAGAGAGAGAGGACAGAGGGAGACAGGATTACAGAGAGAGAGGACAGAGAGAGACAGGATTACAGAGAGAGAGAGGACAGAGAGAGACAGGATTACAGAGAGAGAGGACAGAGAGAGACAGGATTACAGAGAGAGAGAGGACAGAGAAAGACATGATTAAAGAGAGAGACGACAGAGAGAGACAGGATTACAGAGAGAGAGAGGACAGAGAGAGACAGGATTACAGAGAGATAGAGAATTACAGTGAGAGAGAGGACAGAGAGAGACAGGATTACAGAGAGAGACAGGATTACAGAGAGAGAGAGGACAGAGAGAGACAGGATTACAGAGAGAGAGAGTACAGAGAGAGACAGGATTACAGAGAGAGCGGACAGAGAGAGACAGGATTACAGAGAGAGAGGACAGAGAGAGACAGGATTACAGAGAGAGAGGACAGAGAGAGAGAGGATTACAGAGAGAGAGGACAGAGAGAGACAGGATTACAGAGAGAGACAGGATTACAGAGAGACACAGGATTACAGAGAGAGAGGACAGAGAGAGACAGGATTGCAGAGAGAGAGAGGACAGAGAGAGACAGGATTACAGAGAGAGAGGACAGACAGAGACAGGATTACAGAGAGAGAGAGGACAGAGAGAGAGAGGATTACAGAGAGAGAGGACAGAGAGAGACAGGATTACAGAGAGAGAGAGGACAGAGAGAGACAGGATTACAGAGAGAGAGGACAGAGAGAGACAGGATTACAGAGAGAGAGAAGACAGAGAGAGACAGGATTACAGAGAGAGAGGACAGAGAGAAACAGGACTACAGAGAGAGAGAGGACAGAGAGAGACAGGATTACAGAGAGAGAGAGGACAGAGAGAGACAGGATTACAGAGAGAGAGAGGACAGAGAGAGACAGGATTACAGTCAGAGAGGACAGAGAGAGACAGGATTACAGAGGAGAGAAGAGAGAGAGAGACAGGATTACAGAGAGAGAGAGGACAGAGAGAGACAGGATTACAGAGAGATAGAGAATTACAGTGAGAGAGAGGACAGAGAGAGACAGGATTACAGAGAGAGACAGGATTACAGAGAGAGAGAGGACAGAGAGAGACAGGATTACAGAGAGAGAGAATACAGAGAGAGACAGGATTACAGAGAGAGCGGACAGAGAGAGACAGGGTTACAGAGAGAGAGGACAGAGAGAGACAGGATTACAGAGAGAGAGGACAGAGAGACAGGATTACAGAGAGAGAGAGGACAGAGAGAGACAGGATTACAGAGAGAGAGAGGACAGAGAGAGACAGGATTACAGAGAGAGAGAGGTCAGAGAGAGACAGGATTACAGAGAGACAGAGGACAGAGAGAGACAGGATTACAGAGAGAGGGAGGACAGAGAGAGACAGGATTACAGAGAGAGAGAGGACAGAGAGAGACAGGATTACAGAGAGAGAGGACAGAGAGATACAGGATTACAGAGAGAGAGGACATAGAGAGACAGGATTACAGAGAGAGAGAGGACAGAGAGAGACAGGATTACAGAGAGAAAGGACAGAGAGAGACATGATTACAGAGGGAGAGCACAGAGAGAGACAGGATTACAGAGAGAGAGAGGACAGAGAGAGACAGGATTACAGAGAGAGAGGACAGAGAGACAGGATTACAGAGAGTGAGGACAGAGAGAGACAGGATTACAGAGAGAGAGAGGACAGAGAGAGACAGGATTACAGAGTGACAGGACAGAGAGAGACAGGATTACAGAGAGAGAGAGGACAGAGAGAGGCAGGATTACAGATAGAGAGAGGACAGAGAGAGACAGGATTACAGAGAGAGAGGACAGAGAGAGACAGGATTACAGAGAGAGAGAGGACAGAGAGAGACAGGATTACCGAGAGAGAGGACAGAGAGAGACAGGATTACAGAGAGAGACAGGATTACAGAGAGAGACAGGATTACAGAGAGAGACAGGATTACAGAGAGACAGGCCAGAGAGATACAGGATTACAGATAGAGAGAGGACAGAGAGAGACAGGATTACAGAGAGAGAGAGGACAGAGGGAGACAGGATTACAGAGAGAGAGGACAGAGAGAGACAGGATTACAGAGAGAGAGAGGACAGAGAGAGACAGGATTACAGAGAGAGAGGACAGAGAGAGACAGGATTACAGAGAGAGAGAGGACAGAGAAAGACATGATTAAAGAGAGAGAGGACAGAGAGAGACAGGATTACAGAGAGAGAGAGGACAGAGGGAGACAGGATTACAGAGAGAGAGAGGACAGAGAGAGGCAGGATTACAGAGAGAGAGGACAGAGAGAGACTGTTTTACAGAGAGAGAGAGGACAGAGAGAGACAGGATTACAGAGAGAGAGAGGACAGAGAGAGATAGGATTACAGAGAGAGAGAGGACAGAGAGAGACAGGTTTACAGAGAGAGAGGACAGAGAGAGACAGGAATACAGAGAGAGAGAGGACAGAGAGAGACAGGATTACAGAGAGAGAGAGGACAGAGAGAGACAGGATTACAGAGAGAGAGAGGACAGAGAGAGACAGGATTACAGACAGAGAGGACAGAGAGAGACAGGATTACAGAGAGATAGAGGATTACAGTGAGAGAGAGGACAGAGAGAGACAGGATTACAGAGAGAGACAGGATTACAGAGAGAGAGAGGACAGAGAGAGACAGGATTAAAGAGAGAGAGAGTACAGAGAGAGACAGGATTACAGAGAGAGCGGACAGAGAGAGACAGGATTACAGAGAGAGAGAGGACAGAGAGAGACAGGATTACAGAGAGAGAGGACAGAGAGAGACAGGATTACAGAGAGAGAGAGGACAGAGAGAGACAGGATTACAGAGAGAGAGGACCGAGAGAGACAGGATTACAGAGAGAGAGGACAGAGAGAGACAGGATTACAGAGAGAGAGAGGACAGAGAGAGACAGGATTACAGAGAGACAGGACAGAGAGAGACAGGTTTACAGATAGAGAGAGGACAGAGAGACACAGGATTACAGAGAGAGAGAGGACAGAGAGAGACAGGATTACAGAGAGAGAGGACAGAGAGAGACAGGATTACAGAGAGAGAGAGGACAGAGAGAGACAGGATTACAGAGAGAGAGAGGACAGAGAGAGACAGGATTACAGAGAGAGAGGACAGAGAGAGACAGGATTACAGAGAGAGAGAGGACAGAGAGAGACAGGATTACAGAGAGAGAGGACAGAGAGAGACAGGATTACAGAGAGAGAGAGGACAGAGAGAGACAGGATTACAGAGAGAGAGGACAGAGAGAAACAGGACTACAGAGAGAGAGAGGACAGAGAGAGACAGGATTACAGAGAGAGAGAGGACAGAGAGAGACAGGATTACAGAGAGAGAGAGGAAAGAGAGAGACAGGATTACAGTCAGAGAGGACAGAGAGAGACAGGATTACAGAGGAGAGAAGAGAGAGAGAGACAGGATTACAGAGAGAGAGAGGACAGAGAGAGACAGGATTACAGAGAGATAGAGAATTACAGTGAGAGAGAGGACAGAGAGAGACAGGATTACAGAGAGAGACAGGATTACAGAGAGAGAGAGGACAGAGAGAGACAGGATTACAGAGAGAGAGAGTACAGAGAGAGACAGGATTACAGAGAGAGAGGACAGAGAGAGACAGGATTACAGAGAGAGAGGACAGAGAGAGACAGGATTACAGAGAGAGAGGACAGAGAGACAGGATTACAGAGAGAGAGAGGACAGAGAGAGACAGGATTACAGAGAGAGAGAGGACAGAGAGAGACAGGATTACAGAGAGAGAGAGGACAGAGAGAGACAGGATTACAGAGAGAGAGAGGACAGAGAGAGACAGGATTACAGAGAGAGGGAGGACAGAGAGAGACAGGATTACAGAGAGAGAGAGGACAGAGAGAGACAGGATTACAGAGAGAGAGGACAGAGAGATACAGGATTACAGAGAGAGAGGACATAGAGAGACAGGATTACAGAGAGAGAGAGGACAGAGAGAGACAGGATTACAGAGAGAAAGGAAAGAGAGAGACATGATTTCAGAGGGAGAGCACAGAGAGAGACAGGATTACAGAGAGAAAGGAAAGAGAGAGACATGATTTCAGAGGGAGAGCACAGAGAGAGACAGGATTACAGAGAGAGAGAGGACAGAGAGAGACAGGATTACAGAGAGAGAGGACAGAGAGACAGGATTACAGAGATTGAGGACAGAGAGAGACAGGATTACAGAGAGAGAGAGGACAGAGAGAGACAGGATTACAGAGTGACAGGACAGAGAGAGACAGGATTACAGAGAGAGAGAGGACAGAGAGAGGCAGGATTACAGATAGAGAGAGGACAGAGAGGGACAGGATTACAGAGAGAGAGGACAGAGAGAGACAGGATTACAGAGAGAGAGAGGACAGAGAGAGACAGGATTACCGAGAGAGAGGACAGAGAGAGACAGGATTACAGAGAGAGACAGGATTACAGAGAGAGACAGGATTACAGAGAGAGACAGGATTACAGAGAGACAGGACAGAGAGAGACAGGATTACAGATAGAGAGAGGACAGAGAGAAACAGGATTACAGAGAGAGAGAGGACAGAGGGAGACAGGATTACAGAGAGAGAGGACAGAGAGAGACAGGATTACAGAGAGAGAGAGGACAGAGAGAGACAGGATTACAGAGAGAGAGGACAGAGAGAGACAGGATTACAGAGAGAGAGAGGACAGAGAAACACATGATTAAAGAGAGAGAGGACAGAGAGAGACAGGATTACAGAGAGAGAGAGGACAGAGGGAGACAGGATTACAGAGAGAGAGAGGACAGAGAGAGACAGGATTACAGAGAGAAAGGACAGAGAGAGACAGGATTACAGAGAGAGAGAGGACAGAGAGAGACAGGATTACAGAGAGAGAGAGTACAGAGAGAGACATGATTACAGAGAGAGAGGACAGAGAGAGACAGGATTACAGAGAGAGAGAGGACAGAGGGAGACAGGATTACAGAGAGAGAGAGGACAGACAGAGATAGGATTACAGAGAGAGAGGACAGAGAGAGACAGGATTACAGAGAGAGAGAGGACAGAGAGAGAGAGGATTACAGAGAGAGAGGAAAGAGAGAGACAGGATTACAGTCAGAGAGGACAGAGAGAGACAGGATTACAGAGGAGAGAAGAGAGAGAGAGACAGGATTACAGAGAGAGAGAGGACAGAGAGAGACAGGATTACAGAGAGATAGAGAATTACAGTGAGAGAGAGGACAGAGAGAGACAGGATTACAGAGAGAGACAGGATTACAGAGAGAGAGAGGACAGAGAGAGACAGGATTACAGAGAGAGAGAGTACAGAGAGAGACAGGATTACAGAGAGAGCGGACAGAGAGAGACAGGATTACAGAGAGAGAGGACAGAGAGAGACAGGATTACAGAGAGAGAGGACAGAGAGACAGGATTACAGAGAGAGAGAGGACAGAGAGAGACAGGATTACAGAGAGAGAGAGGACAGAGAGAGACAGGATTACAGAGAGAGAGAGGACAGAGAGAGACAGGATTACAGAGAGAGAGAGGACAGAGAGAGACAGGATTACAGAGAGAGGGAGGACAGAGAGAGACAGGATTACAGAGAGAGAGAGGACAGAGAGAGACAGGATTACAGAGAGAGAGGACAGAGAGATACAGGATTACAGAGAGAGAGGACATAGAGAGACAGGATTACAGAGAGAGAGAGGACAGAGAGAGACAGGATTACAGAGAGAAAGGAAAGAGAGAGACATGATTTCAGAGGGAGAGCACAGAGAGAGACAGGATTACAGAGAGAGAGAGGACAGAGAGAGACAGGATTACAGAGAGAGAGGACAGAGAGACAGGATTACAGAGATTGAGGACAGAGAGAGACAGGATTACAGAGAGAGAGAGGACAGAGAGAGACAGGATTACAGAGAGAGGGAGGACAGAGAGAGACAGGATTACAGAGAGAGAGAGGACAGAGAGAGACAGGATTACAAAGAGAGAGGACAGAGAGATACAGGATTACAGAGAGAGAGGACATAGAGAGACAGGATTACAGAGAGAGAGAGGACAGAGAGAGACAGGATTACAGAGAGAAAGGAAAGAGAGAGACATGATTTCAGAGGGAGAGCACAGAGAGAGACAGGATTACAGAGAGAGAGAGGACAGAGAGAGACAGGATTACAGAGAGAGAGGACAGAGAGACAGGATTACAGAGATTGAGGACAGAGAGAGACAGGATTACAGAGAGAGAGAGGACAGAGAGAGACAGGATTACAGAGAGAGAGAGTACAGAGAGAGACAGGACTACAGAGAGAGAGGACAGAGAGAGACAGGATTACAGATAGAGAGGACACAGAGAGACAGGATTACAGAGAGAGCGGACAGAGAGAGACAGGATTACAGAGAGAGAGGACAGAGAGAGACAGGATTACAGAGAGAGAGGACAGAGAGAGACAGGATTACAGAGAGAGAGGACAGAGAGACAGGTTTACAGAGAGAGAGAGGACAGAGAGAGACAGGATTACAGAGAGAGAGAGGACAGAGAGAGACAGGATTACAGAGAGAGAGAGGACAGAGAGAGACAGGATTACAGAGAGAGAGAGGACAGAGAGAGACAGGATTACAGAGAGAGGGAGGACAGAGAGAGACAGGATTACAGAGAGAGAGAGGACAGAGAGAGACAGGATTACAGAGAGAGAGGACAGAGAGATACAGGATTACAGAGAGAGAGGACATAGAGAGACAGGATTACAGAGAGAGACAGGATTACAGAGAGAGACAGGATTACAGAGAGAGACAGGATTACAGAGAGACAGGACAGAGAGAGACAGGATTACAGATAGAGAGAGGACAGAGAGAGACAGGATTACAGAGAGAGAGAGGACAGAGGGAGACAGGATTACAGAGAGAGAGAGGACAGAGAGAGACAGGATTACAGAGAGAAAGGACAGAGAGAGTCAGGATTACAGAGAGAGAGAGGACAGAGAGAGGCAGGATTACAGAGAGAGAGGACAGAGAGAGACTGTATTACAGAGAGAGAGAGGACAGAGAGAGACAGGATTACAGAGAGAGAGGACAGAGAGAGTCAGGATTACAGAGAGAGAGAGGACAGAGAGAGGCAGGATTACAGAGAGAGAGGACAGAGAGAGACTGTATTACAGAGAGAGAGAGGACAGAGAGAGACAGGATTACAGAGAGAGAGGACAGAGAGAGATAGGATTACAGAGAGAGAGAGGACAGAGAGAGACAGGATTACAGAGAGAGAGGACAGAGAGAGACAGGATTACAGAGAGAGAGAGGACAGAGAGAGACAGGATTACAGAGAGAGAGAGGACAGAGAGAGACAGGATTACAGACAGAGAGGACAGAGAGAGACAGGATTACAGAGAGATAGAGGATTACAGTGAGAGAGAGGACAGAGAGAGACAGGATTACAGAGAGAGACAGGATTACAGAGAGAGAGAGGACAGAGAGAGACAGGATTACAGAGAGAGAGGACAGAGAGAGACAGGATTACAGAGAGAGAGAGGACAGAGAGAGACAGGATTACAGACAGAGAGGACAGAGAGAGACAGGATTACAGAGAGATAGAGGATTACAGTGAGAGAGAGGACAGAGAGAGACAGGATTACAGAGAGAGACAGGATTACAGAGAGAGAGAGGACAGAGAGAGACAGGATTAAAGAGAGATAGAGGATTACAGTGAGAGAGAGGACAGAGAGAGACAGGATTACAGAGAGAGACAGGATTACAGAGAGAGCGGACAGAGAGAGACAGGATTACAGAGAGAGAGAGGACAGAGAGACAGGATTACAGAGAGAGAGGACAGAGAGAGACAGGATTACAGAGAGAGAGGACAGAGAGAAAGACAGGATTACAGAGAGAGAGAGGAAAGAGAGAGACAGGATTACAGAGAGAGAGAGGACAGAGAGAGACAGGATTACAGAGAGACAGGACAGAGAGAGACAGGATTACAGAGAGAGAGAGAACAGAGAGAGACAGGATTACAGAGAGAGGGAGGACAGAGAGAGACAGGATTACAGAGAGAGAGAGGACAGAGAGAGACAGAATTTCAGAGAGAGAGGACAGAGAGAGACAGGATTACAGAGAGAGTGAGGACAGAGAGAGACAGGATTACAGAGAGAGTGAAGAGAGCGAGACAGGTTTACAGAGAGAGAGAGGACAGAGACACAGGATTACAGAGAGAGAGAAGACAGAGAGAGACAGGATTACAGAGAGAGAGGACAGAGAGAGACAGGATTACAGAGAGAGAGGACAGAGAGAGACAGGATTACAGAGAGAGAGAGGACAGAGAGAGACAAGATCACAGAGAGAGACAGGACAGAGTGAGACAGGATTACAGAGAGAGAGGACAGAGAGACAGGATTACAGAGAGAGAGGACAGAGAGAGACAGGATTACAGAGAGAGAGAGAACAGAGAGACAGGATTGCAGAGAGAGACTGGATTACTGAGTGGGAGGACAGAGAGAGACAGGATTACAGAGAGAGAGAGGACAGAGGGACACAGGATTACAGAGAGAGAGGAGAGAGAGAGACAGGATTACAGAGACAGAGAGGACAGAGAGAGACAGGATTACAGAGAGAGACTGGATTACTGAGTGGGAGGACAGAGAGAGACAGGATTACAGAGAGAGAGAGGGCAGAGGGACACAGGATTACAGAGAGAGAGAGGACAGAGAGAGACAGGATTACAGAGAGAGAGGACAGAGAGAGACAGGATTACAGAGAGAGAGGACAGAGTGAGACAGGATTACAGAGACAGAGAGGACAGGGAGAGACAGGATTACAGAGAGAGGGAGGACAGAGAGAGACAGGATTACAGAGAGAGAGGACAGAGAGAGAAGGGATTACTGAGAGAGAGGACAGAGAGAGACAGGATTACAGAGAGAGAGAGGACAGAGGGACACAGGATTACAGAGACAGAGAGGACAGGGAGAGACAGGATTACAGAGAGAGGGAGGACAGAGAGAGACAGGATTACAGAGAGAGAGGACAGAGAGAGAAGGGATTACTGAGAGAGAGGACAGAGAGAGAGAGGATTACAGAGAGAGAGAGGACAGAGGGACACAGGATTACAGAGAGAGAGAGGACAGAGCGAGACAGGATTACAGAGAGAGAGGACAGAGAGACAGGATTACAGAGAGAGTGAACAGAGCGAGAGAGGATTACAGAGAGAGAGAGGACAGAGACACAGGATTACAGAGAGAGAGAAGACAGAGAGAGACAGGATTACAGAGAGAGAGGACAGAGAGAGACATGATTACAGAGAGAGAGAGGACAGAGAGAGACAAGATCACAGAGAGAGACAGGAAAGAGTGAGACAGGATTACAGAGAGAGAGGACAGAGAGACAGGATTACAGAGAGAGAGGACAGAGAGAGACAGGATTACAGAGAGAGAGAGAACAGAGAGACAGGATTACAGAGAGAGAGAGGACAGAGAGAGACAGGATTACAGAGAGAGAGAGAACAGAGAGAGACAGGATTACTGAGAGAGAGGACAGAGAGAGACAAGATCACAGAGAGAGACAGGACAGAGTGAGACAGGATTACAGAGAGAGAGGACAGAGAGACAGGATTACAGAGAGAGAGGACAGAGAGAGACAGGATTACAGAGAGAGAGAGAACAGAGAGACAGGATTACAGAGAGAGAGAGGACAGAGAGAGACAGGATTACAGAGAGAGAGAGAACAGAGAGAGACAGGATTACTGAGAGAGAGGACAGAGAGAGACAGGATTACAGAGACAGAGAGAGGACAGAGAGTGACAGAATTACAGAGAGAGAGAGGACAGAGAGAAAGAGGATTACAGAGAGAGAGGACAGAAGAGACAGGATTACACAGAGAGAGACAGGATTACAGAGAGAGAGGACAGAGAGAGGATTACAGAGAGAGAGAGGACAGAGAGAGACAGGATTACAGAGAGAGAGAGGACAGAGAGAGACAGAATTACAGAGAGAGAGGACAGAGAGAGACAGGATTACAGAGTGAGAGGACAGAGAGAGACAGGATTACAGAGAGAGAGGACAGAGAGAGAGAGGATTACAGAGAGAGAGGACAGAGATAGACAGGATTACAGAGAGAGAGGACAGAGTGAGACAGGATTACAGAGAGAGAGGACAGAGAGAGACAGGATTACAGAGAGAGAGGACAGAGAGAGACAGGATTACAGAGAGAGAGAGGACAGAGAGAGACAGGAGTACAGAGAGAGAGGACAGAGAGAGACAGGATTACAGAGAGAGAGGACAGAGAGAGAAGGATTACAGAGAGTGAGAGGAGAGAGAGAGACAGGATTACAGAGAGGGAGAGGACAAGGAGAGACAGGATTACACAGAGAGACTGGATTACTGAGTGGGAGGACAGAGAGAGACAGGATTACAGAGAGAGAGAGGACAGAGGGACACAGGATTACAGAGAGAGAGAGGACAGAGAGAGACAGGATTACAGAGAGAGAGGACAGAGGGAGACAGGATTACAGAGAGAGAGGAAAGAGAGAGACAGGATTACAGAGAGAGAGAGGACAGAGAGAGACAGGATTACAGAGAGAGACTGGATTACTGAGAGAGAGGACAGAGAGAGACAGGATTACAGAGAGAGAGAGGACAGAGAGAGACAGGATTACAGAGAGAGAGGACAGAGAGAGACACGATTACAGAGAGAGAGAGGACAGAGAGACAGGATTACAGAGAGAGTGAACAGAGCGAGACAGGATTACAGAGAATGAGAGGACAGAGACACAGGATTACAGAGAGAGAGAAGACAGAGAGAGACAGGATTACAGAGAGAGAGAGGACAGAGAGAGACAAGATCACAGAGAGAGACAGGACAGAGAGAGACAGGATTACAGAGAGAGTGAACAGAGCGAGACAGGATTACAGAGAATGAGAGGACAGAGACACAGGATTACAGAGAGAGAGAAGACAGAGAGAGACAGGATTACAGAGAGAGAGAGGACAGAGAGAGACAAGATCACAGAGAGAGACAGGACAGAGAGAGACAGGATTACAGAGAGAGAGGACAGAGAGAGACAGGATTACAGAGAGAGAGAGAACAGAGAGACAGGATTACAGAGAGAGAGAGGACAGAGAGAGACAGGATTACAGAGAGAGAGAGGACAGAGAGAGACAGGATTACAGAGAGACAGGACAGAGAGAGACAGGATTACAGATAGAGAGAGGACAGAGAGACACAGGATTACAGAGAGAGAGAGGACAGAGAGAGACAGGATTACAGAGAGAGAGGACAGAGAGAGACAGGATTACAGAGAGAGAGAGGACAGAGAGAGACAGGATTACAGAGAGAGAGAGGACAGAGAGAGACAGGATTAAAGAGAGAGAGGACAGAGAGAGACAGGATGACAGAGAGAGAGAGGACAGAGAGAGACAGGATTACAGAGAGAGAGAGGACAGAGGGAGACAGGATTACAGAGAGAGAGAGGACAGACAGAGATAGGATTACAGAGAGAGAGGACAGAGAGAGACAGGATTACAGAGAGAGAGAGGACAGAGAGAGAGAGGATTACAGAGAGAGAGGACAGAGAGAGACAGGATTACAGAGAGAGAGGACAGAGAGAGAAGGATTACAGAGAGAGAGAGGAGAGAGAGAGACAGGATTACAGAGAGGGAGAGGACAGAGAGAGACAGGATTACACAGAGAGACTGGATTACTGAGTGGGAGGACAGAGAGAGACAGGATTACAGAGAGAGAGAGGGCAGAGGGACACAGGATTACAGAGAGAGAGAGGACAGAGAGAGACAGGATTACAGAGAGAGAGGACAGAGAGAGACAGGATTACAGAGAGAGAGGAAAGAGAGAGACAGGATTACAGAGAGCGAGAGGACAGAGAGAGACAGTATTACAGAGAGAGACTGGATTACTGAGAGAGAGGACAGAGAGAGACAGGATTACAGAGAGAGAGAGGACAGAGAGACACAGGATTACAGAGAGAGAGAGGACAGAGAGACAGGATTACAGAGAGAGTGAACAGAGCGAGACAGGATTACAGAGAATGAGAGGACAGAGACACAGGATTACAGAGAGAGAGAAGACAGAGAGAGACAGGATTACAGAGAGAGAGAGGACAGAGAGAGACAAGATCACAGAGAGAGACAGGACAGAGAGAGACAGGATTACAGAGAGAGAGGACAGAGAGAGACAGGATTACAGAGAGAGAGAGGACAGAGAGAGGCAGGATTACAGAGAGAGAGAGGACAGAGAGAGACAGGATTACAGAGAGAGAGAGGACAGAGAGAGACAGGATTACAGAGAGAGAGGACAGAGAGAGACAGGATTACAGTGAGAGAGAGTACAGAGAGAGACAGGATTACAGAGAGAGAGGACAGAGAGAGACAGGACTACAGAGAGAGAGAGGACAGAGAGAGACAGGATTACAGAGAGAGAGAGGACCGAGAGAGACAGGATTACAGAGAGAGAGAGGACAGAGAGAGACCGCATTACAGACAGAGAGGACAGAGAGAGACAGGATTACAGAGGAGAGAAGAGAGAGAGAGACAGGATTACAGAGAGAGAGAGGACAGAGAGAGACAGGATTACAGAGAGATAGAGAATTACAGTGAGAGAGAGGACAGAGAGAGACAGGATTACAGAGAGAGACAGGATTACAGAGAGAGAGAGGACAGAGAGAGACAGGATTACAGAGAGAGAGAGTACAGAGAGAGACAGGATTACAGAGAGAGCGGACAGAGAGAGACAGGATTACAGAGAGAGAGGACAGAGAGAGACAGGATTACAGAGAGAGAGGGCAGAGAGACAGGATTACAGAGAGAGTGAGGACAGAGAGAGACAGGATTACAGAGAGAGAGAGGACAGAGAGAGACAGGATTACAGAGAGAGAGAGGACAGAGAGACAGGATTACAGAGAGAGAGAGGACAGAGAGAGACAGGATTACAGAGAGAGGGAGGACAGAGAGAGACAGGATTACAGAGAGAGAGAGGACAGAGAGAGACAGGATTACAGAGAGAGAGGACAGAGAGATACAGGATTACAGATAGAGAGGACATAGAGAGACAGGATTACAGAGAGAGAGAGGACAAAGAGAGACAGGATTACAGAGAGAAAGGACAGAGAGAGACAGGATTACAGAGGGAGAGCACAGAGAGAGACAGGATTACAGAGAGAGAGAGGACAGAGAGTGACAGGATTACAGAGAGAGAGGACAGAGAGACAGGATTACAGAGAGTGAGGACAGGTAGAGACAGGATTACAGAGAGAGAGAGGACAGAGAGAGACCGGATTACAGAGTGACAGGACAGAGAGAGACAGGATTACAGAGAGAGAGGACAGAGAGAGAGAGGATTACAGAGAGAGAGGACAGAGAGAGACAGGATTACAGAGAGAGAGGACAGAGTGAGACAGGATTACAGAGAGAGAGGACAGAGAGAGACAGGATTACAGAGAGAGAGGACAGAGAGAGACAGGATTACAGAGAGAGAGAGGACAGAGAGAGACAGGAGTACAGAGAGAGAGGACAGAGAGAGACAGGATTACAGAGAGAGAGGACAGAGAGAGAAGGATTACAGAGAGTGAGAGGAGAGAGAGAGACAGGATTACTGAGTGGGAGGACAGAGAGAGACAGGATTACAGAGAGAGAGAGGACAGAGGGACACAGGATTACAGAGAGAGAGAGGACAGAGAGAGACAGGATTACAGAGAGAGAGGACAGAGAGAGACAGGATTACAGAGAGAGAGGAAAGAGAGAGACAGGATTACAGAGAGAGAGAGGACAGAGAGAGACAGGATTACAGAGAGAGATTGGATTACTGAGAGAGAGGACAGAGAGAGACAGGATTACAGAGAGAGAGAGGACAGAGAGAGACAGGATTACAGAGAGAGAGGACAGAGAGAGACAGGATTACAGAGAGAGAGAGGACAGAGAGACAGGATTACAGAGAGAGTGAACAGAGCGAGACAGGATTACAGAGAATGAGAGGACAGAGACACAGGATTACAGAGAGAGAGAAGACAGAGAGAGACAGGATTACAGAGAGAGAGAGGACAGAGAGAGACAAGATCACAGAGAGAGACAGGACAGAGAGAGACAGGATTACAGAGAGAGAGGACAGAGAGAGACAGGATTACAGAGAGAGAGAGAACAGAGAGACAGGATTACAGAGAGAGAGAGGACAGAGAGAGACAGGATTACAGAGAGAGAGAGGACAGAGAGAGACAGGATTACAGAGGGACAGGACAGAGAGAGACAGGATTACAGATAGAGAGAGGACAGAGAGACACAGGATTACAGAGAGAGAGAGGACAGAGAGAGACAGGATTACAGAGAGAGAGAGGACAGAGAGAGACAGGATTACAGAGAGAGAGGACAGAGAGAGACAGGATTACAGAGAGAGAGAGGACAGAGAGAGACAGGATTACAGAGAGAGAGAGGACAGAGAGAGACAGGATTAAAGAGAGAGAGGACAGAGAGAGACAGGATTACAGAGAGAGAGAGGACAGAGAGAGACAGGATTACAGAGAGAGAGAGGACAGAGGGAGACAGGATTACAGAGAGAGAGAGGACAGACAGAGATAGGATTACAGAGAGAGAGGACAGAGAGAGACAGGATTACAGAGAGAGAGAGGACAGAGAGAGAGAGGATTACAGAGAGAGAGGACAGAGAGAGAAGGATTACAGAGAGAGAGAGGAGAGAGAGAGACAGGATTACAGAGAGGGAGAGGACAGAGAGAGACAGGATTACACAGAGAGACTGGATTACTGAGTGGGAGGACAGAGAGAGACAGGATTACAGAGAGAGAGAGGGCAGAGGGACACAGGATTACAGAGAGAGAGAGGACAGAGAGAGACAGGATTACAGAGAGAGAGGACAGAGAGAGACAGGATTACAGAGAGAGAGGAAAGAGAGAGACAGGATTACAGAGAGAGAGAGGACAGAGAGAGACAGGATTACAGAGAGAGACAGGATTACAGAGAGAGTGAACAGAGCGAGACAGGATTACAGAGAATGAGAGGACAGAGACACAGGATTACAGAGAGAGAGAAGACAGAGAGAGACAGGATTACAGAGAGAGAGAGGACAGAGAGAGACAAGATCACAGAGAGAGACAGGACAGAGAGAGACAGGATTACAGAGAGAGAGGACAGAGAGAGACAGGATTACAGAGAGAGCGGACAGAGAGAGACAGGATTACAGAGAGAGAGGACAGAGAGAGACAGGATTACAGAGAGAGAGGACAGAGAGACAGGATTACAGAGAGAGAGAGGACAGAGAGAGACAGGATTACAGAGAGAGAGAGGACAGAGAGAGACAGGATTACAGAGAGAGAGAGGACAGAGAGAGACAGGATTACAGAGAGAGACTGGATTACTGAGAGAGAGGACAGAGAGAGACAGGATTACAGAGAGAGAGAGGACAGAGGGACAAAGGATTACAGAGAGAGAGAGGACAGAGAGACAGGATTACAGAGAGAGTGAACAGAGCGAGACAGGATTACAGAGAATGAGAGGACAGAGACACAGGATTACAGAGAGAGAGAAGACAGAGAGAGACAGGATTACAGAGAGAGAGAGGACAGAGAGAGACAAGATCACAGAGAGAGACAGGACAGAGAGAGACAGGATTACAGAGAGAGAGGACAGAGAGAGACAGGATTACAGAGAGAGAGAGGACAGAGAGAGGCAGGATTACAGAGAGAGAGAGGACAGAGAGAGACAGGATTACAGAGAGAGAGAGGACAGAGAGAGACAGGATTAAAGAGAGAGAGGACAGAGAGAGACAGGATTACAGAGAGAGTCAGGACAGAGAGAGACAGGATTACAGAGAGAGAGAGTACAGAGAGAGACATGATTACAGAGAGAGAGGACAGAGAGAGACAGGATTACAGAGAGAGAGAGTACAGAGGGAGACAGGATTACCGAGAGAGAGAGGACAGACAGAGATTGGATTACAGAGAGAGAGGACAGAGAGAGACAGGATTACAGAGGAGAGAAGAGAGAGCGAGACAGGATTACAGAGAGAGAGAGGACAGAGAGAGACAGGATTACAGAGAGAGACAGGATTACAGAGAGAGAGAGGACAGAGAGAGACAGGATTACAGAGAGAGAGAGTACAGAGAGAGACAGGATTACAGAGAGAGCGGACAGAGAGAGACAGGATTACAGAGAGAGAGGACAGAGAGAGACAGGATTACAGAGAGAGAGGGCAGAGAGACAGGATTACAGAGAGAGAGAGGACAGAGAGAGACAGGATTACAGAGAGAGAGAGGACAGAGAGAGACAGGATTACAGAGAGAGAGAGGACAGAGAGAGACAGGATTACAGAGAGAGAGAGGACAGAGAGAGACAGGATTACAGAGAGAGGGAGGACAGAGAGAGACAGGATTACAGAGAGAGAGAGGACAGAGAGAGACAGGATTACAGAGAGAGAGGACAGAGAGATACAGGATTACAGATAGAGAGGACATAGAGAGACAGGATTACAGAGAGAGAGAGGACAAAGAGAGACAGGATTACAGAGAGAAAGGACAGAGAGAGACAGGATTACAGAGGGAGAGCACAGAGAGAGACAGGATTACAGAGAGAGAGAGGACAGAGAGAGACAGGATTACGGAGAGAGAGGACAGAGAGACAGGATTACAGAGAGTGAGGACAGAGAGAGACAGGATTACAGAGAGAGAGAGGACAGAGAGAGACAGGATTACAGAGTGACAGGACAGAGAGAGACAGGATTACAGAGAGAGAGAGGACAGAGAGAGGCAGGATTACAGATAGAGAGAGGACAGAGAGAGACAGGATTACAGAGAGAGAGGACAGAGAGAGACAGGATTACAGAGAGAGAGAGGACAGAGAGAGACAGGATTACCGAGAGAGAGGACAGAGAGAGACAGGATTACAGAGAGAGACAGGATTACAGAGAGAGACAGGATTACAGAGAGAGACAGGATTACAGAGAGAGAGAGGACAGAGGGAGACAGGATTACAGAGAGAGAGAGGACAGAGAGAGACAGGATTACAGAGTGAAAGGACAGAGAGAGACAGGATTACAGAGAGAGACAGGATTACAGAGAGAGAGAGGACAGAGTGAGACAGGATTACAGAGAGAGAGGACAGAGAGAGACTGGATTACAGAGAGAGAGAGGACAGAGAGAGACACGATTACAGAGAGAGAGGACAGAGAGAGATAGGATTTCAGAGAGAGAGAGGACAGAGAGAGACAGGATTACAGAGAGAGAGGACAGAGAGAGACAGGAATACAGAGAGAGAGAGGACAGAGAGAGACAGGATTACAGAGAGAGAGAGGACAGAGAGAGACAGGATTACAGAGAGAGAGAGGACAGAGAGAGACAGGATTACAGACAGAGAGGACAGAGAGAGACAGGATTACAGAGAGATAGAGGATTACAGTGAGAGAGAGGACAGAGAGAGACAGGATTACAGAGAGAGACAGGATTACAGAGAGAGAGAGGACAGAGAGAGACAGGATTAAAGAGAGAGAGAGTACAGAGAGAGACAGGATTACAGAGAGAGCGGCAGAGAGAGACAGGATTACAGAGAGAGAGAACAGAGAGAGACAGGATTACTGAGAGAGAGGACAGAGAGAGAAGGATTACAGAGAGAGAGAGGAGAGAGGGAGACAGGATTACAGAGAGGGAGAGGACAGAGAGAGACAGGATTACAGAGAGAGACTGGATTACTGAGTGGGAGGACAGAGAGAGACAGGATTACTGAGAGAGAGAGGACAGAGGGACACAGGATTACAGAGAGAGAGAGGACAGAGGGACACAGGATTACAGAGAGAGAGAGGACAGAGAGAGACAGGATTACAGAGAGAGAGGACAGAGAGAGACAGGATTACAGAGAGAGAGAGGACAGAGAGAGACAGGATTACAGAGAGAGAGAGGACAGAGAGAGACAGGATTACAGAGAGAGAGGACAGAGAGAGACAGGAATACAGAGAGAGAGAGGACAGAGAGAGAGAGGATTACAGAGAGAGAGAGGACAGAGAGAGACAGGATTACAGAGAGAGAGAGGACAGAGAGAGACAGGATTACAGACAGAGAGGACAGAGAGAGACAGGATTACAGAGAGATAGAGGATTACAGTGAGAGAGAGGACAGAGAGAGACAGGATTACAGAGAGAGACAGGATTACAGAGAGAGAGAGGACAGAGAGAGACAGGATTAAAGAGAGAGAGAGTACAGAGAGAGACAGGATTACAGAGAGAGCGGACAGAGAGAGACAGGATTACAGAGAGAGAGAACAGAGAGAGACAGGATTACAGAGGGAGAGGACAGAGAGACAGGATTACAGAGAGAGAGAGGACAGAGAGAGACAGGATTACAGAGAGAGAGAGGACAGAGAGAGACAGGATTACAGAGAGAGAGGACCGAGAGAGACAGGATTACAGAGATAGAGGACAGAGAGAGACAGGATTACAGAGAGAGAGGACAGAGAGAGACAGGATTACAGAGAGAGAGAGGACAGAGAGACAGGATTACAGAGAGAGAGGACAGAGAGAGACAGGATTACAGAGAGAGAGGACAGAGAGAGAGACAGGATTACAGAGAGAGAGAGGACAGAGAGAGACAGGATTACAGAGAGAGAGAGGACAGAGAGAGACAGGATTACAGAGAGAGGGAGGACAGAGAGAGACAGGATTACAGAGAGAGAGAGGACAGAGAGAGACAGAATTTCAGAGAGAGAGGACATAGAGAGACAGGATTGCAGAGAGAGAGAGGACAGAGAGAGACAGGATTACAGAGAGAGGGAGGACAGAGAGAGACAGGATTGCAGAGGGAGAGAGGACAGAGAGAGAAAAGGATTACAGAGAGAGTGAAGAGAGCGAGACAGGATTACAGAGAGAGAGAGGACAGAGACACAGGATTACAGAGAGAGAGAAGACAGAGAGAGACAGGATTACAGAGAGAGAGGACAGAGAGAGACAGGATTACTGAGAGAGAGGACAGAGAGAGAAGGATTACAGAGAGAGAGAGGAGAGAGAGAGACAGGATTACAGAGAGGGAGAGGACAGAGAGAGACAGGATTACAGAGAGAGACTGGATTACTGAGTGGGAGGACAGAGAGAGACAGGATTACTGAGAGAGAGAGGACAGAGGGACACAGGATTACAGAGAGAGAGAGGACAGAGAGAGACAGGATTACAGAGAGAGAGGACAGAGAGAGACAGGATTACAGAGAGAGAGGAGAGAGAGAGACAGGATTACAGAGACAGAGAGGACAGAGAGAGACAGGATTACAGAGAGAGACTGGATTACAGAGTGGGAGGACAGAGAGAGACAAGATTACAGAGAGAGAGAGAGAGGACAGAGGGACACAGGATTACAGAGAGAGAGAGGACAGAGAGAGACAGGATTACAGAGAGAGAGGACAGAGAGAGACAGGATTACAGAGAGAGAGAGGACAGAGAGAGACAGGATTACAGAGAGAGAGAGGACAGAGAGAGACAGGATTACAGAGAGAGAGGACAGAGTGAGACAGGATTACAGAGACAGAGAGGACAGGGAGAGACAGGATTACAGAGAGAGGGAGGACAGAGAGAGACAGGATTACAGAGAGAGAGGACAGAGAGAGACAGGATTACTGAGAGAGAGGACAGAGAGAGACAGGATTACAGAGAGAGAGAGGACAGAGAGAGACAGGATTACAGAGAGAGACTGGATTACTGAGAGAGAGGACAGAGAGAGACAGGATTACAGAGAGAGAGAGGACAGAGGGACACAGGATTACAGAGAGAGAGAGGACAGAGAGACAGAATTACAGAGAGAGTGAAGAGAGCGAGACAGGATTACAGAGAGAGAGAGGACAGAGACACAGGATTACAGAGAGAGAGAAGACAGAGAGAGACAGGATTACCGAGAGAGAGAGGACAGAGAGAGACAGGATTACAGAGAGAGAGGACCGAGAAAGACAGGATTACAGAGAGAGAGGACAGAGAGAGACAGGATTACAGAGAGAGAGGACAGAGCGAGACAGGATTACAGAGAGAGAGAGGACAGAGAGACAGGATTACAGAGAGAGAGGACAGAGAGAGACAGGATTACAGAGAGAGAGGACAGAGAGAGAGACAGGATTACAGAGAGAGAGAGGACAGAGAGAGACAGGATTACAGAGAGAGAGAGGACAGAGAGAGACAGGATTACAGAGAGAGGGAGGACAGAGAGAGACAGGATTACAGAGAGAGAGAGGAAAGAGAGAGACAGAATTTCAGAGAGAGAGGACATAGAGAGACAGGATTGCAGAGAGAGAGAGGACAGATAGAGACAGGATTACAGAGAGAGTGAAGAGAGCGAGACAGGATTACAGAGAGAGAGAGGACAGAGACACAGGATTACAGAGAGGGAGAAGACAGAGAGAGACAGGATTACAGAGAGAGAGGACAGAGAGAGACAGGATTACAGAGAGAGAGAGGACAGAGAGAGACAAGATCACAGAGAGAGACAGGACAGAGTGAGACAGGATTACAGAGAGAGAGGACAGAGACACAGGATTACAGAGAGAGAGGACAGAGAGAGACAGGATTACAGAGAGAGAGACAACAGAGAGACAGGATTACAGAGAGAGAGAGGACAGAGAGAGACAGGATTACAGGGAGAGAGAGAACAGAGAGAGACAGGATTACTGAGAGAGAGGACAGAGAGAGAAGGATTACAGAGAGAGAGAGGAGAGAGAGAGACAGGATTACAGAGAGGGAGAGGACAGAGAGAGACAGGATTACAGAGAGAGACTGGATTACTGAGTGGGAGGACAGAGAGAGACAGGATTACTGAGAGAGAGAGGACAGAGGGACACAGGATTACAGAGAGAGAGAGGACAGAGAGAGACAGGATCACAGAGAGAGAGGACAGAGAGAGACAGGATTACAGAGAGAGAGGAGAGAGAGAGACAGGATTACAGAGACAGAGAGGACAGAGAGAGACAGGATTACAGAGAGAGACTGGATTACTGAGTGGGAGGACAGAGAGAGACAGGATTACAGAGAGAGAGAGAGGACAGAGGGACACAGGATTACAGAGAGAGAGAGGACAGAGAGAGACAGGATTACAGAGAGAGAGGACAGAGAGAGACAGGATTACAGAGAGAGAGTGGACAGAGAGAGACAGGATTACAGAGAGAGAGGACAGAGAGAGACAGGATTACAGAGACAGACTGGATTACAGAGAGAGAGGACAGAGAGAGACAGGATTACAGAGAGAGAGGACAGAGTGAGACAGGATTACAGAGACAGAGAGGACAGGGAGAGACAGGATTACAGAGAGAGGGAGGACAGAGAGAGACAGGATTACAGAGAGAGAGGACAGAGAGAGACAGGATTACTGAGAGAGAGGACAGAGAGAGACAGGATTACAGAGAGAGAGAGGACAGAGGGACACAGGATTACAGAGAGAGAGAGGACAGAGCGAGACAGGATTACAGAGAGAGAGGACAGAGAGAGACAGGATTACTGAGAGAGAGGAAAGAGAGAGACAGGATTACAGAGAGAGAGAGGACAGAGGGACACAGGATTACAGAGAGAGAGAGGACAGAGCGAGACAGGATTACAGAGAGAGAGGACAGAGAGACAGGATTACAGAGAGAGTGAACAGAGCGAGAGAGGATTACAGAGAGTGAGAGGACAGAGAAACAGGATTACAGAGAGAGAGAAGACAGAGAGAGACAGGATTACAGAGAGAGAGGACTGAGAGAGACATGATTACAGAGAGAGAGAGGACAGAGAGAGACAAGATCACAGAGAGAGACAGGACAGAGTGAGACAGGATTACAGAGAGAGAGGAAAGAGAGACAGGATTACAGAGAGAGAGGACAGAGAGAGACAGGATTACAGATAGAGAGGACACAGAGAGACAGGATTACAGAGAGAGCGGACAGAGAGAGACAGGATTACAGAGAGAGAGGACAGAGAGAGACAGGATTACAGAGAGAGAGGACAGAGAGAGACAGGATTACAGAGAGAGACTGGATTACTGAGAGAGAGGACAGTTAGAGACAGGATTACAGAGAGAGAGAGGACAGAGGGACACAGGATTACAGAGAGAGAGAGGACAGAGAGACAGGATTACAGAGAGAGTGAACAGAGCGAGACAGGATTACAGAGAGAGAGGACAGAGAGAGACAGGATTACTGAGAGAGAGGACAGAGAGAGACAGGATTACAGAGAGAGAGAGGGCAGAGAGTGACAGAATTACAGAGAGAGAGAGGACAGAGAGAAAGAGGATTACAGAGAGAGAGGACAGAAGAGACAGGATTACACAGAGAGAGACAGGATTACAGAGAGAGAGGACAGAGAGAGGATTACAGAGAGAGAGAGGACAGAGAGAGACAGGATTACAGAGAGAGAGAGGACAGAGAGAGACAGGATTACAGAGAGAGAGAGGACAGAGAGAGACAGGATTACAGAGAGAGAGGACAGAGAGAGACAGGATTACAGAGAGAGAGAGGACAGAGAGAGACAGGATTACAGATAGAGAGGACAGAGAGAGACAGGATTACAGAGAGAGAGGACAGGGAGAGACAGGGTTACAGAGAGAGAGGACATAGAGAGACAGGATTACAGAGAGAGAGGACAGAAAGAGACAGGATTACAGAGAGAGAGGACAGAGAGAGACAGGATTACAGAGAGAGAGAGGACAGAGAGACAGGATTACAGAGAGAGAGGACAGAGAGAGACAGGATTACAGAGAGACAGGACAGAGAGAGACAGGATTACAGAGAGAGAGGACAGAGAGAGGCAGGATTACAGATAGAGAGAGGACAGAGAGAGACAGGATTACAGAGAGAGAGAGGACAGAGTGAGACAGGATTACAGAGAGAGAGGACAGAGAGAGACAGGATTACAGAGAGAGAGAGGACAGAGAGAGACAGGATTACAGAGAGAGAGCACAGAGAGAGACAGGATTACAGAGAGAGAGAGGTCAGAGAGAGACAGGACTACAGAGAGAGAGAGGACAGAGAGACAGGATTACAGAGAGAGAGAGGACAGAGAGAGACAGGATTACAGAGTGAGAGAGGACAGAGAGCTACAGGATTACAGAGAGAGAGGACAGAGAGAGACAGGATTACAGAGAGACAGGACAGAGAGAGACAGGATTACAGAGAGAGAGAGGATAGAGAGAGACAGGATTACAGAGAGAGAGGACAGAGAGAGACAGGATTACAGAGAGAGAGAGGACAGAGGTACAGGATTACAGAGAGAGAGGACAGAGAGAGACAGGATTACAGAGAGAGAGGACAGAGAGAGACAGGAATACAGAGAGAGAGGACAGAGAGAGACAGGATTACAGAGAGACAGGTCAGAGAGAGACAGGATTACAGAGAGAGAGGACAGAGAGAGACAGGATTACAGAGAGAGAGAGGACAGAGAGAGACAGGATTACAGAGAGAGAGGACAGAGAGAGACAGGATTACAGAGAGACAGGACAGAGAGAGACAGGATTACAGAGAGAGAGAGGACAGAGAGAGACAGGATTACCGAGAGAGAGGACAGAGAGAGACAGGATTACAGAGAGAGACAGGATTACAGAGAGACACAGGATTACAGAGAGAGAGGACAGAGAGAGACAGGATTACAGAGAGAGAGAGGACAGAGAGAAACAGGATTACAGAGAGACAGGACAGAGAGTGAGAGGATTACAGATAGAGAGAGGACAGAGAGAGACAGGATTACAGAGAGAGAGAGAGGACAGAGAGAGACAGGATTACAGAGAGAGAGAGGACAGAGAGAGACAGGATTACAGAGAGAGAGAGGACAGAGAGAGACAGGATTACAGAGAGAGAGGACAGAGAGAGACAGGATTACAGAGTGAGAGGACAGAGAGAGACAGGATTACAGAGAGAAAGGACAGAGAGAGAGAGGATTACAGAGAGAGAGGACAGAGAGAGACAGGATTACAGAGAGAGAGGACAAAGAGAGACAGGATTACAGAGAGAGAGAGGACAGAGAGAGACAGGAGTACAGAGAGAGAGGACAGAGAGAGACAGGATTACAGAGAGAGAGGACAGAGAGAGAAGGATTACAGAAAGAGAGAGGAGAGAGAGAGACAGGATTACAGAGAGAGAGGACAGAGAGAGACAGGATTACAGAGAGAGAGAGGACAGAGAGAGACAGGATTACAGAGAGAGAGGACAGAGAGAGACAGGATTACAGAGAGAGAGGAAAGAGAGAGACAGGATTACAGAGAGAGAGAGGACAGAGAGAGACAGGATTACAGAGAGAGAGGACAGAGAGAGACAGGATTACAGAGAGAGAGGAAAGAGAGAGACAGGATTACAGAGAGAGAGAGGACAGAGAGAGACAGGATTACAGAGAGAGACTGGATTACTGAGAGAGAGGACAGAGAGAGACAGGATTACAGAGAGAGAGGAAAGAGAGAGACAGGATTACAGAGAGGGAGAGGACAGAGAGACAGGATTACAGAGAGAGTGAACAGAGCGAGACAGGATTACAGAGAATGAGAGGACAGAGACACAGGATAACAGAGAGAGAGAAGACAGAGAGAGACAGGATTACAGAGAGAGAGAGGACAGAGAGAGACAAGATCACAGAGAGAGACAGGACAGAGAGAGACAGGATTACAGAGAGAGAGAACAGAGAGACAGGATTACAGAGAGAGAGAGGACAGAGAGAGACAGGATTACAGAGAGAGAGAGAACAGAGAGAGACAGGAGTACTGAGAGAGAGGACAGAGAGAGACAGGATTACAGAGAGAGAGAGGACAGAGAGAGACAGGATTACAGAGAGAGAGAGGACAGAGAGAGACAGGATTACAGAGTGAGAGAGGACAGAGAGATACAGGATTACAGAGAGAGAGGACAGAGAGAGACAGGATTACAGAGAGACAGGACAGAGAGAGACAGGATTACAGAGAGAGAGAGGAGAGAGAGAGACAGGATTACAGAGAGAGAGGACAGAGAGAGACAGGATTACAGAGAGAGAGAGGACAGAGAGACAGGATTACAGAGAGAGAGAGGACAGAGAGAGACAGGATTACAGAGAGACAGGACAGAGAGAGACAGGATTACAGAGAGAGAGAGCACAGAGAGAGACAGGATTACCGAGAGAGAGGACAGAGAGAGACAGGATTACAGAGAGAGACAGGATTACAGAGAGACACAGGATTACAGAGAGAGAGGACAGAGAGAGACAGGATTACAGAGAGAGAGAGGACAGAGAGAGACAGGATTACAGAGAGACAGGACAGAGAGAGACAGGATTACAGATAGAGAGAGGACAGAGAGAGACAGGATTACAGAGAGAGAGAGGACAGAGAGAGACCGGATTACAGAGAGAGAGAGGACAGAGAGAGACAGGATTACAGAGAGAGAGGACAGAGAGAGACAGGATTACAGAGTGAGAGGACAGAGAGAGAGAGGATTACAGAGAGAGAGGACAGAGAGAGACAGGATTACAGAGAGAGAGGACAGAGAGAGACAGGATTACAGAGAGAGAGGACAGAGAGAGACAGGATTACAGAGAGAGAGAGGACAGAGAGAGACAGGATTACAGAGAGAGAGGACAGAGAGAGACAGGATTAGCGAGAGAGAGAGGACAGAGAGAGACAGGAGTACAGAGAGAGAGGACAGAGAGAGACAGGATTACAGAGAGAGAGGACAGAGAGAGAAGGATTACAGAGAGAGAGAGGAGAGAGAGAGACAGTATTACAGAGAGGGAGAGGACAGAGAGAGACAGGATTACAGAGAGAGACTGGATTACTGAGTGGGAGGACAGAGAGAGACAGGATTACAGAGAGAGAGAGGACAGAGGGACACAGGATTACAGAGAGAGAGAGGACAGAGAGAGACAGGATTACAGAGAGAGAGGACAGAGAGAGACAGGATTACAGAGAGAGAGGAAAGAGAGAGACAGGATTACAGAGAGAGAGGACAGGGAGAGACAGGGTTACAGAGAGAGAGGACATAGAGAGACAGGATTACAGAGAGAGAGGACAGAAAGAGACAGGATTACAGAGAGAGAGGACAGAGAGAGACAGGATTACAGAGAGAGAGAGGACAGAGAGACAGGATTACAGAGAGAGAGGACAGAGTGAGACAGGATTACAGAGAGACAGGACAGAGAGAGACAGGATTACAGAGAGAGAGAGGACAGAGAGAGGCAGGATTACAGATAGAGAGAGGACAGAGAGAGACAGGATTACAGAGAGAGAGAGGACAGAGTGAGACAGGATTACAGAGAGAGAGGACAGAGAGAGACAGGATTACAGAGAGAGAGAGGACAGAGAGAGACAGGATTACAGAGAGAGAGGACAGAGAGACAGGATTACAGAGAGAGAGAGGACCGAGAGAGACAGGATTACAGAGTGAGAGAGGACAGGGAGATACAGGATTACAGAGAGAGAGGACAGAGAGAGACAGGATTACAGAGAGAGAGGACAGAGAGAGACAGGATTACAGAGAGAGAGAGGACAGAGAGAGACAGGATTACCGAGAGAGAGGACAGAGAGAGACAGGATTACAGAGAGAGACAGGATTACAGAGAGACACAGGATTACAGAGAGAGAGGACAGAGAGAGACAGGATTACAGAGAGAGAGAGAGGACAGAGAGAGACAGGATTACAGAGAGACAGGACAGAGAGAGACAGGATTACAGATAGAGAGAGGACAGAGAGACACAGGATTACAGAGAGAGAGAGGACAGATAGAGACAGGATTACAGAGAGAGAGGACAGAGAGAGACAGGATTACAGAGAGAGAGAGGACAGAGAGAGACAGGATTACAGAGAGAGAGAGGACAGAGAGAGACAGGATTACAGAGAGAGAGGGCAGAGAGAGACAGGATTACAGAGAGAGAGGACAGAGAGAGACAGGATTACAGAGAGAGAGAGGACAGAGAGAGAGAGGATTACAGAGAGAGAGAGTACAGAGAGAGACATGATTACAGAGAGAGAGGACGGAGAGAGACAGGATTACAGAGAGAGAGAGGACAGAGGGAGACAGGATTACAGAGAGAGAGAGGACAGACAGAGATAGGATTACAGAGAGAGAGGACAGAGAGAGACAGGATTACAGAGAGAGAGAGGACAGAGAGAGAGAGCATTACAGAGAGAGAGGACAGAGAGAGCCAGGATTACAGAGAGAGAGAGGACAGAGAGAGATAGGATTACAGAGAGAGAGGACAGAGAGAGACAGGATTACAGAGAGAGAGAGGACAGAGAGAGACAGGATTACAGAGAGAGAGGACAGAGAGAGACAGGACTACAGAGAGAGAGAGGACAGAGAGAGACAGGATTACAGAGAGAGAGAGGACAGAGAGAGACAGGATTACAGAGAGAGAGAGGACAGAGAGAGACAGGATTACAGACAGAGAGGACAGAGAGAGACAGGATTACAGAGGAGAGAAGAGAGAGAGAGACAGGATTACAGAGAGAGAGAGGACAGAGAGAGACAGGATTACAGAGAGATAGAGAATTACAGTGAGAGAGAGGACAGAGAGAGACAGGATTACAGAGAGAGACAGGATTACAGAGAGAGAGAGGACAGAGAGAGACAGGATTACAGAGAGAGTGAGTACAGAGAGAGACAGGATTACAGAGAGAGCGGACAGAGAGAGACAGGATTACAGAGAGAGAGGACAGAGAGAGACAGGATTACAGAGAGACAGATGACAGAGAGAGACAGGATTACAGAGCGAGAGGACAGAGAGAGACAGGATTACAGAGAGAGAGGACAGAGAGACAGGATTACAGAGAGAGAGAGGACAGTGAGAGACAGGATTACAGAGAGAGAGAGGACAGAGAGAGACAGGATTACAGAGAGAGAGAGGACAGAGAGAGACAGGATTACAGAGAGAGAGAGGACAGAGAGAGACAGGATTACAGAGAGAGGGAGGACAGAGAGAGACAGGATTACAGAGAGAGAGAGGACAGAGAGAGACAGGATTACAGAGAGAGAGGACAGAGAGATACAGGATTACAGAGAGAGAGGACATAGAGAGACAGGATTACAGAGAGAGAGAGGACAGAGAGAGACAGGATTACAGAGAGAGAGGACAGAGAGAGACAGGATTACAGAGAGAGAGAGGACAGAGAGAGACAGGATTACCTAGAGAGAGGACAGAGAGAGACAGGATTACAGAGAGAGACAGGATTACAGAGAGAGACAGGATTACAGAGAGAGACAGGATTACAGAGAGACAGGACAGAGAGAGACAGGATTACAGATAGAGAGAGGACAGAGAGAGACAGGATTACAGAGAGAAAGGACAGAGAGAGACAGGATTACAGAGAGAGAGAGGACAGAGAGAGACTGGATTACAGAGAGAGATTGGAATGAGAGAGACAGGATTACAGAGAGAGAGAGGACAGAGAGACTCAGGATTACAGAGAGAGATTGGACAAGAGACTGGATTACAGAGAGAGAGGTGACAGAGAGAGACAGGATTACAGAGAGTGAGAGGACAGAGAGAGACAGGATTAAAGAGAGAGAGGACAGAGAGAGACAGGATTACTGAGAGAGAGACAGAGAGAGACAGGATTACAGAGAGGGAGAGGACAGAGAGAGACAGGATTACAGAGAGAGAGGACAGAGAGAGACAGGATTACAGAGAGAGATGACAGAGAGAGACAGGATTACAGAGAGAGAGAGGACTGACAGAGATAGGATTACAGAGAGAGAGGACAGAGAGAGAAAGGATTACAGAGAGAGAGGACAGAGAGAGACAGGACTACAGAGAGAGAGAGGACAGAGAGAGACAGGATTACAGAGAGAGAGAGGACAGAGAGAGACAGCATTACAGAGAGAGAGAGGACAGAGAGAGACAGGATTACAGAGAGAGAGAGGACCGAGAGACAGGATTACAGAGAGAGAGGACAGAGAGAGACAGGATTACAGAGAGACAGAACAGAGAGAGACAGGATTACAGAGAGAGAGAGGACAGAGAGAGGCAGGATTACAGATAGAGAGAGGACAGAGAGAGACAGGATTACAGAGAGAGAGAGGACAGAGTGAGACAGGATTACAGAGAGAGAGGACAGAGAGAGACAGGATTACAGAGAGAGAGAGGACAGAGAGAGACAGGATTACAGAGAGAGAGGACAGAGAGAGACAGGATTACAGAGAGAGAGAGGACAGAGAGAGACAGGATTACAGAGTGAGAGAGGACAGGGAGATACAGGATTACAGAGAGAGAGGACAGAGAGAGACAGGATTACAGAGAGAGAGGACAGAGAGAGACAGGATTACAGAGAGAGAGAGGACAGAGAGACAGGATTACAGAGAGAGAGAGGACAGAGAGAGACAGGATTACAGAGAGAGAGAGGACAGAGAGAGACAGGATTACAGAGAGAGAGAGGACAGAGAGAGACAGGATTACAGAGAGAGACAGGATTACAGAGAGAGAGAGGGCAGAGAGAGACAGGATTACAGAGAGATAGGACAGAGAGAGACAGGATTACAGAGAGAGAGGACAGAGAGAGACAGGATTACAGAGAGACAAGACAGAGAGAGACAGGATTACAGAGAGAGAGAGGACAGAGAGAGACAGGATTACCGAGAGAGAGGACAGAGAGAGACAGGATTACAGAGAGAGACAGGATTACAGAGAGACACAGGATTACAGAGAGAGAGGACAGAGAGAGACAGGATTACAGAGAGAGAGAGGACAGAGAGAGACAGGATTACAGAGAGACAGGACAGAGAGAGACAGGATTACAGATAGAGAGAGGACAGAGAGACACAGGATTACAGAGAGAGAGAGGACAGAGAGAGACAGGATTACAGAGAGAGAGAGGACAGAGAGAGAGAGGATTACAGAGAGAGAGGACAGAGAGAGACAGGATTACAGAGAGAGAGGACAGAGAGAGACAGGATTACAGAGAGAGAGAGGACAGAGAGAGACAGGATTACAGAGAGAGAGAGTACAGAGAGAGACATGATTACAGAGAGAGAGGTCGGAGAGAGACAGGATTACAGAGGGAGAGAGGACAGAGGGAGACAGGATTACAGAGAGAGAGAGGACAGCGAGAGACAGGATTACAGAGAGAGAGGACAGAGAGAGACAGGATTACAGAGAGAGAGGACAGAGAGAGACAGGATTACAGAGAGAGAGAGGACAGAGAGAGACAGGATTACAGAGAGAGAGAGTACAGAGAGAGACATGATTACAGAGAGAGAGGTCGGAGAGAGACAGGATTACAGAGAGAGAGAGGACAGAGGGAGACAGGATTACAGAGAGAGAGAGGACAGACAGAGGTAGGATTACAGAGAGAGAGGACAGAGAGAGACAGGATTACAGAGAGAGAGAGGACAGAGAGAGACAGGATTACAGAGAGAGAGGACAGAGAGAGACAGGATTACAGAGAGAGAGGACAGAGAGACAGGATTACAGAGAGAGAGAGGACAGAGAGAGACAGGATTACAGAGAGAGAGAGGACAGAGAGAGACAGGATTACAGAGAGAGAGAGGACAGAGAGAGACAGGATTACAGAGAGAGAGGACAGAGAGAATCAGGATTACAGAGAGAGAGGACATAGAGAGACAGGATTACAGAGAGAGAGAGGACAGAGAGAGACAGGATTACAGAGAGAAAGGACAGAGAGAGACAGGATTACAGAGGGAGAGCACAGAGAGAGACAGGATTACAGAGAGAGAGAGGACAGAGAGAGACAGGATTACAGAGAGAGAGGACAGAGAGACAGGATTACAGAGAGTGAGGACAGAGAGAGACAGGATTACAGAGAGAGAGAGGACAGAGAGAGACAGGATTACAGAGTGACAGGACAGAGAGAGACAGGATTACAGAGAGAGAGAGGACAGAGAGAGGCAGGATTACAGAGAGAGAGGACAGAGAGAGACAGGATTACAGAGAGAGAGAAGACAGAGAGAGACAGGATTACCGAGAGAGAGGACAGAGAGAGACAGGATTACAGAGAGAGAGAGGACAGAGAGAGACAGGATTACAGAGAGAGAGAGGACAGAGTGAGACAGGATTACAGAGAGAGAGAGGACAGAGTGAGACAGGATTACAGAGAGAGAGGACAGAGAGAGACAGGATTACAGAGAGAGAGAGGACAGAGAGAGACAGGATTACAGAGAGAGAGGACAGAGAGAGACAGGATTACAGAGAGAGAGAGGACAGAGAGAGACAGGATTACAGAGTGAGAGAGGACAGGGAGATACAGGATTACAGAGAGAGAGGACAGAGAGAGACAGGATTACAGAGAGAGAGGACAGAGAGAGACAGGATTACAGAGAGAGAGAGGACAGAGAGACAGGATTACAGAGAGAGAGAGGACAGAGAGAGACAGGATTACAGAGAGAGAGAGGACAGAGAGAGACAGGATTACAGAGAGAGAGAGGACAGAGAGAGACAGGATTACAGAGAGAGACAGGATTACAGAGAGAGAGAGGGCAGAGAGAGACAGGATTACAGAGAGATAGGACAGAGAGAGACAGGATTACAGAGAGAGAGGACAGAGAGAGACAGGATTACAGAGAGACAAGACAGAGAGAGACAGGATTACAGAGAGAGAGAGGACAGAGAGAGACAGGATTACCGAGAGAGAGGACAGAGAGAGACAGGATTACAGAGAGAGACAGGATTACAGAGAGACACAGGATTACAGAGAGAGAGGACAGAGAGAGACAGGATTACAGAGAGAGAGAGGACAGAGAGAGACAGGATTACAGAGAGACAGGACAGAGAGAGACAGGATTACAGATAGAGAGAGGACAGAGAGACACAGGATTACAGAGAGAGAGAGGACAGAGAGAGACAGGATTACAGAGAGAGAGAGGACAGAGAGAGAGAGGATTACAGAGAGAGAGGACAGAGAGAGACAGGATTACAGAGAGAGAGGACAGAGAGAGACAGGATTACAGAGAGAGAGAGGACAGAGAGAGACAGGATTACAGAGAGAGAGAGTACAGAGAGAGACATGATTACAGAGAGAGAGGTCGGAGAGAGACAGGATTACAGAGGGAGAGAGGACAGAGGGAGACAGGATTACAGAGAGAGAGAGGACAGCGAGAGACAGGATTACAGAGAGAGAGGACAGAGAGAGACAGGACTACAGAGAGAGAGGACAGAGAGAGACAGGATTACAGAGAGAGAGAGGACAGAGAGAGACAGGATTACAGAGAGAGAGAGTACAGAGAGAGACATGATTACAGAGAGAGAGGTCGGAGAGAGACAGGATTACAGAGAGAGAGAGGACAGAGGGAGACAGGATTACAGAGAGAGAGAGGACAGACAGAGGTAGGATTACAGAGAGAGAGGACAGAGAGAGACAGGATTACAGAGAGAGAGAGGACAGAGAGAGACAGGATTACAGAGAGAGAGGACAGAGAGAGACAGGATTACAGAGAGAGAGGACAGAGAGACAGGATTACAGAGAGAGAGAGGACAGAGAGAGACAGGATTACAGAGAGAGAGAGGACAGAGAGAGACAGGATTACAGAGAGAGAGAGGACAGAGAGAGACAGGATTACAGAGAGAGAGGACAGAGAGAATCAGGATTACAGAGAGAGAGGACATAGAGAGACAGGATTACAGAGAGAGAGAGGACAGAGAGAGACAGGATTACAGAGAGAAAGGACAGAGAGAGACAGGATTACAGAGGGAGAGCACAGAGAGAGACAGGATTACAGAGAGAGAGAGGACAGAGAGAGACAGGATTACAGAGAGAGAGGACAGAGAGACAGGATTACAGAGAGTGAGGACAGAGAGAGACAGGATTACAGAGAGAGAGAGGACAGAGAGAGACAGGATTACAGAGTGACAGGACAGAGAGAGACAGGATTACAGAGAGAGAGAGGACAGAGAGAGGCAGGATTACAGAGAGAGAGGACAGAGAGAGACAGGATTACAGAGAGAGAGAAGACAGAGAGAGACAGGATTACCGAGAGAGAGGACAGAGAGAGACAGGATTACAGAGAGAGACAGGATTACAGAGAGAGACAGGATTACAGAGAGAGACAGGATTACAGAGAGACAGGACAGAGAGAGACAGGATTACAGATAGAGTGAGGACAGAGAGAGACAGGATTACAGAGAGAGAGAGGACAGAGAGAGACTGGATTACCGAGAGAGATTGGAATGAGAGAGACAGGATTACAGAGAGAGAGAGGACAGAGAGACTCAGGATTACAGAGAGAGAGTGGACAAGAGACTGGATTACAGAGAGAGAGGTGACAGAGAGAGACAGGATTACAGAGAGTGAGAGGACAGAGAGAGACAGGATTAAAGAGAGAGAGGACAGAGAGAGACAGGATTACTAAGAGAGAGACAGAGAGAGACAGGATTACAGAGAGAGAGAGGACAGAGAGAGACAGGATTACTGAGAGAGAGACAGAGAGGGACAGGATTACAGATAGGGAGAGGACAGAGAGAGACAGGATTACAGAGAGACAGGACAGAGAGAGACAGGATTACAGAGAGAGAGAGGACAGAGAGAGACAGGATTACAGAGAGAGAGAGGACTGACAGAAATAGGATTACAGAGTTAGAGGACAGAGAGAGACAGGATTACAGAGAGAGAGAGGACAGAGAGAGAGATGATTACAGAGAGAGAGGACAGAGAGAGACTGGATTACAGAGAGAGAGAGGACAGAGAGAGACAGGATTACAGAGAGAGAGGACAGAGAGAGACAGGACTACAGAGAGAGAGAGGACAGAGAGAGACAGGGTTACAGAGAGAGAGAGGACAGAGAGAGACAGCATTACAGAGAGAGAGAGGACAGAGAGAGACAGGATTACAGACAGAGAGGACAGAGAGAGACAGGATTACAGAAGAGAGAAGAGAGAGAGAGACAGGATTACAGAGAGAGAGAGGACAGAGAGAGACAGGATTACAGAGAGATTGAGGACAGAGAGAGACAGGATTACAGAGAGAGAGGACAGAGAGAGACAGGATTACAGAGAGAGAGAGGACAGAGAGAGACAGGACTACAGAGAGAGTGAGGACAGAGAGACAGGATTACAGAGAGAGAGAGGAAAGAGAGAGACAGGATTACAGAGTGAGAGAGGACAGAGAGATACAGGATTACAGAGAGAGAGGACAGAGAGAGACAGGATTACAGAGAGAGAGAGGACAGAGAGAGACAGGATTACAGAGGGACAGGACATAGAGAGACAGGTTTACAGAGAGAGACAGGATTACAGAGAGAGAGAGGACAGAGAGAGACAGGCTTACAGAGAGAGCGAGGACAGAGAGAGACAGGATTACAGAGACAGAGAGGACAGAGAGAGACAGGATTACAGAGAGAGAGAGTACAGAGAGAGACATGATTACAGAGAGAGAGGTCGGAGAGAGACAGGATTACAGAGAGAGAGAGGACAGAGGGAGACAGGATTACAGAGAGAGAGAGGACAGACAGAGGTAGGATTACAGAGAGAGAGGACAGAGAGAGACAGGATTACAGAGAGAGAGAGGACAGAGAGAGACAGGATTACAGAGAGAGAGGACAGAGAGAGACAGGATTACAGAGAGAGAGGACAGAGAGACAGGATTACAGAGAGAGAGAGGACAGAGAGAGACAGGATTACAGAGACAGAGAGGACAGAGAGAGACAGGATTACAGAGAGAGAGGACAGAGAGAGACAGGATTACAGAGTGAGAGGACAGAGAGAGACAGGATTACAGAGAGAGAGGACATAGAGAGAGAGGATTACAGAGAGAGAGGACAGAGAGAGATAGGATTACAGAGAGAGAGGACAGAGAGTGACAGGATTACAGAGAGAGAGGACAGGGAGAGACAGGATTACAGAGAGAGTGAGGACAGAGAGAGACAGGATTACAGAGAGACAGGACAGAGAGAGACAGGATTACAGAGAGAGAGAGGACAGAGAGAGACAGGATTACAGAGAGACACAGAATTACAGAGAGAGACGACAGAGAGAGACAGGATTACACAGAGAGAGGACAGAGAGAGACAGGATTACAGAGAAAGAGAGGACAGAGAGAGACAGGATTACAGAGAGAGAGAGGACAGAGAGAGACAGGATTACAGAGAGAGAGGACAGAGAGAGACAGGATTACAGAGAGAGAGAGGACAGAGAGAGACAGGATTACAGAGAGAGAGAGTACAGAGAGAGACATGATTACAGAGAGAGAGGACGGAGAGAGACAGGATTACAGAGAGAGAGAGGACAGAGGGAGACATGATTACAGAGAGAGAGAGGACAGACAGAGATAGGATTACAGAGAGAGAGGACAGAGAGAGACAGGATTACAGAGAGAGAGAGGACAGAGAGAGAGAGCATTACAGAGAGAGAGGACTGAGAGAGACAGGATTACAGAGAGAGAGAGGACAGAGAGAGACAGGATTACAGAGAGAGAGGACAGAGAGAGACAGGATTACAGAGAGAGAGAGGACAGAGAGAGACAGGATTAGAGAGAGAGAGGACAGAGAGTGACAGGACTACAGAGAGAGAGAGGACAGAGAGAGACAGGATTACAGAGAGAGAGAGGACAGAGAGAGACAGGATTACAGAGAGAGAGAGGACAGAGAGAGACAGGATTACAGACAGAGAGGACAGAGAGAGACAGGATTACAGTGGAGAGAAGAGAGAGAGAGACAGGATTACAGACAGAGAGAGGACAGAGAGAGACAGGATTACAGTGGAGAGAAGAGAGAGAGAGACAGGATTACAGAGAGAGAGAGGACAGAGAGAGACAGGATTACAGAGAGATAGAGAATTACAGTGAGAGAGAGGACAGAGAGAGACAGGATTACAGAGAGAGACAGGATTACAGAGAGAGAGAGGACAGAGAGAGACAGGATTACAGAGAGAGAGAGGACAGAGAGAGACAGGATTACAGAGAGAGAGAGGACAGAGAGAGACAGGATTACAGAGAGAGGGAGGACAGAGAGAGACAGGATTACAGAGAGAGAGAGGACAGAGAGAGACAGGATTACAGAGAGAGAGGACAGAGAGATACTGGATTACAGAGAGAGAGGACATAGAGAGACAGGATTACAGAGAGAGAGAGGACAGAGAGAGACAGGATTACAGAGAGAAAGGACAGAGAGAGACAGGATTACACAGGGAGAGCACAGAGAGAGACAGGATTACAGAGAGAGAGAGGACAGAGAGAGACAGGATTACAGAGTGACAGGACAGAGAGAGACAGGATTACAGAGAGAGAGGACAGAGAGAGGCAGGATTACAGATAGAGAGAGGACAGAGAGAGACAGGATTACAGAGAGAGAGGACAGAGAGAGACAGGATTACAGAGAGAGAGAGGACAGAGAGAGTCAGGATTACCGAGAGAGAGGACAGAGAGAGACAGGATAACAAAGAGAGACAGGATTACAGAGAGAGACAGGATTACAGAGAGAGACAGGATTACAGAGAGACAGGACAGAGAGAGACAGGATTACAGATAGAGAGAGGACAGAGAGAGACAGGATTACAGAGAGAGACAGGATTACAGAGAGAGAGAGGACAGAGAGAGACTGGATTACAGAGAGAGATTGGAATGAGAGAGACAGGATTACAGAGAGAGAGAGGACAGAGAGACTCAGGATTACAGAGAGAGATTGGACAAGAGACTGGATTACAGAGAGAGAGGTGACAGAGAGAGACAGGATTACAGAGAGTGAGAGGACAGAGAGAGACAGGATTAAAGAGAGAGAGGACAGAGAGAGACCGGATTACTGAGAGAGAGACAGAGAGAGACAGGATTACAGAGAGAGAGAGGACAGAGAGAGACAGGATTACTGAGAGAGAGGACAGAGAGAGACAGGATTACTGAGAGAGAGACAGAGAGAGACAGGATTACAGAGAGAGAGAGGACAGAGAGAGACAGGATTACTGAGAGAGAGGACAGAGAGAGACAGGACTACAGAGAGAGAGAGGACAGAGAGAGACAGGCTTACAGAGAGAGAGAGGACAGAGAGAGACAGCATTACAGAGAGAGAGAGGACAGAGAGAGACAGGATTACAGAGAGAGAGGACAGAGAGAGACAGGATTACAGAGAGAGAGGACAGAAAGAGACAGGATTACAGAGAGAGAGGACAGAGAGAGACAGGATTACAGAGAGAGAGAGGACAGAGAGACAGGATTACAGAGAGAGAGGACAGAGAGAGACAGGATTACAGAGAGACAGGACAGAGAGAGACAGGATTACAGAGAGAGAGAGGACAGAGAGAGGCAGGATTACAGATAGAGAGAGGACAGATAGAGACAGGATTACAGAGAGAGAGAGGACAGAGTGAGACAGGATTACAGAGAGAGAGGACAGAGAGAGACAGGATTACAGAGAGAGAGAGGACAGAGAGAGACAGGATTACAGAGAGAGAGGACAGAGAGAGACAGGATTACAGAGAGAGAGAGGACAGAGAGAGACAGGATTACAGAGTGAGAGAGGACAGGGAGATACAGGATTACAGAGAGAGAGGACAGAGAGAGACAGGATTACAGAGAGAGAGGACAGGGAGAGACAGGATTACAGAGAGAGAGAGGACAGAGAGACAGGATTACAGAGAGAGAGAGGACAGAGAGAGACAGGATTACAGAGAGACAGGACAGAGAGAGACAGGATTACAGAGAGAGAGAGGACAGAGAGAGACAGGATTACCGAGAGAGAGGACAGAGAGAGACAGGATTACAGAGAGAGACAGGATTACAGAGAGACACAGGATTACAGAGAGAGAGGACAGAGAGAGACAGGATTACAGAGAGAGAGAGGACAGAGAGAGACAGGATTACAGAGAGACAGGACAGAGAGAGACAGGATTACAGATAGAGAGAGGACAGAGAGACACAGGATTACAGAGAGAGAGAGGACAGAGAGAGACAGGATTACACAGAGAGAGGACAGAGAGAGACAGGATTACAGAGAGAGGGAGGACAGAGAGAGACAGGATTACAGAGAGAGACAGGATTACAGAGAGAGACAGGATTACAGAGAGAGACAGGATTACAGAGAGACAGGACAGAGAGAGACAGGATTACAGATAGAGAGAGGACAGAGAGAGACAGGATTACAGAGAGAGAGGACAGAGAGTCAGGATTACAGAGAGAGAGAGGACAGAGAGAGACTGGATTACAGAGAGAGATTGGAATGAGAGAGACAGGATTACAGAGAGAGAGAGGACAGAGAGACTCAGGATTACAGAGAGAGAGTGGACAAGAGACTGGATTACAGAGAGAGAGGTGACAGAGAGAGACAGGATTACAGAGAGTGAGAGGACAGAGAGAGACAGGATTAAAGAGAGAGAGGACAGAGAGAGACAGGATTACTGAGAGAGAGACAGAGAGAGACAGGATTACAGAGAGAGAGAGGACAGAGAGAGACAGGATTACTGAGAGAGAGACAGAGAGGGACAGGATTACAGAGAGGGAGAGGACAGAGAGAGACAGGATTACAGAGAGACAGGACAGAGAGAGACAGGATTACAGAGAGAGAGGACAGAGAGAGACAGGATTACTGAGAGAGAGAGGACAGAGAGAGAGATGATTACAGAGAGAGAGGACAGAGAGAGACTGGATTACAGAGAGAGAGAGGACAGAGAGAGACAGGATTACAGAGAGAGAGGACAGAGAGAGACAGGACTACAGAGAGAGAGAGGACAGAGAGAGACAGGATTACAGAGAGAGAGAGGACAGAGAGAGGCAGCATTACAGAGAGAGAGAGGACAGAGAGAGACAGGATTACAGACAGAGAGGACAGAGAGAGACAGGATTACAGAAGAGAGAAGAGAGAGAGAGACAGGATTACAGAGAGAGAGAGGACAGAGAGAGACAGGATTACAGAGAGATTGAGGACAGAGAGAGACAGGATTACAGAAAGAGAGGACAGAGAGAGACAGGATTACAGAGAGAGAGAGGACAGAGAGAGAGAGGACTACAGAGAGAGTGAGGACAGAGAGACAGGATTACAGAGAGAGAGAGGACAGAGAGATACAGGATTACAGAGAGAGAGGACAGAGAGAGACAGGATTACAGAGAGAGAGAGGACAGAGAGAGACAGGATTACAGAGGGACAGGACATAGAGAGACAGGATTACAGAGAGAGACAGGATTACAGAGAGAGAGAGGACAGAGAGAGACAGGCTTACAGAGAGAGCGAGGACAGAGAGAGACAGGATTACAGAGACAGAGAGGAGAGAGAGAGACAGGATTACAGAGAGAGAGGACAGAGAGAGACAGGATTACAGAGTGAGAGGACAGAGAGAGACAGGATTACAGAGAGAGAGGACAGAGAGAGAGAGGATTACAGAGAGAGAGGACAGAGAGAGATAGGATTACAGAGAGCGAGGACAGAGAGTGACAGGATTACAGAGAGAGAGGACAGGGAGAGACAGGATTACAGAGAGAGTGAGGACAGAGAGAGACAGGATTACAGAGAGAGAGAGGACAGGCAGAGACAGGATTACAGAGAGAGAGAGGACAGAGAGAGAAAGGATTACAGAGAGAGAGGACAGAGAGAGACAGGATTACAGAGAGAGAGAGGACAGAGAGAGACAGGATTACAGAGAGAGAGGACAGAGAGTGACAGGATTACAGAGAGAGAGGACAGAGAGAGACAGGATTACAGAGAGAGAGAGGACAGAGAGAGACAGGATTACAGAGAGAGAGGACAGAGAGAGACAGGATTACAGAGAGAGAGGACAGAGAGAGACCGGATTACAGAGAGCGAGGACAGAGAGACAGGATTACAGAGAGAGAGGACAGAGAGATACAGGATTACAGAGAGAGAGGACAGAGAGAGACACGATTACAGAGAGAGAGAGGACAGAGAGAGACTGGATTACAGAGAGAGATTGGAATGAGAGAGACAGGATTACAGAGAGAGAGAGGACAGAGAGACTCAGGATTACAGAGAGAGAGTGGACAAGAGACTGGATTACAGAGAGAGAGGTGACAGAGAGAGACAGGATTACAGAGAGTGAGAGGACAGAGAGAGACAGGATTAAAGAGAGAGAGGACAGAGAGAGACAGGATTACTGAGAGAGAGAGGACAGAGAGACACAGGATTACAGAGAGTGAGGACAGAGAGACAGGATTACAGAGAGAGAGAGGACAGAGAGAGACAGGATTACAGAGAGAGAGGAGAGAGAGAGACAGGATTACAGAGAGAGAGGACAGAGAGAGACAGGATTACAGAGAGAGAGAGGACAGAGAGAGACAGGATTACAGAGAGAGAGGACAGAGAGAGACAGGATTACAGAGAGTGAGAGGACATAGAGAGACAGGATTAAAGAGAGAGAGGACAGAGAGAGACAGGATTACTGAGAGAGAGACAGAGAGAGACAGGATTACAGAGAGAGAGAGGACAGAGTGAGACAGGATTACTGAGAGAGAGACAGAGAGAGACAGGATTACAGAGAGGGAGAGGACAGAGAGAGACAGGATTACAGAGAGAGAGGACAGAGTGAGACAGGATTACAGAGAGAGAGGACAGAGAGAGACAGGATTACAGAGAGAGAGAGGACTGACAGAGATAGGATTACAGAGAGAGAGGACAGAGAGAGACAGGATTACAGAGAGAGAGAGGACAGAGAGAGAGATGATTATAGAGAGAGAGGACAGAGAGAGACTGGATTACAGAGAGAGAGAGGACAGAGAGGATTACAGAGAGAGAGGACAGAGAGAGACAGGATTACAGAGCAAGAGAAAGAGAGAGACAGGATTAGAGAGAGAGAGGACAGAGAGAGACAGGATTACAGAGAGAGAGGACAGAGAGAGACAGGATTACAGAGAGAGAGGACAGAGAGAGACAGGACTACAGAGAGAGAGAGGACAGAGAGAGACAGGATTACAGAGAGAGAGAGGACAGAGAGAGACAGCATTACAGAGAGAGAGAGGACAGAGAGAGACAGGATTACAGACAGAGAGGACAGAGAGAGACAGGATTACAGAAGAAAGAAGAGAGAGAGAGACAGGATTACAGAGAGAGAGAGGACAGAGAGAGACAGGATTACAGAGAGATAGAGAATTACAGTGAGAGAGAGGACAGAGAGAGACAGGATTACAGAGAGAGACAGGATTACAGAGAGAGAGAGGACAGAGAGAGACAGGATTACAGAGAGAGAGAGTACAGAGAGAGAGAGGATTACAGAGAGAGCGGACAGAGAGAGACAGGATTACAGAGAGAAGGACAGAGAGAGACAGGATTACAGAGAGAGAGGACAGAGAGACAGGATTACAGAGAGAGAGAGGACAGAGAGAGACAGGATTACAGAGAGAGAGAGGACAGAGAGAGACAGGATTACAGAGAGAGAGAGGACAGAGAGAGACAGGACAGAGAGAGACAGGATTACAGAGAGAGAGAGGACAGAGAGAGACAGGATTACAGAGAGAGAGAGGACAGAGAGAGACAGAATTTCAGAGAGAGAGGAAATAGAGAGACAGGATTACAGAGAGAGAGAGGACAGAGAGAGACAGGATTACAGAGAGAGAGGACAGAGAGATACAGGATTACAGAGAGAGAGGACATAGAGAGACAGGATTACAGAGAGAGAGAGGAAAGAGAGAGACAGGATTACAGAGAGAAAGGACAGAGAGAGACAGGATTACAGAGGGAGAGCACAGAGAGAGACAGGATTACAGAGAGAGAGAGGACAGAGAGAGACAGGATTACAGAGAGAGAGGACAGAGAGACAGGATTACAGAGAGTGAGGACAGAGAGAGACAGGATTACAGAGAGAGAGAGGACAGAGAGAGACAGGATTATAGAGTGACAGGACAGAGAGAGACAGGATTACAGAGAGAGAGAGGACAGAGAGAGTCAGGATTACAGATAGAGAGAGGACAGAGAGAGACAGGAATACAGAGAGAGATGTAAGAGAGAGACAGGATTACAGAGAGAGAGAGGACAGAGAGAGACAGGATTACAGAGAGAGAGGACAGAGAGAGACAGGATTACAGAGAGAGACAGGATTACAGAGAGAGACAGGATTACAGAGAGAGACAGGATTACAGAGAGAAAGGACAGAGAGAGACAGGATTACAGATAGAGAGAGGACAGAGAGAGACAGGATTACAGAGAGAGAGAGGACAGAGAGAGATAGGATAACAGAGAGAGAGGACAGAGAGAGACAGGATTACAGAGAGAGAGAGGACAGAGAGAGACAGGATTACAGAGAGAGAGAGGACAGGGAGAGACAGGATTACAGACAGAGAGGACAGAGAGAGACAGGATTACAGAGAGAAAGGACAGAGAGAGACAGGATTAAAGAGAGAGAGAGGACAGAGAGAGACAGGATTACAGAGAGAGAGGACAGAGAGAGACTGGATTACAGAGAGAGAGAGGACAGAGAGAGACAGGATTACAGAGAGAGAGGACAGAGAGAGACAGGAATACAGAGAGAGAGAGGACAGAGAGAGACAGGATTACAGAGAGAGAGAGGACAGAGAGAGACAGGATTACAGAGAGGGAGAGGACAGAGAGAGACAGGATTACAGACAGAGAGGACAGAGAGAGACAGGATTACAGAGAGATAGAGGATTACAGTGAGAGAGAGGACTGAGAGAGACAGGATTACAGAGAGAGACAGGATTACAGAGAGAGAGAGGACAGAGAGAGACAGGATTAAAGAGAGAGAGAGTACAGAGAGAGACAGGATTACAGAGAGAGCGGACAGAGAGAGACAGGATTACAGAGAGAGAGAACAGAGAGAGACAGGATTACAGAGAGAGAGGACAGAGAGACAGGATTACAGATAGAGAGAGGACAGAGAGAGACAGGATTACAGAGAGAGAGAGGACAGAGAGAGACAGGATTACAGAGAGAGAGGACCGAGAGAGACAGGATTACAGAGAGAGAGGACAGAGAGAGACAGGATTACAGAGAGAGAGAGGACAGAGAGACAGGATTACAGAGAGTGAGGACAGAGAGAGACAGGATTACAGAGAGAGAGAGGACAGAGAGAGACAGGATTACAGAGTGACAGGACAGAGAGAGACAGGATTACAGAGAAGAGAGGACAGAGAGAGGCAGGATTAAAGATAGAGAGAGGACAGAGAGAGACAGGATTACAGAGAGAGAGGACAGAGAGAGACAGGATTACAGAGAGAGAGAGGACAGAGAGAGACAGGATTACAGAGAGAGACAGGATTACAGAGAGAGAGGACAGAGAGAGACAGGATTACAGAGAGAGAGAGGACAGAGAGAGACAGGATTACAGAGAGAGGACAGAGATAGACAGGATTACAGAGAGAGAGGACAGAGAGAGACATGATTACAGAGAGAGAGGACAGAGAGAGACAGGATTACAGAGAGAGAGAGGACAGAGAGAGACAGGATTACAGAGAGAGAGGACAGAGAGAGACAGGATTACTGAGAGAGAGAGGACAGAGAGAGACAGGACTACAGAGAGAGTGAGGACAGAGAGACAGGATTACAGAGAGAGAGAGGACAGAGAGAGACAGGATTACAGAGTGAGAGAGGACAGAGAGAGACAGGATTACAGAGAGAGAGAGGACAGAGAGAGACAGGATTACAGAGAGAGAGGACAGAGAGAGACAGGATTACAGAGAGAGAGAGGACAGAGAGAGACAGGATTACAGAGGGACAGGACAGAGAGAGACAGGATTACAGAGAGAGACAGGATTACAGAGAGAGACAGGATTAAAGAGAGAGACAGGATTACAGAGAGAGAGAGGACAGAGAGAGACAGGATTACAGAGAGAGCGAGGACAGAGAGAGACAGGATTACAGAGACAGAGAGGGGCAGAGAGAGACAGGATTACAGAGAGAGAGGACAGAGAGAGACAGGATTACAGAGTGAGAGGACAGAGAGATACAGGATTACAGAGAGAGAGGACAGAGAGAGACAGGATTACAGAGAGAGAGAGGACAGAGAGAGACAGGATTACAGAGGGACAGGACAGAGAGAGACAGGATTACAGAGAGAGACAGGATTACAGAGAGAGACAGGATTAAAGAGAGAGACAGGATTACAGAGAGAGAGAGGACAGAGAGAGACAGGATTACAGAGAGAGCGAGGACAGAGAGAGACAGGATTACAGAGACAGAGAGGGGCAGAGAGAGACAGGATTACAGAGAGAGAGGACAGAGAGAGACAGGATTACAGAGTGAGAGGACAGAGAGAGACAGGATTACAGAGAGAGAGGACAGAGAGAGAGAGGATTACAGAGAGAGAGGACAGAGAGAGATAGGATTACAGAGAGAGAGGACAGAGAGTGACAGGATTACAGAGAGAGAGGACAGGGAGAGACAGGATTACAGAGAGAGTGAGGACAGAGAGAGACAGGATTACAGAGAGAGAGAGGACAGGGAGAGACAGGATTACATAGAGAGAGAGGACAGAGAGAGACAGGATTACAGAGAGAGAGGACAGAGAGAGACAGGATTACAGAGAGAGAGAGGACAGAGAGAGACAGGATTACAGAGAGAGAGGACAGGGAGTGACAGGATTACAGAGAGAGAGGACAGAGAGAGACAGGATTACAGAGAGAGAGAGGACAGAGAGACACAGGATTACAGAGAGAGAGGACAGAGAGAGACATGATTACAGAGAGAGAGGACAGAGAGAGACAGGATTACAGAGAGAGAGGACAGAGTGAGACAGGATTACAGAGAGAGAGAGGACAGAGAGAGACTGGATTACAGAGAGATATTGGAATGAGAGAGACAGGATTACAGAGAGAGAGAGGACAGAGAGACTCAGGATTACAGAGAGAGAGTGGACAAGAGACTGGATTACAGAGAGAGAGGACAGAGAGAGACAGGATTACAGAGAGAGAGGACAGAGAGACACAGGATTACAGAGAGAGAGGACATAGAGAGACAGGATTACAGAGAGAGAGGATGGAGAGAGAAGGATTACAGATAGAGAGAGGACAGAGAGAGACAGGATTACAGAGAGAGAGGACAGCGAGGGACTGGATTACAGAGAGAGAGACTGCAGGGAGACAGGATGACAGAGAGAGAGAGGACAGAGAGCGACAGGTTTACAGAGAGAGAGAGGACAGAGAGAGACAGGATTACAGAGAGGGAGGACAGAGAGAGACAGGATTACAGAGAGAGAGGACAGAGAGAGACAGGATTACAGAGAGAGAGAGGACAGAGAGAGACAGGATTACAGAGAGAGAGGACAGAGAGAGACAGGATTACAGACAGAGAGAGTACATAGAGAGACAGGATTACAGAGAGAGAGGACAGAGAGACAGGATTACAGAGAGAGAGAGGACATAGAGAGACAGGATTACAGAGAGAGAGGACAGAGAGAGACAGGATTACAGTGAGAGAGAGTACAGAGAGAGACAGGATTACAGAGAGAGAGAGGACAGAGAGAGAGGATTACAGAGAGAGAGGACAGAGACAAACTGGACTATAGAGAGAGAGAGGACAGAGAGACACAGGATTACAGAGAGAGAGAGGACAGAGAGAGTCAGGATTACAGAGAGAGAGAGGACAGAGAGAGACAGTATTACTGAGAGAGAGGACAGAGAGAGATAGGATTACAGAGAGAGAGAGGACAGAGAGAGACAGGATTACAGAGAGAGAGGACAGAGAGAGACAGGATTACAGAGAGAGAGAGGGCAGAGAGAGACAGGATTACAGAGAGAGAGGACAGAGAGAGACAGGATTACAGAGAGAGAGGACAGAGAGAGACAGGATTACAGAGAGAGAGGACAGAGAGAGACAGGATTACAGAGAGAGAGGACAGAGAGAGACAGGATTACAGAGAGAGAGAGGACAGAGAGAGACAGGATTACAGAGAGAGAGGACAGAGAGAGAGACAGGATTACAGAGAGAGAGAGGACAGAGAGAGACAGGATTACAGAGAGAGAGGACAGAGAGAGACAGGATTACAGAGAGAGAGAGGACAGAGAGAGACAGGATTACAGAGAGAGAGGACAGAGAGAGGCAGGGTTACAGAGAGAGAGGACAGAGCGTGACAGGATTACAGAGAGAGAGAGAACAGCGAGAGACAGGATTACAGAGAGAGAGAGGACAGAGAGAGACAGGATTACAGAGAGAGAGGACAGAGAGAGACAGGATTACAGAGAGAGAGATGATTACAGAGAGAGACAGGATTACAGAGAGAGAGAGGACAGAGAGAGACAGGATTACAGAGAGAGAAGACAGTGAGAGGCAGGATTACAGAGAGAGAGAGATAGGATTACAGAGAGAGAGGACAGAGAGAGAGACAGGATTACAGAGAGAGAGAGGACAGAGAGAGACAGGATTACAGAGAGAGAGGACAGAGAGAGACAGGATTACAGAGAGAGATAGGACAGAGAGAGACAGGATTACAGAGAGAGAGGACAGAGAGAGGCAGGGTTACAGAGAGAGAGGACAGAGCGTGACAGGATTACAGAGAGAGAGAGAACAGCGAGAGACAGGATTACAGAGAGAGAGAGGACAGAGAGAGACAGGATTACAGAGAGAGAGGACAGAGAGAGACAGGATTACAGAGAGAGAGATGATTACAGAGAGAGACAGGATTACAGAGAGAGAGAGGACAGAGAGAGACAGGATTACAGAGAGAGAGGACAGAGAGACACAGGATTACAGAGAGAGAGGACAGAGAGAGACAGGATTACAGAGAGAGAGGACGGAGAGAGAAGGATTACAGATAGAGAGAGGACAGAGAGAGACAGGATTACAGAGAGAGAGGACAGCGAGGGACTGGATTACAGAGAGAGAGACTGCAGGGAGACAGGATGACAGAGAGAGAGAGGACAGAGAGCGACAGGTTTACAGAGAGAGAGAGGACAGAGAGAGACAGGATTACAGAGAGGGAGGACAGAGAGAGACAGGATTACAGAGAGAGAGGACAGAGAGAGACAGGATTACAGAGAGAGAGAGGACAGAGAGAGACAGGATTACAGAGAGAGAGGACAGAGAGAGACAGGATTACAGACAGAGAGAGTACATAGAGAGACAGGATTACAGAGAGAGAGGACAGAGAGACAGGATTACAGAGAGAGAGAGGACATAGAGAGACAGGATTACAGAGAGAGAGGACAGAGAGAGACAGGATTACAGAGAGAGAGAGTACAGAGAGAGACAGGATTACAGAGAGAGAGAGGACAGAGAGAGAGGATTACAGAGAGAGAGGACAGAGACAAACTGGACTATAGAGAGAGAGAGGACAGAGAGACACAGGATTACAGAGAGAGAGAGGACAGAGAGAGTCAGGATTACAGAGAGAGAGAGGACAGAGAGAGACAGTATTACTGAGAGAGAGGACAGAGAGAGACAGGATTACAGAGAGAGAGAGGACAGAGAGAGACAGGATTACAGAGAGAGAGGACAGAGAGAGACAGGATTACAGAGAGAGAGAGGGCAGAGAGAGACAGGATTACAGAGAGAGAGGACAGAGAGAGACAGGATTACAGAGAGAGAGGACAGAGAGAGACAGGATTACAGAGAGAGAGAGGACAGAGAGACACAGGATTACAGAGTGAGAGAGTACAGAGAGAGACAGGATTACAGAGAGAGAGAGGACAGAGAGAGACAGGATTACAGAGAGAGAGGACAGAGAGTCACAGGATTACAGAGAGAGAGGACAGAGAGACAGGATTACAGAGAGAGAGAGGACAGAGAGAGACAGGATTACAGAGAGAGAGGACAGAGAGAGACAGGATTACAGAGAGAGAGGACAGAGAGAGACAGGATTACAGAGAGAGAGAGGACAGAGAGAGACAGGATTACAGAGAGAGAGGACAGAGAGAGAGACAGGATTACAGAGAGAGAGAGGACAGAGAGAGACAGGATTACAGAGAGAGAGAGGACAGAGAGAGACAGGATTACAGAGAGAGAGGACAGAGAGAGACAGGATTACAGAGAGAGAGAGGGCAGAGAGAGACAGGATTACAGAGAGAGAGGACAGAGAGAGACAGGATTACAGAGAGAGAGGACAGAGAGAGACAGGATTACAGAGAGAGAGAGGACAGAGAGACACAGGATTACAGAGTGAGAGAGTACAGAGAGAGACAGGATTACAGAGAGAGAGAGGACAGAGAGAGACAGGATTACAGAGAGAGAGGACAGAGAGTCACAGGATTACAGAGAGAGAGGACAGAGAGACAGGATTACAGAGAGAGAGAGGACAGAGAGAGACAGGATTACAGAGAGAGAGGACAGAGAGAGACAGGATTACAGAGAGAGAGGACAGAGAGAGACAGGATTACAGACAGAGAGAGTACATAGAGAGACAGGATTACAGAGAGAGAGGACAGAGAGACAGGATTACAGAGAGAGAGAGGACATAGAGAGACAGGATTACAGAGAGAGAGGACAGAGAGAGACAGGATTACAGAGAGAGAGAGTACAGAGAGAGACAGGATTACAGAGAGAGAGAGGACAGAGAGAGAGGATTACAGAGAGAGAGGACAGAGACAAACTGGACTATAGAGAGAGAGAGGACAGAGAGACACAGGATTACAGAGAGAGAGAGGACAGAGAGAGACAGGATTACAGAGAGAGTGAGTACAGAGAGAGACAGGATTACAGAGAGAGCGGACAGAGAGAGACAGGATTACAGAGAGAGAGGACAGAGAGAGACAGGATTACAGAGAGACAGATGACAGAGAGAGACAGGATTACAGAGCGAGAGGACAGAGAGAGACAGGATTACAGAGAGAGAGGACAGAGAGACAGGATTACAGAGAGAGAGAGGACAGTGAGAGACAGGATTACAGAGAGAGAGAGGACAGAGAGAGACAGGATTACAGAGAGAGAGAGGACAGAGAGAGACAGGATTACAGAGAGAGAGAGGACAGAGAGAGACAGGATTACAGAGAGAGGGAGGACAGAGAGAGACAGGATTACAGAGAGAGAGAGGACAGAGAGAGACAGGATTACAGAGAGAGAGGACAGAGAGATACAGGATTACAGAGAGAGAGGACATAGAGAGACAGGATTACAGAGAGAGAGAGGACAGAGAGAGACAGGATTACAGAGAGAGAGGACAGAGAGAGACAGGATTACAGAGAGAGAGAGGACAGAGAGAGACAGGATTACCTAGAGAGAGGACAGAGAGAGACAGGATTACAGAGAGAGACAGGATTACAGAGAGAGACAGGATTACAGAGAGAGACAGGATTACAGAGAGACAGGACAGAGAGAGACAGGATTACAGATAGAGAGAGGACAGAGAGAGACAGGATTACAGAGAGAAAGGACAGAGAGAGACAGGATTACAGAGAGAGAGAGGACAGAGAGAGACTGGATTACAGAGAGAGATTGGAATGAGAGAGACAGGATTACAGAGAGAGAGAGGACAGAGAGACTCAGGATTACAGAGAGAGATTGGACAAGAGACTGGATTACAGAGAGAGAGGTGACAGAGAGAGACAGGATTACAGAGAGTGAGAGGACAGAGAGAGACAGGATTAAAGAGAGAGAGGACAGAGAGAGACAGGATTACTGAGAGAGAGACAGAGAGAGACAGGATTACAGAGAGGGAGAGGACAGAGAGAGACAGGATTACAGAGAGAGAGGACAGAGAGAGACAGGATTACAGAGAGAGATGACAGAGAGAGACAGGATTACAGAGAGAGAGAGGACTGACAGAGATAGGATTACAGAGAGAGAGGACAGAGAGAGAAAGGATTACAGAGAGAGAGGACAGAGAGAGACAGGACTACAGAGAGAGAGAGGACAGAGAGAGACAGGATTACAGAGAGAGAGAGGACAGAGAGAGACAGCATTACAGAGAGAGAGAGGACAGAGAGAGACAGGATTACAGAGAGAGAGAGGACCGAGAGACAGGATTACAGAGAGAGAGGACAGAGAGAGACAGGATTACAGAGAGACAGAACAGAGAGAGACAGGATTACAGAGAGAGAGAGGACAGAGAGAGGCAGGATTACAGATAGAGAGAGGACAGAGAGAGACAGGATTACAGAGAGAGAGAGGACAGAGTGAGACAGGATTACAGAGAGAGAGGACAGAGAGAGACAGGATTACAGAGAGAGAGAGGACAGAGAGAGACAGGATTACAGAGAGAGAGGACAGAGAGAGACAGGATTACAGAGAGAGAGAGGACAGAGAGAGACAGGATTACAGAGTGAGAGAGGACAGGGAGATACAGGATTACAGAGAGAGAGGACAGAGAGAGACAGGATTACAGAGAGAGAGGACAGAGAGAGACAGGATTACAGAGAGAGAGAGGACAGAGAGACAGGATTACAGAGAGAGAGAGGACAGAGAGAGACAGGATTACAGAGAGAGAGAGGACAGAGAGAGACAGGATTACAGAGAGAGAGAGGACAGAGAGAGACAGGATTACAGAGAGAGACAGGATTACAGAGAGAGAGAGGGCAGAGAGAGACAGGATTACAGAGAGATAGGACAGAGAGAGACAGGATTACAGAGAGAGAGGACAGAGAGAGACAGGATTACAGAGAGACAAGACAGAGAGAGACAGGATTACAGAGAGAGAGAGGACAGAGAGAGACAGGATTACCGAGAGAGAGGACAGAGAGAGACAGGATTACAGAGAGAGACAGGATTACAGAGAGACACAGGATTACAGAGAGAGAGGACAGAGAGAGACAGGATTACAGAGAGAGAGAGGACAGAGAGAGACAGGATTACAGAGAGACAGGACAGAGAGAGACAGGATTACAGATAGAGAGAGGACAGAGAGACACAGGATTACAGAGAGAGAGAGGACAGAGAGAGACAGGATTACAGAGAGAGAGAGGACAGAGAGAGAGAGGATTACAGAGAGAGAGGACAGAGAGAGACAGGATTACAGAGAGAGAGGACAGAGAGAGACAGGATTACAGAGAGAGAGAGGACAGAGAGAGACAGGATTACAGAGAGAGAGAGTACAGAGAGAGACATGATTACAGAGAGAGAGGTCGGAGAGAGACAGGATTACAGAGGGAGAGAGGACAGAGGGAGACAGGATTACAGAGAGAGAGAGGACAGCGAGAGACAGGATTACAGAGAGAGAGGACAGAGAGAGACAGGACTACAGAGAGAGAGGACAGAGAGAGACAGGATTACAGAGAGAGAGAGGACAGAGAGAGACAGGATTACAGAGAGAGAGAGTACAGAGAGAGACATGATTACAGAGAGAGAGGTCGGAGAGAGACAGGATTACAGAGAGAGAGAGGACAGAGGGAGACAGGATTACAGAGAGAGAGAGGACAGACAGAGGTAGGATTACAGAGAGAGAGGACAGAGAGAGACAGGATTACAGAGAGAGAGAGGACAGAGAGAGACAGGATTACAGAGAGAGAGGACAGAGAGAGACAGGATTACAGAGAGAGAGGACAGAGAGACAGGATTACAGAGAGAGAGAGGACAGAGAGAGACAGGATTACAGAGAGAGAGAGGACAGAGAGAGACAGGATTACAGAGAGAGAGAGGACAGAGAGAGACAGGATTACAGAGAGAGAGGACAGAGAGAATCAGGATTACAGAGAGAGAGGACATAGAGAGACAGGATTACAGAGAGAGAGAGGACAGAGAGAGACAGGATTACAGAGAGAAAGGACAGAGAGAGACAGGATTACAGAGGGAGAGCACAGAGAGAGACAGGATTACAGAGAGAGAGAGGACAGAGAGAGACAGGATTACAGAGAGAGAGGACAGAGAGACAGGATTACAGAGAGTGAGGACAGAGAGAGACAGGATTACAGAGAGAGAGAGGACAGAGAGAGACAGGATTACAGAGTGACAGGACAGAGAGAGACAGGATTACAGAGAGAGAGAGGACAGAGAGAGGCAGGATTACAGAGAGAGAGGACAGAGAGAGACAGGATTACAGAGAGAGAGAAGACAGAGAGAGACAGGATTACCGAGAGAGAGGACAGAGAGAGACAGGATTACAGAGAGAGACAGGATTACAGAGAGAGACAGGATTACAGAGAGAGACAGGATTACAGAGAGACAGGACAGAGAGAGACAGGATTACAGATAGAGTGAGGACAGAGAGAGACAGGATTACAGAGAGAGAGGACAGAGAGAGACAGGATTACAGAGAGAGAGAGGACAGAGAGAGACTGGATTACCGAGAGAGATTGGAATGAGAGAGACAGGATTACAGAGAGAGAGAGGACAGAGAGACTCAGGATTACAGAGAGAGAGTGGACAAGAGACTGGATTACAGAGAGAGAGGTGACAGAGAGAGACAGGATTACAGAGAGTGAGAGGACAGAGAGAGACAGGATTAAAGAGAGAGAGGACAGAGAGAGACAGGATTACTAAGAGAGAGACAGAGAGAGACAGGATTACAGAGAGAGAGAGGACAGAGAGAGACAGGATTACTGAGAGAGAGACAGAGAGGGACAGGATTACAGATAGGGAGAGGACAGAGAGAGACAGGATTACAGAGAGACAGGACAGAGAGAGACAGGATTACAGAGAGAGAGAGGACAGAGAGAGACAGGATTACAGAGAGAGAGAGGACTGACAGAAATAGGATTACAGAGTTAGAGGACAGAGAGAGACAGGATTACAGAGAGAGAGAGGACAGAGAGAGAGATGATTACAGAGAGAGAGGACAGAGAGAGACTGGATTACAGAGAGAGAGAGGACAGAGAGAGACAGGATTACAGAGAGAGAGGACAGAGAGAGACAGGACTACAGAGAGAGAGAGGACAGAGAGAGACAGGGTTACAGAGAGAGAGAGGACAGAGAGAGACAGCATTACAGAGAGAGAGAGGACAGAGAGAGACAGGATTACAGACAGAGAGGACAGAGAGAGACAGGATTACAGAAGAGAGAAGAGAGAGAGAGACAGGATTACAGAGAGAGAGAGGACAGAGAGAGACAGGATTACAGAGAGATTGAGGACAGAGAGAGACAGGATTACAGAGAGAGAGGACAGAGAGAGACAGGATTACAGAGAGAGAGAGGACAGAGAGAGACAGGACTACAGAGAGAGTGAGGACAGAGAGACAGGATTACAGAGAGAGAGAGGAAAGAGAGAGACAGGATTACAGAGTGAGAGAGGACAGAGAGATACAGGATTACAGAGAGAGAGGACAGAGAGAGACAGGATTACAGAGAGAGAGAGGACAGAGAGAGACAGGATTACAGAGGGACAGGACATAGAGAGACAGGTTTACAGAGAGAGACAGGATTACAGAGAGAGAGAGGACAGAGAGAGACAGGCTTACAGAGAGAGCGAGGACAGAGAGAGACAGGATTACAGAGACAGAGAGGACAGAGAGAGACAGGATTACAGAGAGAGAGAGTACAGAGAGAGACATGATTACAGAGAGAGAGGTCGGAGAGAGACAGGATTACAGAGAGAGAGAGGACAGAGGGAGACAGGATTACAGAGAGAGAGAGGACAGACAGAGGTAGGATTACAGAGAGAGAGGACAGAGAGAGACAGGATTACAGAGAGAGAGAGGACAGAGAGAGACATGATTACAGAGAGAGAGGACAGAGAGAGACAGGATTACAGAGAGAGAGGACAGAGAGACAGGATTACAGAGAGAGAGAGGACAGAGAGAGACAGGATTACAGAGACAGAGAGGACAGAGAGAGACAGGATTACAGAGAGAGAGGACAGAGAGAGACAGGATTACAGAGTGAGAGGACAGAGAGAGACAGGATTACAGAGAGAGAGGACATAGAGAGAGAGGATTACAGAGAGAGAGGACAGAGAGAGATAGGATTACAGAGAGAGAGGACAGAGAGTGACAGGATTACAGAGAGAGAGGACAGGGAGAGACAGGATTACAGAGAGAGTGAGGACAGAGAGAGACAGGATTACAGAGAGACAGGACAGAGAGAGACAGGATTACAGAGAGAGAGAGGACAGAGAGAGACAGGATTACAGAGAGACACAGAATTACAGAGAGAGACGACAGAGAGAGACAGGATTACACAGAGAGAGGACAGAGAGAGACAGGATTACAGAGAAAGAGAGGACAGAGAGAGACAGGATTACAGAGAGAGAGAGGACAGAGAGAGACAGGATTACAGAGAGAGAGGACAGAGAGAGACAGGATTACAGAGAGAGAGAGGACAGAGAGAGACAGGATTACAGAGAGAGAGAGTACAGAGAGAGACATGATTACAGAGAGAGAGGACGGAGAGAGACAGGATTACAGAGAGAGAGAGGACAGAGGGAGACATGATTACAGAGAGAGAGAGGACAGACAGAGATAGGATTACAGAGAGAGAGGACAGAGAGAGACAGGATTACAGAGAGAGAGAGGACAGAGAGAGAGAGCATTACAGAGAGAGAGGACTGAGAGAGACAGGATTACAGAGAGAGAGAGGACAGAGAGAGACAGGATTACAGAGAGAGAGGACAGAGAGAGACAGGATTACAGAGAGAGAGAGGACAGAGAGAGACAGGATTAGAGAGAGAGAGGACAGAGAGTGACAGGACTACAGTGAGAGAGAGGACAGAGAGAGACAGGATTACAGAGAGAGAGAGGACAGAGAGAGACAGGATTACAGAGAGAGAGAGGACAGAGAGAGACAGGATTACAGACAGAGAGGACAGAGAGAGACAGGATTACAGTGGAGAGAAGAGAGAGAGAGACAGGATTACAGACAGAGAGAGGACAGAGAGAGACAGGATTACAGTGGAGAGAAGAGAGAGAGAGACAGGATTACAGAGAGAGAGAGGACAGAGAGAGACAGGATTACAGAGAGATAGAGAATTACAGTGAGAGAGAGGACAGAGAGAGACAGGATTACAGAGAGAGACAGGATTACAGAGAGAGAGAGGACAGAGAGAGACAGGATTACAGAGAGAGAGAGGACAGAGAGAGACAGGATTACAGAGAGAGAGAGGACAGAGAGAGACAGGATTACAGAGAGAGGGAGGACAGAGAGAGACAGGATTACAGAGAGAGAGAGGACAGAGAGAGACAGGATTACAGAGAGAGAGGACAGAGAGATACTGGATTACAGAGAGAGAGGACATAGAGAGACAGGATTACAGAGAGAGAGAGGACAGAGAGAGACAGGATTACAGAGAGAAAGGACAGAGAGAGACAGGATTACACAGGGAGAGCACAGAGAGAGACAGGATTACAGAGAGAGAGAGGACAGAGAGAGACAGGATTACAGAGTGACAGGACAGAGAGAGACAGGATTACAGAGAGAGAGGACAGAGAGAGGCAGGATTACAGATAGAGAGAGGACAGAGAGAGACAGGATTACAGAGAGAGAGGACAGAGAGAGACAGGATTACAGAGAGAGAGAGGACAGAGAGAGTCAGGATTACCGAGAGAGAGGACAGAGAGAGACAGGATAACAAAGAGAGACAGGATTACAGAGAGAGACAGGATTACAGAGAGAGACAGGATTACAGAGAGACAGGACAGAGAGAGACAGGATTACAGATAGAGAGAGGACAGAGAGAGACAGGATTACAGAGAGAGACAGGATTACAGAGAGAGAGAGGACAGAGAGAGACTGGATTACAGAGAGAGATTGGAATGAGAGAGACAGGATTACAGAGAGAGAGAGGACAGAGAGACTCAGGATTACAGAGAGAGATTGGACAAGAGACTGGATTACAGAGAGAGAGGTGACAGAGAGAGACAGGATTACAGAGAGTGAGAGGACAGAGAGAGACAGGATTAAAGAGAGAGAGGACAGAGAGAGACCGGATTACTGAGAGAGAGACAGAGAGAGACAGGATTACAGAGAGAGAGAGGACAGAGAGAGACAGGATTACTGAGAGAGAGGACAGAGAGAGACAGGATTACTGAGAGAGAGACAGAGAGAGACAGGATTACAGAGAGAGAGAGGACAGAGAGAGACAGGATTACTGAGAGAGAGGACAGAGAGAGACAGGACTACAGAGAGAGAGAGGACAGAGAGAGACAGGCTTACAGAGAGAGAGAGGACAGAGAGAGACAGCATTACAGAGAGAGAGAGGACAGAGAGAGACAGGATTACAGAGAGAGAGGACAGAGAGAGACAGGATTACAGAGAGAGAGGACAGAAAGAGACAGGATTACAGAGAGAGAGGACAGAGAGAGACAGGATTACAGAGAGAGAGAGGACAGAGAGACAGGATTACAGAGAGAGAGGACAGAGAGAGACAGGATTACAGAGAGACAGGACAGAGAGAGACAGGATTACAGAGAGAGAGAGGACAGAGAGAGGCAGGATTACAGATAGAGAGAGGACAGATAGAGACAGGATTACAGAGAGAGAGAGGACAGAGTGAGACAGGATTACAGAGAGAGAGGACAGAGAGAGACAGGATTACAGAGAGAGAGAGGACAGAGAGAGACAGGATTACAGAGAGAGAGGACAGAGAGAGACAGGATTACAGAGAGAGAGAGGACAGAGAGAGACAGGATTACAGAGTGAGAGAGGACAGGGAGATACAGGATTACAGAGAGAGAGGACAGAGAGAGACAGGATTACAGAGAGAGAGGACAGGGAGAGACAGGATTACAGAGAGAGAGAGGACAGAGAGACAGGATTACAGAGAGAGAGAGGACAGAGAGAGACAGGATTACAGAGAGACAGGACAGAGAGAGACAGGATTACAGAGAGAGAGAGGACAGAGAGAGACAGGATTACCGAGAGAGAGGACAGAGAGAGACAGGATTACAGAGAGAGACAGGATTACAGAGAGACACAGGATTACAGAGAGAGAGGACAGAGAGAGACAGGATTACAGAGAGAGAGAGGACAGAGAGAGACAGGATTACAGAGAGACAGGACAGAGAGAGACAGGATTACAGATAGAGAGAGGACAGAGAGACACAGGATTACAGAGAGAGAGAGGACAGAGAGAGACAGGATTACACAGAGAGAGGACAGAGAGAGACAGGATTACAGAGAGAGGGAGGACAGAGAGAGACAGGATTACAGAGAGAGACAGGATTACAGAGAGAGACAGGATTACAGAGAGAGACAGGATTACAGAGAGACAGGACAGAGAGAGACAGGATTACAGATAGAGAGAGGACAGAGAGAGACAGGATTACAGAGAGAGAGGACAGAGAGTCAGGATTACAGAGAGAGAGAGGACAGAGAGAGACTGGATTACAGAGAGAGATTGGAATGAGAGAGACAGGATTACAGAGAGAGAGAGGACAGAGAGACTCAGGATTACAGAGAGAGAGTGGACAAGAGACTGGATTACAGAGAGAGAGGTGACAGAGAGAGACAGGATTACAGAGAGTGAGAGGACAGAGAGAGACAGGATTAAAGAGAGAGAGGACAGAGAGAGACAGGATTACTGAGAGAGAGACAGAGAGAGACAGGATTACAGAGAGAGAGAGGACAGAGAGAGACAGGATTACTGAGAGAGAGACAGAGAGGGACAGGATTACAGAGAGGGAGAGGACAGAGAGAGACAGGATTACAGAGAGACAGGACAGAGAGAGACAGGATTACAGAGAGAGAGGACAGAGAGAGACAGGATTACTGAGAGAGAGAGGACAGAGAGAGAGATGATTACAGAGAGAGAGGACAGAGAGAGACTGGATTACAGAGAGAGAGAGGACAGAGAGAGACAGGATTACAGAGAGAGAGGACAGAGAGAGACAGGACTACAGAGAGAGAGAGGACAGAGAGAGACAGGATTACAGAGAGAGAGAGGACAGAGAGAGGCAGCATTACAGAGAGAGAGAGGACAGAGAGAGACAGGATTACAGACAGAGAGGACAGAGAGAGACAGGATTACAGAAGAGAGAAGAGAGAGAGAGACAGGATTACAGAGAGAGAGAGGACAGAGAGAGACAGGATTACAGAGAGATTGAGGACAGAGAGAGACAGGATTACAGAAAGAGAGGACAGAGAGAGACAGGATTACAGAGAGAGAGAGGACAGAGAGAGAGAGGACTACAGAGAGAGTGAGGACAGAGAGACAGGATTACAGAGAGAGAGAGGACAGAGAGATACAGGATTACAGAGAGAGAGGACAGAGAGAGACAGGATTACAGAGAGAGAGAGGACAGAGAGAGACAGGATTACAGAGGGACAGGACATAGAGAGACAGGATTACAGAGAGAGACAGGATTACAGAGAGAGAGAGGACAGAGAGAGACAGGCTTACAGAGAGAGCGAGGACAGAGAGAGACAGGATTACAGAGACAGAGAGGAGAGAGAGAGACAGGATTACAGAGAGAGAGGACAGAGAGAGACAGGATTACAGAGTGAGAGGACAGAGAGAGACAGGATTACAGAGAGAGAGGACAGAGAGAGAGAGGATTACAGAGAGAGAGGACAGAGAGAGATAGGATTACAGAGAGCGAGGACAGAGAGTGACAGGATTACAGAGAGAGAGGACAGGGAGAGACAGGATTACAGAGAGAGTGAGGACAGAGAGAGACAGGATTACAGAGAGAGAGAGGACAGGGAGAGACAGGATTACAGAGAGAGAGAGGACAGAGAGAGAAAGGATTACAGAGAGAGAGGACAGAGAGAGACAGGATTACAGAGAGAGAGAGGACAGAGAGAGACAGGATTACAGAGAGAGAGGACAGAGAGTGACAGGATTACAGAGAGAGAGGACAGAGAGAGACAGGATTACAGAGAGAGAGAGGACAGAGAGAGACAGGATTACAGAGAGAGAGGACAGAGAGAGACAGGATTACAGAGAGAGAGGACAGAGAGAGACCGGATTACAGAGAGCGAGGACAGAGAGACAGGATTACAGAGAGAGAGGACAGAGAGATACAGGATTACAGAGAGAGAGGACAGAGAGAGACACGATTACAGAGAGAGAGAGGACAGAGAGAGACTGGATTACAGAGAGAGATTGGAATGAGAGAGACAGGATTACAGAGAGAGAGAGGACAGAGAGACTCAGGATTACAGAGAGAGAGTGGACAAGAGACTGGATTACAGAGAGAGAGGTGACAGAGAGAGACAGGATTACAGAGAGTGAGAGGACAGAGAGAGACAGGATTAAAGAGAGAGAGGACAGAGAGAGACAGGATTACTGAGAGAGAGAGGACAGAGAGACACAGGATTACAGAGAGTGAGGACAGAGAGACAGGATTACAGAGAGAGAGAGGACAGAGAGAGACAGGATTACAGAGAGAGAGGAGAGAGAGAGACAGGATTACAGAGAGAGAGGACAGAGAGAGACAGGATTACAGAGAGAGAGAGGACAGAGAGAGACAGGATTACAGAGAGAGAGGACAGAGAGAGACAGGATTACAGAGAGTGAGAGGACATAGAGAGACAGGATTAAAGAGAGAGAGGACAGAGAGAGACAGGATTACTGAGAGAGAGACAGAGAGAGACAGGATTACAGAGAGAGAGAGGACAGAGTGAGACAGGATTACTGAGAGAGAGACAGAGAGAGACAGGATTACAGAGAGGGAGAGGACAGAGAGAGACAGGATTACAGAGAGAGAGGACAGAGTGAGACAGGATTACAGAGAGAGAGGACAGAGAGAGACAGGATTACAGAGAGAGAGAGGACTGACAGAGATAGGATTACAGAGAGAGAGGACAGAGAGAGACAGGATTACAGAGAGAGAGAGGACAGAGAGAGAGATGATTATAGAGAGAGAGGACAGAGAGAGACTGGATTACAGAGAGAGAGAGGACAGAGAGGATTACAGAGAGAGAGGACAGAGAGAGACAGGATTACAGAGCAAGAGAAAGAGAGAGACAGGATTAGAGAGAGAGAGGACAGAGAGAGACAGGATTACAGAGAGAGAGGACAGAGAGAGACAGGATTACAGAGAGAGAGGACAGAGAGAGACAGGACTACAGAGAGAGAGAGGACAGAGAGAGACAGGATTACAGAGAGAGAGTGGACAGAGAGAGACAGCATTACAGAGAGAGAGAGGACAGAGAGAGACAGGATTACAGACAGAGAGGACAGAGAGAGACAGGATTACAGAAGAAAGAAGAGAGAGAGAGACAGGATTACAGAGAGAGAGAGGACAGAGAGAGACAGGATTACAGAGAGATAGAGAATTACAGTGAGAGAGAGGACAGAGAGAGACAGGATTACAGAGAGAGACAGGATTACAGAGAGAGAGAGGACAGAGAGAGACAGGATTACAGAGAGAGAGAGTACAGAGAGAGAGAGGATTACAGAGAGAGCGGACAGAGAGAGACAGGATTACAGAGAGAAGGACAGAGAGAGACAGGATTACAGAGAGAGAGGACAGAGAGACAGGATTACAGAGAGAGAGAGGACAGAGAGAGACAGGATTACAGAGAGAGAGAGGACAGAGAGAGACAGGATTACAGAGAGAGAGAGGACAGAGAGAGACAGGACAGAGAGAGACAGGATTACAGAGAGAGAGAGGACAGAGAGAGACAGGATTACAGAGAGAGAGAGGACAGAGAGAGACAGAATTTCAGAGAGAGAGGAAATAGAGAGACAGGATTACAGAGAGAGAGAGGACAGAGAGAGACAGGATTACAGAGAGAGAGGACAGAGAGATACAGGATTACAGAGAGAGAGGACATAGAGAGACAGGATTACAGAGAGAGAGAGGAAAGAGAGAGACAGGATTACAGAGAGAAAGGACAGAGAGAGACAGGATTACAGAGGGAGAGCACAGAGAGAGACAGGATTACAGAGAGAGAGAGGACAGAGAGAGACAGGATTACAGAGAGAGAGGACAGAGAGACAGGATTACAGAGAGTGAGGACAGAGAGAGACAGGATTACAGAGAGAGAGAGGACAGAGAGAGACAGGATTATAGAGTGACAGGACAGAGAGAGACAGGATTACAGAGAGAGAGAGGACAGAGAGAGTCAGGATTACAGATAGAGAGAGGACAGAGAGAGACAGGAATACAGAGAGAGATGTAAGAGAGAGACAGGATTACAGAGAGAGAGAGGACAGAGAGAGACAGGATTACAGAGAGAGAGGACAGAGAGAGACAGGATTACAGAGAGAGACAGGATTACAGAGAGAGACAGGATTACAGAGAGAGACAGGATTACAGAGAGAAAGGACAGAGAGAGACAGGATTACAGATAGAGAGAGGACAGAGAGAGACAGGATTACAGAGAGAGAGAGGACAGAGAGAGATAGGATAACAGAGAGAGAGGACAGAGAGAGACAGGATTACAGAGAGAGAGAGGACAGAGAGAGACAGGATTACAGAGAGAGAGAGGACAGGGAGAGACAGGATTACAGACAGAGAGGACAGAGAGAGACAGGATTACAGAGAGAAAGGACAGAGAGAGACAGGATTAAAGAGAGAGAGAGGACAGAGAGAGACAGGATTACAGAGAGAGAGGACAGAGAGAGACTGGATTACAGAGAGAGAGAGGACAGAGAGAGACAGGATTACAGAGAGAGAGGACAGAGAGAGATAGGATTACAGAGAGAGAGAGGACAGAGAGAGACAGGATTACAGAGAGAGAGGACAGAGAGAGACAGGAATACAGAGAGAGAGAGGACAGAGAGAGACAGGATTACAGAGAGAGAGAGGACAGAGAGAGACAGGATTACAGAGAGGGAGAGGACAGAGAGAGACAGGATTACAGACAGAGAGGACAGAGAGAGACAGGATTACAGAGAGATAGAGGATTACAGTGAGAGAGAGGACTGAGAGAGACAGGATTACAGAGAGAGACAGGATTACAGAGAGAGAGAGGACAGAGAGAGACAGGATTAAAGAGAGAGAGAGTACAGAGAGAGACAGGATTACAGAGAGAGCGGACAGAGAGAGACAGGATTACAGAGAGAGAGAACAGAGAGAGACAGGATTACAGAGAGAGAGGACAGAGAGACAGGATTACAGATAGAGAGAGGACAGAGAGAGACAGGATTACAGAGAGAGAGAGGACAGAGAGAGACAGGATTACAGAGAGAGAGGACCGAGAGAGACAGGATTACAGAGAGAGAGGACAGAGAGAGACAGGATTACAGAGAGAGAGAGGACAGAGAGACAGGATTACAGAGAGTGAGGACAGAGAGAGACAGGATTACAGAGAGAGAGAGGACAGAGAGAGACAGGATTACAGAGTGACAGGACAGAGAGAGACAGGATTACAGAGAAGAGAGGACAGAGAGAGGCAGGATTAAAGATAGAGAGAGGACAGAGAGAGACAGGATTACAGAGAGAGAGGACAGAGAGAGACAGGATTACAGAGAGAGAGAGGACAGAGAGAGACAGGATTACAGAGAGAGACAGGATTACAGAGAGAGAGGACAGAGAGAGACAGGATTACAGAGAGAGAGAGGACAGAGAGAGACAGGATTACAGAGAGAGGACAGAGATAGACAGGATTACAGAGAGAGAGGACAGAGAGAGACATGATTACAGAGAGAGAGGACAGAGAGAGACAGGATTACAGAGAGAGAGAGGACAGAGAGAGACAGGATTACAGAGAGAGAGGACAGAGAGAGACAGGATTACTGAGAGAGAGAGGACAGAGAGAGACAGGACTACAGAGAGAGTGAGGACAGAGAGACAGGATTACAGAGAGAGAGAGGACAGAGAGAGACAGGATTACAGAGTGAGAGAGGACAGAGAGAGACAGGATTACAGAGAGAGAGAGGACAGAGAGAGACAGGATTACAGAGAGAGAGGACAGAGAGAGACAGGATTACAGAGAGAGAGAGGACAGAGAGAGACAGGATTACAGAGGGACAGGACAGAGAGAGACAGGATTACAGAGAGAGACAGGATTACAGAGAGAGACAGGATTAAAGAGAGAGACAGGATTACAGAGAGAGAGAGGACAGAGAGAGACAGGATTACAGAGAGAGCGAGGACAGAGAGAGACAGGATTACAGAGACAGAGAGGGGCAGAGAGAGACAGGATTACAGAGAGAGAGGACAGAGAGAGACAGGATTACAGAGTGAGAGGACAGAGAGATACAGGATTACAGAGAGAGAGGACAGAGAGAGACAGGATTACAGAGAGAGAGAGGACAGAGAGAGACAGGATTACAGAGGGACAGGACAGAGAGAGACAGGATTACAGAGAGAGACAGGATTACAGAGAGAGACAGGATTAAAGAGAGAGACAGGATTACAGAGAGAGAGAGGACAGAGAGAGACAGGATTACAGAGAGAGCGAGGACAGAGAGAGACAGGATTACAGAGACAGAGAGGGGCAGAGAGAGACAGGATTACAGAGAGAGAGGACAGAGAGAGACAGGATTACAGAGTGAGAGGACAGAGAGAGACAGGATTACAGAGAGAGAGGACAGAGAGAGAGAGGATTACAGAGAGAGAGGACAGAGAGAGATAGGATTACAGAGAGAGAGGACAGAGAGTGACAGGATTACAGAGAGAGAGGACAGGGAGAGACAGGATTACAGAGAGAGTGAGGACAGAGAGAGACAGGATTACAGAGAGAGAGAGGACAGGGAGAGACAGGATTACATAGAGAGAGAGGACAGAGAGAGACAGGATTACAGAGAGAGAGGACAGAGAGAGACAGGATTACAGAGAGAGAGAGGACAGAGAGAGACAGGATTACAGAGAGAGAGGACAGGGAGTGACAGGATTACAGAGAGAGAGGACAGAGAGAGACAGGATTACAGAGAGAGAGAGGACAGAGAGACACAGGATTACAGAGAGAGAGGACAGAGAGAGACATGATTACAGAGAGAGAGGACAGAGAGAGACAGGATTACAGAGAGAGAGGACAGAGTGAGACAGGATTACAGAGAGAGAGAGGACAGAGAGAGACTGGATTACAGAGAGATATTGGAATGAGAGAGACAGGATTACAGAGAGAGAGAGGACAGAGAGACTCAGGATTACAGAGAGAGAGTGGACAAGAGACTGGATTACAGAGAGAGAGGACAGAGAGAGACAGGATTACAGAGAGAGAGGACAGAGAGACACAGGATTACAGAGAGAGAGGACATAGAGAGACAGGATTACAGAGAGAGAGGATGGAGAGAGAAGGATTACAGATAGAGAGAGGACAGAGAGAGACAGGATTACAGAGAGAGAGGACAGCGAGGGACTGGATTACAGAGAGAGAGACTGCAGGGAGACAGGATGACAGAGAGAGAGAGGACAGAGAGCGACAGGTTTACAGAGAGAGAGAGGACAGAGAGAGACAGGATTACAGAGAGGGAGGACAGAGAGAGACAGGATTACAGAGAGAGAGGACAGAGAGAGACAGGATTACAGAGAGAGAGAGGACAGAGAGAGACAGGATTACAGAGAGAGAGGACAGAGAGAGACAGGATTACAGACAGAGAGAGTACATAGAGAGACAGGATTACAGAGAGAGAGGACAGAGAGACAGGATTACAGAGAGAGAGAGGACATAGAGAGACAGGATTACAGAGAGAGAGGACAGAGAGAGACAGGATTACAGAGAGAGAGAGTACAGAGAGAGACAGGATTACAGAGAGAGAGAGGACAGAGAGAGAGGATTACAGAGAGAGAGGACAGAGACAAACTGGACTATAGAGAGAGAGAGGACAGAGAGACACAGGATTACAGAGAGAGAGAGGACAGAGAGAGTCAGGATTACAGAGAGAGAGAGGACAGAGAGAGACAGTATTACTGAGAGAGAGGACAGAGAGAGATAGGATTACAGAGAGAGAGAGGACAGAGAGAGACAGGATTACAGAGAGAGAGGACAGAGAGAGACAGGATTACAGAGAGAGAGAGGGCAGAGAGAGACAGGATTACAGAGAGAGAGGACAGAGAGAGACAGGATTACAGAGAGAGAGGACAGAGAGAGACAGGATTACAGAGAGAGAGGACAGAGAGAGACAGGATTACAGAGAGAGAGGACAGAGAGAGACAGGATTACAGAGAGAGAGAGGACAGAGAGAGACAGGATTACAGAGAGAGAGGACAGAGAGAGAGACAGGATTACAGAGAGAGAGAGGACAGAGAGAGACAGGATTACAGAGAGAGAGGACAGAGAGAGACAGGATTACAGAGAGAGAGAGGACAGAGAGAGACAGGATTACAGAGAGAGAGGACAGAGAGAGGCAGGGTTACAGAGAGAGAGGACAGAGCGTGACAGGATTACAGAGAGAGAGAGAACAGCGAGAGACAGGATTACAGAGAGAGAGAGGACAGAGAGAGACAGGATTACAGAGAGAGAGGACAGAGAGAGACAGGATTACAGAGAGAGAGATGATTACAGAGAGAGACAGGATTACAGAGAGAGAGAGGACAGAGAGAGACAGGATTACAGAGAGAGAAGACAGTGAGAGGCAGGATTACAGAGAGAGAGAGATAGGATTACAGAGAGAGAGGACAGAGAGAGAGACAGGATTACAGAGAGAGAGAGGACAGAGAGAGACAGGATTACAGAGAGAGAGGACAGAGAGAGACAGGATTACAGAGAGAGAGAGGACAGAGAGAGACAGGATTACAGAGAGAGAGGACAGAGAGAGGCAGGGTTACAGAGAGAGAGGACAGAGCGTGACAGGATTACAGAGAGAGAGAGAACAGCGAGAGACAGGATTACAGAGAGAGAGAGGACAGAGAGAGACAGGATTACAGAGAGAGAGGACAGAGAGAGACAGGATTACAGAGAGAGAGATGATTACAGAGAGAGACAGGATTACAGAGAGAGAGAGGACAGAGAGAGACAGGATTACAGAGAGAGAGGACAGAGAGACACAGGATTACAGAGAGAGAGGACAGAGAGAGACAGGATTACAGAGAGAGAGGACGGAGAGAGAAGGATTACAGATAGAGAGAGGACAGAGAGAGACAGGATTACAGAGAGAGAGGACAGCGAGGGACTGGATTACAGAGAGAGAGACTGCAGGGAGACAGGATGACAGAGAGAGAGAGGACAGAGAGCGACAGGTTTACAGAGAGAGAGAGGACAGAGAGAGACAGGATTACAGAGAGGGAGGACAGAGAGAGACAGGATTACAGAGAGAGAGGACAGAGAGAGACAGGATTACAGAGAGAGAGAGGACAGAGAGAGACAGGATTACAGAGAGAGAGGACAGAGAGAGACAGGATTACAGACAGAGAGAGTACATAGAGAGACAGGATTACAGAGAGAGAGGACAGAGAGACAGGATTACAGAGAGAGAGAGGACATAGAGAGACAGGATTACAGAGAGAGAGGACAGAGAGAGACAGGATTACAGAGAGAGAGAGTACAGAGAGAGACAGGATTACAGAGAGAGAGAGGACAGAGAGAGAGGATTACAGAGAGAGAGGACAGAGACAAACTGGACTATAGAGAGAGAGAGGACAGAGAGACACAGGATTACAGAGAGAGAGAGGACAGAGAGAGTCAGGATTACAGAGAGGCAGAGGACAGAGAGAGACAGTATTACTGAGAGAGAGGACAGAGAGAGACAGGATTACAGAGAGAGAGAGGACAGAGAGAGACAGGATTACAGAGAGAGAGGACAGAGAGAGACAGGATTACAGAGAGAGAGAGGGCAGAGAGAGACAGGATTACAGAGAGAGAGGACAGAGAGAGACAGGATTACAGAGAGAGAGGACAGAGAGAGACAGGATTACAGAGAGAGAGAGGACAGAGAGACACAGGATTACAGAGTGAGAGAGTACAGAGAGAGACAGGATTACAGAGAGAGAGAGGACAGAGAGAGACAGGATTACAGAGAGAGAGGACAGAGAGTCACAGGATTACAGAGAGAGAGGACAGAGAGACAGGATTACAGAGAGAGAGAGGACAGAGAGAGACAGGATTACAGAGAGAGAGGACAGAGAGAGACAGGATTACAGAGAGAGAGGACAGAGAGAGACAGGATTACAGAGAGAGAGAGGACAGAGAGAGACAGGATTACAGAGAGAGAGGACAGAGAGAGAGACAGGATTACAGAGAGAGAGAGGACAGAGAGAGACAGGATTACAGAGAGAGAGAGGACAGAGAGAGACAGGATTACAGAGAGAGAGGACAGAGAGAGACAGGATTACAGAGAGAGAGAGGGCAGAGAGAGACAGGATTACAGAGAGAGAGGACAGAGAGAGACAGGATTACAGAGAGAGAGGACAGAGAGAGACAGGATTACAGAGAGAGAGAGGACAGAGAGACACAGGATTACAGAGTGAGAGAGTACAGAGAGAGACAGGATTACAGAGAGAGAGAGGACAGAGAGAGACAGGATTACAGAGAGAGAGGACAGAGAGTCACAGGATTACAGAGAGAGAGGACAGAGAGACAGGATTACAGAGAGAGAGAGGACAGAGAGAGACAGGATTACAGAGAGAGAGGACAGAGAGAGACAGGATTACAGAGAGAGAGGACAGAGAGAGACAGGATTACAGACAGAGAGAGTACATAGAGAGACAGGATTACAGAGAGAGAGGACAGAGAGACAGGATTACAGAGAGAGAGAGGACATAGAGAGACAGGATTACAGAGAGAGAGGACAGAGAGAGACAGGATTACAGAGAGAGAGAGTACAGAGAGAGACAGGATTACAGAGAGAGAGAGGACAGAGAGAGAGGATTACAGAGAGAGAGGACAGAGACAAACTGGACTATAGAGAGAGAGAGGACAGAGAGACACAGGATTACAGAGAGAGAGAGGACAGAGAGAGTCAGGATTACAGAGAGAGAGAGGACAGAGAGAGACAGTATTACTGAGAGAGAGGACAGAGAGAGACAGGATTACAGAGAGAGAGAGGACAGAGAGAGACAGGATTACAGAGAGAGAGGACAGAGAGAGACAGGATTACAGAGAGAGAGAGGGCAGAGAGAGACAGGATTACAGAGAGAGAGGACAGAGAGAGACAGGATTACAGAGAGAGAGGACAGAGAGAGACAGGATTACAGAGAGAGAGAGGACAGAGAGACACAGGATTACAGAGTGAGAGAGTACAGAGAGAGACAGGATTACAGAGAGAGAGAGGACAGAGAGAGACAGGATTACAGAGAGAGAGGACAGAGAGTCACAGGATTACAGAGAGAGAGGACAGAGAGACAGGATTACAGAGAGAGAGAGGACAGAGAGAGACAGGATTACAGAGAGAGAGGACAGAGAGAGACAGGATTACAGAGAGAGAGGACAGAGAGAGACAGGATTACAGAGAGAGAGAGGACAGAGAGAGACAGGATTACAGAGAGAGAGGACAGAGAGAGAGACAGGATTACAGAGAGAGAGAGGACAGAGAGAGACAGGATTACAGAGAGAGAGAGGACAGAGAGAGACAGGATTACAGAGAGAGAGGACAGAGAGAGACAGGATTACAGAGAGAGAGAGGGCAGAGAGAGACAGGATTACAGAGAGAGAGGACAGAGAGTGACAGGATTACAGAGAGAGAGGACAGAGAGAGACAGGATTACAGAGAGAGAGAGGACAGAGAGACACAGGATTACAGAGTGAGAGAGTACAGAGAGAGACAGGATTACAGAGAGAGAGAGGACAGAGAGAGACAGGATTACAGAGAGAGAGGACAGAGAGTCACAGGATTACAGAGAGAGAGGACAGAGAGACAGGATTACAGAGAGAGAGAGGACAGAGAGAGACAGGATTACAGAGAGAGAGGACAGAGAGAGACAGGATTACAGAGAGAGAGGACAGAGAGAGACAGGATTACAGAGAGAGAGAGGACAGAGAGAGACAGGATTACAGAGAGAGAGGACAGAGAGAGAGACAGGATTACAGAGAGAGAGAGGACAGAGAGAGACAGGATTACAGAGAGAGAGGACAGAGAGAGACAGGATTACAGAGAGAGAGAGGACAGAGAGAGACAGGATTACAGAGAGAGAGGACAGAGAGAGGCAGGGTTACAGAGAGAGAGGACAGAGAGAGACAGGATTACAGAGAGAGAGAGGACAGAGAGAGACAGGATTACAGAGAGAGAGGACAGAGAGAGAGACAGGATTACAGAGAGAGAGAGGACAGAGAGAGACAGGATTACAGAGAGAGAGGACAGAGAGAGACAGGATTACAGAGAGAGAGAGGACAGAGAGAGACAGGATTACAGAGAGAGAGGACAGAGAGAGGCAGGGTTACAGAGAGAGAGGACAGAGCGTGACAGGATTACAGAGAGAGAGAGAACAGCGAGAGACAGGATTACAGAGAGATAGAGGACAGAGAGAGACAGGATTACAGAGAGAGAGGACAGAGAGAGACAGGATTACAGAGAGAGAGATGATTACAGAGAGAGACAGGATTACAGAGAGAGAGAGGACAGAGAGAGACAGGATTACAGAGAGAGAAGACAGAGAGAGGCAGGATTACAGAGAGAGAGAGATAGGATTACAGGGAGAGAGAGACAGGATTACAGAGAGAGAGAGGACAGGGTTAGTGAGTGAGTGAGGGAGAGAGACAGACCTTTTATGTCTTTCTGTCTCTCTCTCCCCTTTTAAGCCACTTCCTTAAATCTTATCTCTTTGACCAGACCTTCAGTCGCCTCTCCTACGTGGTTCTGGGTCACCGTCAGTTATATTAACAACCCCTCTGTGGCGGGGCACCATGGTGTGTTGTACCTCAGTGTCAGCCTGGCTGTTATTGTGCTGCCGCTCTGCTTCGACTAGCCAAACAGATGGCTGAGTCCCTTGTGTTTCGGGCCTCTCTCAGCCTTGGCATCGTCACTCCTTATCTGGGGTAGCTGTCGCTGGGACCAGAAAGGGGACCGTTGTCTCTCAGGCCACTCGCTGGCCCATGTCCCTCATGAAATAGGTTGAACAGCATCAGTTCCTGTGTGGTGTAGGTACACCCACGGCGTTGTTAGAGGGGGAGTTCCAGGATTCTGTCCCCGTGTGGTGTAGGTACACCCACGGCGCTGTTAGGGCAGGAGTTCCAGGATTTGGACCCAGCGACAGTGAAGGAGCTCCCGATATATTCCCAAGTCGGGACGGTGAGGGTCTCGGAGGGGGAACGTCCAGGTGGTGGGTGTTCCCCATGTGTCTGCTGCCCTGGTCCTTCTAGACGGTAGAGGTGGTGGATTCGGGCGGCGCTGTCGAAGGAGCCTTGGCGAGTTGCTGCAGTGCATCTTGTAGATGGTACACAGGCCGCTGCTACTGTGCGTCGCTGGTGGTGGAGGGAGTGAACGTTTGTGGATGGGGTGTCCTACACTGTCACTGGGCCAGTGCACCAGTTGATGGTGACTGACAGTTAACTGCCAAGCATGGTTTGAAACTGCTTTGTCCTGGGCGGTGCTGTTGTACACCCACGCGACAAGTTCTGATTTCATCCTGCTAAAGCGGAGGTGAGGGTGGCTGGCCTCGACAGCGAGGCAGCATTCGACCGGGTGTGGCATCGAGGAACGCTGGTGAAAGTGGAGTCGATGGGAATCAGGGGGGAAACTCTCCGCTGGGCAGAGACACACCCAGCACAAAGGGAAGATGGTTGTGGTTGTTGGAGGTCAGTCATCTCAGCTCCTGGACATCACTGCAGGAGTTCCCCAGGGTTAGTGTCCGAGGCCCAACCGTCTTTAGCTGCTGCCTCACTGACCTTCCTTCCATCAGAAGGTCAGGAGTGGGGATGTTCGCTGATGGTTGTACAATATTCAGCACCATTCACCACTCCTCAGAGACTGAAGCAGCCCCGTGTCCAAATGCATCAAATAGAAGCGGCGTGTGTACCATCTACAAGATGCACTGCAGCAACTCGCCAAGGCTCGTTCGACAGCGCCGCCCGAACCCACCACCTCTACCGTCTAGAAGGACCAGGGCATCAGACACATGGGGAACACCCACCAGCTAGAAGTTCCCCCTCCGAGACCCTCACCGTCCCGACTTGGGAATATATCGGGAGCTCCTTCACTGTCGCTGGGCCAGTGCACTAGTTGATGGCGACTGACAGTTAACTGCCAAGCAATGTTTGAAACGTAGAACCAGGCAGCTTGACGCTGATTGGGCAAGACGTTGTCACTTATTTTGTTTTGCTGAAAGGGGCACAATGTTTGTACCTGTTCAACTGGGGCATGCTCCATGGCAACGACTCTCCTGATCAGAGTCCAACAAATCAGTGCTCTCTTCTCGAACAGTGCAAATCGTTGCTTCCCTTGATGTTGGTGTTTCCTTGCAAATCGCTCTGATGGGTTCCAGACCAAAAAAACAGCCTCTTTCTTTCAGTCGTACACAATACTATAATACTCAGTGTGACTCAAGGGAACTAAGCAGTAAGCGGATGTGGATTTGGATCTTGCCAGCTTCTTGGTGGTTGATGACCTCAGCGTCACCCATGGGCGTGGCACCCTCTTACCATGTCTGTCCCCCAACACCCTGGCCTCTTACCACTCCGTTCCCAGACCGGGTCGTCCCAGCCCCTCCTCCACAGCCCCGCTTGCTCAGTCAGCAGCAGCAGCAGCAGCAGCAGCACGCTGGAGAATGCTCGGCTGATGATCAGCAACACTGGGAAGCTGCTCCTTTGCAAACCGCTCAAATTGAACACTGCACGGTGCGGGGGGGGGGGGGGTGGGGTTGGGGAGGGAGGCGGGGCGGGGTGAGTGGAGAGGGGGGACAAAACAACACATGCGGGTGCCCTTCAGAGATAGGACGTGGGTAGAAAAATGACCTGAAAGAGCCGGGGGTCTGGGGGCCGGGTGAGGGTCACCTCAATGTTGCTGATTCGTCCATGAATTAGATCCACATCCAGCCCGCCCTCTTCACCCCCACCCCCCCAACCCTCCCCCGAATAATATTTCGGAGCTAAGAGCAAAATACTGCAGATGCCGGATTCCCGACATCTCATTCTGCTTTCTTACCTATTACGCAACTACCGGCACCTTTTACAGCCCTTTGCCGCCACTATTAACACCACCTTTTGTCCTTTATTCCTCAACACCTCTGCCGATCGCTGAGATTTTCCCCGCATTTCCTTGCCCTCGTTTCCCGCAGTGACGGACATGAGTGAAGCAGCCAGGATTTGGGATCGATCTGGCGAGTCTCCAGATCACCATCACCGACGCCAGCTGTTTGCTCCCAGGATTTCACTTGGACAACTGGGGTCAAATGTTACGCTAGGATTTGAACCCTTATCTCTGGCTCGTTGGTCCAGCGTGCTTGAGGGGGAGGGGGAGACGGAGGGGGGGGGTGGGGGGGAGACAGAGATTGATAGAGAGGGAGAGTCAGAGAGAGAGCGTTAGAAAGAGGGAGAGAGAGACAGGTTGTCAGAGAGATAGAGAGAGAGACAGAGCGACAGAGAGAGAGACAGAAACAGCGAGAGACACAGAGAGAGAGAGAGAGACAGAGAGAGAGAGTCAGAGAGAGAGAGGGAGAGAGGGACAGAGAGAGACAGAGAGAGAGAGTGACAGAGAGAAAGAGACAGAGAGAGAGAGACAGAGAGAGACACAGAGGGAGAGAGAGACAGAGAGAGAGAGTCAGAGAGAGAGTCAGAGAGAGAGAGACAGAGAGAGAGAGACAGAGAGAGACAGAGACAGAGAGAGACAGAGAGAGAGAGAGAGAGAGAGTGACAGAGAGAGAGACAGAGAGAGAGAGACAGAGAGAGAGAGACAGAAAGAGACACAGAGAGAGAGAGAGACAGAGAGAGAGAGTCAGAGAGAGAGAGAGAGACAGAGAGAGAGAGTGAGAGAGAGAGAGAGAGAGACAGAGAGAGAGAGACAGAAAGAGACACAGAGAGAGAGAGAGACAGAGAGAGAGAGTCAGAGAGAGAGAGAGAGACAGAGAGAGAGAGTGAGAGAGAGAGAGAGAGTGACAGAGAGAGAGAGTGAGAGAGAGAGAGAGAGTGACAGAGAGAGAGACAGAGAGAGACAGAGAGAGATGGAAGAGAGAGAGAGAGTGAGAGAGAGAGAGAGTGACAGAGAGTCAGAGTGAGAGACAGAGAGAGAGTGAGAGAGAGAGCGACAGAGAGAGAGAGAGAACGAGAACCAGAGAGAGAGAGTGACAGAGAGAGACTGAGACAGAGAGAGAGAGTCAGAGAGAGAGAGAGAGAGACAGAGAGAGAGAGAGACAGAGAGACAGAGAGAGAGAAAGAGACAGAGACACAGACAGAGACACAGACAGAGACAGAGACAGAGACAGAGACAGAGACAGAGACAGACAGATAGACAGACAGACAGATGGAGAGAGGACCAATTGATTCTCAAGGACAATAAGTGATGGGGAATGAATTCTGCAGCCAGAGAAGTCCATCTCCTGTGAATAATAATAAAATTCAGCCTTTCATGTTGAACAGGAACTGGAGGAGGCCATTCAGCCCCTCTCGAGCATGTAACACAGGAACAGGAGGAGGCCATTAGCCCCTCTTGAGCCTGTTACACAGGAATAGGAGGAGGCCATTCAGCCCCTCTCAAGCCGGATACACAGGAACAGGATGAGGCCATTCAGCCCCTCTTGAAACTGTTACACAGGAACAGGAGGAGGCCATTCAGCCCCTCTTGAAACTGTTACACAGGAACAGGAGGAGGCCATTCAGCCCCTCTCAATCCTGATTCACAGAAACAGGAGGAGGCCATCCAGCCCCTCTCGAGACTGTTACACAGGAACAGGAGGAGGGCATTCAGCCCCTCTCGAGTCTGTTACACAGGAACAGATGGAGGCCATTCAGCCCCTCTTGAGCCTGTTACACAGGAACAGGAGGAGGCCATTCAGCCCCTCGCGAGACTGTTACACAGGAACAGGAGGAGGCCATTCAGCCCCTCTTGAGCCTGTTACACAGGAACAGGAAGAGCCCATTCAGCCCCTCTCCAGTCTGTTACACAGGAACAGGATGAGATCATTCAGCCCCTTTCGAGCCTGTTTCTCAGGAACAGGAGGAGGCCATTCAGCCCCTCTCGAGACTGTTACACAGGAACAGGAGGAGGCAATTCAGCCCCTCTCGATCCTGTTACTCAGGAACACGAGGAGGCCATTCAGCCCCTCTTGAGCCTGTTACACAGGAACAGGAGGATGCCATTCAGCCCCTCTCGAGCCTGTTACAGAGGAACTGGAAGAGGGTATTCAGCCCCTCTCAAACATGTTACAGAGGAACAGGAGGAGGCCATTCAGCCCCTCTCGAGCCTGTTACACAGGAAAAGGAGGAGGACATTCAGCACCTCTCGAGCCTATTACAAAGGAACAGTAGGAGTCCATTCAGCCCCTCTCGAGCCTGTAGCACAGGAACAGGAGGAGGCCATTCAGCCCCTCTTCAGCATGTTACACAGGAATGGAAGGAGACCATTAAGCCCCTCTCTAGCCTGTTACTCAGGAACAGCAGGAGGCCTTTGAGCCCCTCCCCAGCCAATTACACAGGAAAAGGAGGAGGCCATTCAGCCCCTCTCGAGGCTGTTACACAGGAACAAGAGGAGCCCATTCAGCTCTTCTCGTGTATGTTACACAGGAACAGGTGGAGGCCATTCAGCCCCGCTCGAGCCTGTTACATAGGAACAGGAGGAGGCCATTCAGCCCATCTGGAGCTTGATACACTTGAACAGAAGGAGGCCATTCAGTCCCTCTCGAACCAGTTACAAAGGAACACACGGAGGCCATTCAGTCCCTCTCGAGGCTGTTACACATGAACTGGAGGAGGCCATTCAGCCCCTCTCGAGCCTGTTACACAGGAACAGGAGGAGGCCATTCAGCCCCGCTCGAGCCTGTTACACCAGAAAAGGAGGAGGCCATTCAGCCCCTCTCGAGCCTGTTACACAGGAACAGGAACAGGCCATTCAGCTCCTCTCGAGCCTGTTACATAGGAACATGTGGAGGCCATTCAGCCCCTCTCAGGCCAGATACACAGGAGCAGGAGGAGGCCATTCATTCCCTCTCGAGCCTGGTGCTCAGGAACAGGAGGAGGCAATTCAGCTCTTCTCGAGCCTGTTTCACAGGAACAGGAGGAGGCCATTCATCAACTCTCCAGCCTGTTACACAGGAGCAGGATGCGGCCATTCAGCCCCTCTCCAGTCTGTTACTCAGGAACAGGAGGAGTCCATTCAGCCCCGCTCGACAGCCCCTTTCCAGCCTTTTACACAGGAACAGGAGGAGGCCATTCAGCCCCTCTCGAGCCTGTTACACAGGAGCAGGATGAGGCTATTCAGCCCCTCTCCAGTCTGTTACTCAGGAACAGGAGGAGGCCAATCAGCCCCTCTCCAGCCTTTTACACAGGAACAGGAGGAGGCCATTCAGCCCCTCTCGAGCAAGTTACACATGAACAGGAGGAGGCCATTCAGCCCCTCTCGAGCAAGTTACACAGGAACAGGAGGAGGCCATTCAGCCCCTCTCGAGCCTGTCACACAGGAACAAGTGGATACCATTCAGCCCCTCTTGAGCCTGTTACACAGTAACAGGAGGAGTCCATTCAGCCCCTCTCAAGCTTGTTGCACAGGAACAGGAGGCGGCCATTCAACCACTCTTGAGCCTGTTACACAGGAACAGGAGGAGGCCATTCAGCCCCTCTCATGCCTGTTACACAGGAACAGGAGGAGGCTTTTAAGCCCCTCTCGAGTCTATTACACAGGAACAGGAGTCCATTCAGCCAATCTCGAGCCTGTTACACCAGAACAGGAGGAGGCCATTCAGCCCCTATTGAGCCTGTTACACAGGAACAGGAGGAGGCCATTCAGCCCCTCTCGAGCCTGTTACACAGGAACAGGAGGAGGCAATTCAGCCCCTCTCGAGCCTGTTACAGAGGAACAGGAGGAGGCCATTCAGCCCCTCTCGAGCCTGTTGCACAGGAACAGGAGGAGGCCATTCAGCTCTTCTCGAGCCGTTTACACAGGATCAGGAGGAGGCCATTCAGCCAATCTCAAGGCTGTTACTCAGGAACAGGAGGAGGCCATTCAGCCCTTCTCGAGCCTGTACAGAGGAACAGGATGAGGCCATTCAGCCCCTCTCGAGCCTGTTACACATGAACAGGAGAAGGGCTGTCAGCCCCTCTGGAGCCATTTACACAGGAACAGGAGGAGGCCATTCAGCCCATCTCAAGCCAGTTACACAGGAACAGGTGGAGCACATTCAGCCCCTCTCGAGCCATTTACACAGGAACAGCAGGAGGCAATTCAGCCACTCTCCAGCCAATTACACAGGAACAGGAGGAGGCCATTCAGCCCCTCTCGAGCCAGTTAACCAGGAACAGGAAGAGGCCATTCGGCCCCTGTCGAGTCTGTTACACAGCAACAGAAGGAGGCCATTCAGCCTCTCTCGAGCCTGTTACACAGGAACAGGAGAAAGGCATTCAAACCCTCGCGAGCCTGTTAGTGAGCAACATGAGGAGGCCATTCAGCCCCTCTCGAGCCTGTTACAGCCGAACAGGAGGAGGCCCATTTAGCCCCTTCTCAAGACTGTTACACAGGAACAGGAAGAGGCCATTCCGCCCCTCTCGAGTCTGTTACACAGGAACAGGAGGAGGCCATTCAGCCCCTCTCGAGCTTGATACACTTGAACAGAAGGAGGCCATTCAGCCCCTCTCGAACCGGTTACACAGGAACACACGGAGGCCATTCAGTCCCTCTCGAGGATGTTACACATGAACTGGAGCAGGCCATTCAGCCCCTCTCGAGCCTGTTACACAGGAACAGAGGGAGCCAAATCAGCCCCTCTCGAGCCTGTTACACAGGAACAGGAGGAGGCCATTCAGCCCCTCTCGAGCCTGTTACACAGCAACAGGAGGAACCCATTCAGCCCCTCTCGTGTATGTTACACAGGAACAGGTGGAGGCCATTCAGCCCCTCTCGAGCCTGTTACACAGGAACAGGAGGAGGCCCATTTTGCCCCTATCCAGCCAATTACACAGGAACGGGAGGAGGCCATTCAGCCCCTCTCGAGCCAGGTACACAGGAACAGGAAAAGGCCATTCAGCCCTTCTCGAGACTGTTACGCAAGAACAGGAGGAGGCCATTCAGCCCCTCTCGTGCCTGTTACACAGGAACAGGAGGAGGCCATTCAGCTCCTCTCGAGCCTGTTACACAGGAACAGGAGGAGGCCATTCAGATCCTCTCGAGCCTGTTACACAGCAACAGGAGGAGGCCATTCAGCCCCTCTCGAGCCTATTACACAGGAACAGGAGGAGGCCTTTCAGCCCTTCTTGAGACTGTTACACAGGAAGAGGAGGCGGTCATTCAGCCCTTCCCGAGCATGTTACACAGGAACAGGAGGAGGCCATTCAGCCGCTCTCGAGTATGTTACACAGGAACAGGAGGAGCCCATTCAGCCCCTCTCATGTATGTTACACAGGAACAGGTGGAGGACATTCAGCCCCGCTCGAGCCTGTTACACCAGAAAAGGAGGAGGCCATTCAGCCCCTCTCCAGCCTGTTACACAGGAAAAGAAGACCATTCAGCTCCTCTCAACAATGTTACACAGGAACAGGAGGAGGCCATTCAGCCCCTCTCCAGCCTGTTGCATTGGAACAGGAGGAGGCCATTCAACCCCTCTCGAGCCGGTTACACAGGAACACACGGAGGCCATTCAGTCCCTCTCGAGGCTGTTACACAGGAAGAAGATGAGGCCATTCAGCGCCTCTCGAGCCTGTCACACAGGAACAGGAGGTGGCCGTTCAGCCCCTCTCGAGCCTTTCACACAGGAACAAGAGGAGACCGTTCAGCCCCTCTTGAGCCCGTTACACAGTAACAGGAGGAAGCCATTCAGCCCCTCTTGAACCTGCTACACAGGAACAGGAGGAGGCCATTCAGCCCCTCTCAAGCTTGTTGCACAGGAACAGGAAGTGTCCATTCAGCCCTTCTCGAGCCTTTTACACCGGAACAGGATGAGATCATTCAGCCCCTTTCGAGCCTGTTTCTCAGGAACTGGAGGAGGCCATTCAGCCCCTCGCGAGACTGTTACACAGGAACAGGAGGAGGCCATTCATCAACTCTCCAGCCTGTTACACAGGAGCAGGATGCGGCCATTCAGCCCCTCTCCAGTCTGTTACTCAGGAACAGGAGGAGTCCATTCAGCCCCTCTCGACAGCCACTCTCCAGCCTTTTACACAGGAACAGGAGGAGGCCATTCAGCCCCTCTCCAGTCTGTTACTTATGAACAGGAGGAGGCCATTCAGCCCCTCTCCAGCCTTTTACACAGGAATAGGAGGAGGCCATTCAGCCCCTCTCGAGCAAGTTACACATGAACAGGAGGAGGACATTCAGCCCCTCTCGAGCAAGTTACACAGGAACAGGAGGAGGCCATTCAGCCCCTCTCGAGCCTGTCACACAGGAACAAGTGGATACCATTCAGCCCCTCTTGAGCCCGTTACACAGTAACAGGAGGAGTCCATTCAGCCCCTCTCAAGCTTGTTGCACAGGAACAGGAGGAGGCCATTCAACCACTCTTGAGCCTGTTACACAGGAACAGGAGGAGGCCATTCAGCCGCTCTCATGCCTGTTACACAGGAACAGCAGGAGGCTTTTAAGCCCCTCTCGAGTCTATTACACAGGAACAGGAGTCCATTCAGACCCTCTCGAGCCTGTTACACAGGAACTGGAGGAGTCCATTCAGCCCCTCTCGAGCCTGTTACACAGGAACAGGAGGAGGCCATTCAGCCCCTCTCGAGCAAGTTACACAGGAACAGGAGGAGGCCATTCAGCCCCTCTCGAGCCTGTCACACAGGAACAAGTGGATACCATTCAGCCCCTCTTGAGCCCGTTACACAGTAACAGGAGGAGTCCATTCAGCCCCTCTCAAGCTTGTTGCACAGGAACAGGAGGAGGCCATTCAACCACTCTTGAGCCTGTTACACAGGAACTGGAGGAGTCCATTCAGCCCCTCTCGAGCCTGTTACACAGGAACAGGAGGAGGCCATTCAGCCCCTCTCGAGCCTGTTACACAGGAACAGGAGGAGGCCAGTCAGCCCCTCTCGAGCCTGTTACACAGGAACTGGAGGAGGCCATTCAGCCAATCTTGAGCCTGTTGCACAGGAACAGGAGGGGGCCATTCAGCCCCTCTCAAGCATGTTACACAGGAACAGGAGGAGGCCATTCAGCCCCTCTCGAGCCTTTTACACAGGAACTGGAGGAGTCCATTCAGCCCCTCTCAAGCATGTTACACAGGAACAGGAGGAGGCCATTCAGCCCCTCTCGAGCCTGTTACACAGGAACAGGAGGAGGCCAGTCAGCCCCTCTCGAGCCTGTTACACAGGAACTGGAGGAGGCCATTCAGCCAATCTTGAGCCTGTTGCACAGGAACAGGAGGGGGCCATTCAGCCCCTCTCAAGCATGTTACACAGGAACAGGAGGAGGCCATTCAGCCAATCTCAATGCTGTTACTCAGGAACAGGAGGAGGCCATTCAACCCCTCTCGAGCCTGTACAGAGGAACAGAATGAGGCCATTCAGCCCCTCTCGAGCCTGTTACACATGAACAGGAGGAGGGCTGTCAGCCCCTCTGGAGCCATTTACACAGGAACAGGAGGAGGCCATTCAGCCCATCCCAAGCCAGTTACACAGGAACAGGTGGAGCACATTCAGCCCCTCTCGAGCCATTTACACAGGAACAGCAAGAGGCAATTCAGCCACTCTCCAGCCAATTACATAGGAACAGGAGGAGGCCATTCAGCCTCTCTCGAGCCTGTTATACAGGAACAGGAGAAGGCCATTCAGACCGTCGCGAGCCTGTTACTGAGCAACATGAGGAGGCCATTCAGCCCCTCTCTTGCCTGTTACAGCCGAACAGGAGGAGGCCCATTTAGCCCCTTCTCAAGCCTGTTTCACAGGAACAGGAAGAGGCCATTCCGCCCCTCTCGAGTCTGTTACACAGGAACAGGAGGAGGCCATTCAGCCCCTCTCGAGCTTGGTACACTTGAACAGAAGGAGGCCATTCAGCCCCTCTTGAACCGGTTACACAGGAACACACGGAGGTCATTCAGTCCCTCTTGAGGATGTTACACATGAACTTGAGGAGGCCATTCAGCCCCTCTCGAGCCTGTTAAACAGGAACAGAGGGAGCCAAATCAGCCCCTCTCGAGCCTTTTACACAGGAACAGGAGGAGGCCATTCAGCCCCTCTCGAGCCTGTTACACAGCAACAGGAGGAACCCATTCAGCCCCTCTCGTGTATGTTACACAGGAACAGGTGGAGGCCATTCAGCCCCGCTCGAGCCTGTTACACCAGAAAAGGAGGAGGCCATTCAGCCCCTCTCGAGCCTGTTATCAGGAACTGGAGGAGGCCATTCAGCCCCTCTCGAGCCGTTTAAACAGGAACAGGAGGAGGCCATTCAGCCCCTCTCGAGCCAGGTACACAGGAACAGGAAAAGGCCATTCAGCCCTTCTCGAGACTGTTACGCAAGAACAGGAGGAGGCCATTCAGCCCCTCTCGTGCCTGTTACACAGGAACAGGAGTAGGCCATTCAGCCCTTCTTGAGACTGTTACACAGGAAGAGGAGGCGGCCATTCAGCCCTTCCCGAGCATGTTACACAGGAACAGGAGGAGGCCATTCAGCCCATCTCGAGTCTGTAAACATGAACAGGCGGAGGCCATTCAGCCCCTTCTCAAGCCTGTTACACAGGAACAGGAGGAGGCCATTCAGCCCCTCTCGAGCCTGTTGCATTGGAACAGGAGGAGGCCATTCAACCCTTCTCGAGCCGGTTACACAGGAACACACGGAGGCCATTCAGTCCCTCTCGAGGCTGTTACACAGGAATAGGATGAGGCCATTCAGCCCCTCTCGAGCCTGTCACACAGGAACAGGAGGTGGCCGTTCAGCCCCTCTCGAGCCTTTCACACAGGAACAAGAGGAGACCGTTCAGCCCCTCTTGTGCCCATTACACAGTAACAGGAGGAAGCCATTCAGCCCCTCTTGAACCTGCTACACAGGAACAGGAGGAGGCCATTCAGCCCCTCTCAAGCTTGTTGCACAGGAACAGGAAGAGTCCATTCAGCCCTTCTCGAGCCTTTTACACCGGAACAGGATGAGATCATTCAGCCCCTTTCGAGCCTGTTTCTCAGGAACTGGAGGAGGCCATTCAGCCCATTCGCGAGACCGTTACACAGGAACAGGAGGAGGCCATTCAGCCCCTCTTGAGCCTGCTACACAGGAACAGGAGGAGGCCATTCAGCCCCACTCGACCTGTTACACAGGAACAGGAGGAGGCCATTCAGCAACTCTTGAGCCTGTTACACAGGAACAGGAAGAGGTCATTCAGCCCCTGTCCAGTCTGTTACTCAGGAACAGGAGGAGGCCATTCAGCCCCTCTCGATCCTGTTACACAGGAACAGGAGGAGGCCATTCAGCCCCTCTCGAGCCTTTTAAACCGGAACAGGATGAGATCATTCAGCCCCTTTCGAGCCTGTTTCTCAGGAACTGGAGGAGGCCATTCAGTCCCTCTCGAACCGGTTACAAAGGAACACACGGAGGCCATTCAGTCCCTCTCGAGGCTGTTACACATGAACTGGAGGAGGCCATTCAGCCCCTCTCGAGCCTGTTACACAGGAACAGGAGGAGGCCATTCAGCCCCGCTCGAGCCTGTTACACCAGAAAAGGAGGAGGCCATTCAGCTCCTCTCGAGCCTGTTACACAGGAACAGGAACAGGCCATTCAGCTCCTCTCGAGCCTGTTACACAGGAACAGGAGGAGGCCATTCTGCCCCTCTCGAGCCTGTTACATAGGAACATGTGGAGGCCATTCAGCCCCTCTCGGGCCAGATACACAGGAGCAGGAGGAGGCCATTCATTCCCTCTCGAGCCTGGTGCCCAGGAACAGGAGGAGGCAATTCAGCTCCTCTCGAGCCTGTTACACAGGAACAGGAGGAGGCCATTTAGCCCCTCTCGAGCCTGTTACACAGGAGCAGGAGGCGGCCATTCATCAACTCTCCAGCCTGTTACACAGGAGCAGGATGCGGCCATTCAGCCCCTCTCCAGTCTGTTACTCAGGAACAGGAGGAGTCCATTCAGCCCCTCTCGACAGCCCCTCTACAGCCTTTTACACAGGAACAGGAGGAGGCCATTCAGCCCCTCTCGAGCCTGTTACACAGGAGCAGGATGAGGCCATTCAGCCCCTCTCCAGTCTGTTACTCAGGAACAGGAGGAGGCCATTCAGCCCCTCTCGAGCCCGTCACACAGGAACAAGTGGATACCATTCAGCCCCTCTTGAGCCCGTTACACAGTAACAGGAGGAGTACATTCAGCCCCTCTCAAACTTGTTGCACAGGAACAGGAGGAGGCCATTCAACCACTCTTGAGCCTGTTACACAGGAACAGGAGGAGGCCATTCAGCCGCTCTCATGCCTGTTACACAGGAAGAGCAGGAGGCTTTTAAGCCCCTCTCGAGTCTATTACACAGGAACAGGAGTCCATTCAGCCCCTCTCGAGCCTGTTACACAGGAACTGGAGGAGTCCATTCAGCCCCTCTCGAGCCTGTTACAGAGGAACAGGAAGTTGCCATTCAGCCCCTCTCGAGCAAGTTACACAGGAACAGGAGGAGGCCATTCAGCCCCTCTCGAGCCTGTCACACAGGAACAAGTGGATACCATTCAGCCCCTCTTGAGCCTGTTACACAGTAACAGGAGGAGTCCATTCAGCCCCTCTCAAGCTTGTTGCACAGGAACAGGAGGCGGCCATTCAACCACTCTTGAGCCTGTTACACAGGAACAGGAGGAGGCCATTCAGCCCCTCTCATGCCTGTTACACAGGAACAGGAGGAGGCTTTTAAGCCCCTCTCGAGTCTATTACACAGGAACAGGAGTCCACTCAGCCAATCTCGAGCCTGTTACACCAGAACAGGAGGAAGCCATTCAGCCCCTATTGAGCCTGTTACACAGGAACAGGAGGAGGCCATTCAGCCCCTCTCGAGCCTGTTACACAGGAACAGGAGGAGGCAATTCAGCCCCTCTCGAGCCTGTTACAGAGGAACAGGAGGAGGCCATTCAGCCCCTCTCGAGCCTGTTGCACAGGAACAGGAGGAGGCCATTCAGCTCTTCTCGAGCCGTTTACACAGGATCAGGAGGAGGCCATTCAGCCAATCTCAAGGCTGTTACTCAGGAACAGGACGAGGCCATTCAGCCCTTCTCGAGCCTGTACAGAGGAACAGGATGAGGCCATTCAGCCCCTCTCGAGCCTGTTACACATGAACAGGAGAAGGGCTGTCAGCCCCTCTGGAGCCATTTACACAGGAACAGGAGGAGGCCATTCAGCCCATCTCAAGCCAGTTACACAGGAACAGGTGGAGCACATTCAGCCCCTCTCGAGCCATTTACACAGGAACAGCAGGAGGCAATTCAGCCACTCTCCAGCCAATTACACAGGAACAGGAGGAGGCCATTCAGCCCCTCTCGAGCCAGTTAACCAGGAACAGGAAGAGGCCATTCGGCCCCTGTCGAGTCTGTTACACAGCAACAGAAGGAGGCCATTCAGCCTCTCTCGAGCCTGTTACACAGGAACAGGAGAAGGCCATTCAAACCCTCGCGAGCCTGTTAGTGAGCAACATGAGGAGGCCATTCAGCCCCTCTCGAGTCTGTTATAGCCGAACAGGAGGAGGCCCATTTAGCCCCTTCTCAAGACTGTTACACAGGAACAGGAAGAGGCCATTCCGCCCCTCTCGAGCTTGATACACTTGAACAGAAGGAGGCCATTCAGCCCCTCTCGAACCGGTTACACAGGAACACACGGAGGCCATTCAGTCCCTCTCGAGGATGTTACACATGAACTGGAGCAGGCCATTCAGCCCCTCTCGAGCCTGTTACACAGGAACAGAGGGAGCCAAATCAGCCCCTCTCGAGCCTGTTACACAGGAACAGGAGGAGGCCATTCAGCCCCTCTCGAGCCTGTTACACAGCAACAGGAGGAACCCATTCAGCCCCTCTCGTGTATGTTACACAAGAACAGGTGGAGGCCATTCAGCCCCTCTCGAGCCTGTTACACAGGAACAGGAAAAGGCCATTCAGCCCTTCTCGAGACTGTTACGCAAGAACAGGAGGAGGCCATTCAGCCCCTCTCGTGCCTGTTACACAGGAACAGGAGGAGGCTTTTAAGCCCCTCTCGAGTCTATTACACAGGAACAGGAGTCCACTCAGCCAATCTCGAGCCTGTTACACCAGAACAGGAGGAAGCCATTCAGCCCCTATTGAGCCTGTTACACAGGAACAGGAGGAGGCCATTCAGCCCCTCTCGAGCCTGTTACACAGGAACAGGAGGAGGCAATTCAGCCCCTCTCGAGCCTGTTACAGAGGAACAGGAGGAGGCCATTCAGCCCCTCTCGAGCCTGTTGCACAGGAACAGGAGGAGGCCATTCAGCTCTTCTCGAGCCGTTTACACAGGATCAGGAGGAGGCCATTCAGCCAATCTCAAGGCTGTTACTCAGGAACAGGAGGAGGCCATTCAGCCCTTCTCGAGCCTGTACAGAGGAACAGGATGAGGCCATTCAGCCCCTCTCGAGCCTGTTACACATGAACAGGAGAAGGGCTGTCAGCCCCTCTGGAGCCATTTACACAGGAACAGGAGGAGGCCATTCAGCCCATCTCAAGCCAGTTACACAGGAACAGGTGGAGCACATTCAGCCCCTCTCGAGCCATTTACACAGGAACAGCAGGAGGCAATTCAGCCACTCTCCAGCCAATTACACAGGAACAGGAGGAGGCCATTCAGCCCCTCTCGAGCCAGTTAACCAGGAACAGGAAGAGGCCATTCGGCCCCTGTCGAGTCTGTTACACAGCAACAGAAGGAGGCCATTCAGCCTCTCTCGAGCCTGTTACACAGGAACAGGAGAAGGCCATTCAAACCCTCGCGAGCCTGTTAGTGAGCAACATGAGGAGGCCATTCAGCCCCTCTCGAGTCTGTTATAGCCGAACAGGAGGAGGCCCATTTAGCCCCTTCTCAAGACTGTTACACAGGAACAGGAAGAGGCCATTCCGCCCCTCTCGAGTCTGTTACACAGGAACAGGAGGAGGCCATTCAGCCCCTCTCGAGCTTGATACACTTGAACAGAAGGAGGCCATTCAGCCCCTCTCGAACCGGTTACACAGGAACACACGGAGGCCATTCAGTCCCTCTCGAGGATGTTACACATGAACTGGAGCAGGCCATTCAGCCCCTCTCGAGCCTGTTACACAGGAACAGAGGGAGCCAAATCAGCCCCTCTCGAGCCTGTTACACAGGAACAGGAGGAGGCCATTCAGCCCCTCTCGAGCCTGTTACACAGCAACAGGAGGAACCCATTCAGCCCCTCTCGTGTATGTTACACAAGAACAGGTGGAGGCCATTCAGCCCCTCTCGAGCCTGTTACACAGGAACAGGAAAAGGCCATTCAGCCCTTCTCGAGACTGTTACGCAAGAACAGGAGGAGGCCATTCAGCCCCTCTCGTGCCTGTTACACAGGAACAGGAGGAGGCCATTCAGCTCCTCTCGAGCCTGTTACACAGGAACAGGAGGAGGCCATTCAGCTCCTCTCGAGCCTGTTACACAGCAACAGGAGGAGGCCATTCAGCCCCTCTCGAGCCTATTACACAGGAACAGGAGGAGGCCTTTCAGCCCTTCTTGAGACTGTTACACAGGAAGAGGAGGCGGTCATTCAGCCCTTCCCGAGCATGTTACACAGGAACAGGAGGAGGCCATTCAGCCCCTCTCATGTATGTTACACAGGAACAGGTGGAGGACATTCAGCCCCTCTCATGTATGTTACACAGGAACAGGTGGAGGACATTCAGCCCCGCTCGAGCCTGTTACACCAGAAAAGGAGGAGGCCATTCAGCCCCTCTCCAGCCTGTTACACAGGAAAAGAAGACCATTCAGCTCCTCTCAACAATGTTACACAGGAACAGGAGGAGACCATTCAGCCCCTCTCGAAAATGTTACACAGGAACAGGAGGAGGCCATTCAGCCCCTTTCGAAAATGTTACACAGGAACAGGAGGAGGACATTCAGCCCTTGTCGCGCCTGTTACACAGGAACAGGAGGAGTCCATTCAGCCCCTCTCGAGACTGTTATCAGGAACAGGAGGAGGCCATTCAGTCCCTCTCGAGCCTGTTACACAGGAACAGGTGTAGGCCATTCAGCCCCTCTCGAGCCTGTTACACATGAACAGGAGGAGGCCATTCAGCCCCTCTCGAGCCTATTACACAGGAACAGGAGGAGGCCATTCAGCCCTTCTTGAGACTGTTACACAGGAAGAGGAGGCGGTCATTCAGCCCTTCCCGAGCATGTTACACAGGAACAGGAGGAGGCCATTCAGCCGCTCTCGAGTATGTTACACAGGAACAGGAGGAGCCCATTCAGCCCCTCTCATGTATGTTACACAGGAACAGGTGGAGGACATTCAGCCCCTCTCATGTATGTTACACAGGAACAGGTGGAGGACATTCAGCCCCGCTCGAGCCTGTTACACCAGAAAAGGAGGAGGCCATTCAGCCCCTCTCCAGCCTGTTACACAGGAAAAGAAGACCATTCAGCTCCTCTCAACAATGTTACACAGGAACAGGAGGAGACCATTCAGCCCCTCTCGAAAATGTTACACAGGAACAGGAGGAGGCCATTCAGCCCCTTTCGAAAATGTTACACAGGAACAGGAGGAGGACATTCAGCCCTTGTCGCGCCTGTTACACAGGAACAGGAGGAGTCCATTCAGCCCCTCTCGAGACTGTTATCAGGAACAGGAGGAGGCCATTCAGTCCCTCTCGAGCCTGTTACACAGGAACAGGTGTAGGCCATTCAGCCCCTCTCGAGCCTGTTACACATGAACAGGAGGAGGCCATTCAGGCCATCTCGAGCCTGTTACACTGGAACAGAGGGAGCCCATTCAGCCCCTCTCGAGCCTGTTACACAGGAACAGGAACATGCCATTCAGCTCCCCTCAAACCTGTTACACATGAACAGGAGGAGGCCATTCAGACCCTCTCGAGCCTATTACACAGGAACAGGAGGAGGCCATTCAGCCCCTCTCGAGCCTGTTACACATGAACAGGAAGAGGCCAGTCAGCCCCTCTCGAGCCTGTTAACAGAGGAACAGGAGGAGGCCCATTTTGCCTCTATCCAGCCAATTACACAGGAACAGGAGGAGGCCATTCAGCCCCTCTCGAGCCAGGTACACAGGAACAGGAAGAGGCCATTCAGCCCCTCTCGAGCCTGTGACACATGAACAGGACGAGGCCATTCATCCCCTCTTAAGACTGTTGAACAGGAACAGTAGGATGCCATTCAGCCACTCTGGAAGCTATTACACAGGAACAGGAGAAGGCCATTCAGCCCCTCTTAAGACTGTTGAACAGGAACAGGAGGAGGCCATTCAGCCCCTTTCGATACTGTAACAGGTACAGGAGGAGGCTATTTAGCCCCTCTCGAGTCTGTTACACAGGAACAGGAGGAGGCCATTCAGCCCCTCTTGAGCCTTTTACTCAGGAACAGGAGGAGGCCATTCAGCCCCTCTGGAGCCAATTACACAGGAACAGGAGAAGGCCATTCAGCCCCTCTCGAGCCTGATACACAGGAACAAGAGGAGGCCATTCAACCCTGTCAAGCCTGTTACACAGGAACAGGAGGAGGCCATTCAGCCCCTCTTGAGCCTGTTACATAGGAACAGGATGAGGCCATTCAGCCCGTTTTGAGCCTGTTACACAGGAAAAGGAGGAGGCCATTCAGCCCCTCTTGAACATGTTACACTGAAACAGGAAGGGGCCATTCAGCCCTTCTCGAGTCTATTATGGAGGAACAGGAGGAGTCCATTCAGCCCCTCTCGAGAATGTTACACAGGAACAGGGTGAGGCCATTCAGCCCATCTCGAGTCTGTAAACATGAACAGGCGGAGGCCATTCAGCCCCTTCTCAAGCCTGTTACACAGGAACAGGAGGAGGCCATTCAGCCCCTCTCGAGCCTGTTGCATTGGAACAGGAGGAGGCCATTCAACCCCTCTCGAGCCGGTTACACAGGAACACACGGAGGCCATTCAGTCCCTCTCGAGGCTGTTACACAGGAAGAAGATGAGGCCATTCAGCGCCTCTCGAGCCTGTCACACAGGAACAGGAGGTGGCCGTTCAGCCCCTCTCGAGCCTTTCACACAGGAACAAGAGGAGACCGTTCAGCCCCTCTTGAGCCCGTTACACAGTAACAGGAGGAAGCCATTCAGCCCCTCTTGAACCTGCTACACAGGAACAGGAGGAGGCCATTCAGCCCCTCTCAAGCTTGTTGCACAGGAACAGGAAGAGTCCATTCAGCCCTTCTCGAGCCTTTTACACCGGAACAGGATGAGATCATTCAGCCCCTTTCGAGCCTGTTTCTCAGGAACTGGAGGAGGCCATTCAGCCCCTCGCGAGACTGTTACACAGGAACAGGAGGAGGCCATTCATCAACTCTCCAGCCTGTTACACAGGAGCAGGATGCGGCCATTCAGCCCCTCTCCAGTCTGTTACTCAGGAACAGGAGGAGTCCATTCAGCCCCTCTCGACAGCCCCTCTCCAGCCTTTTACACAGGAACAGGAGGAGGCCATTCAGCCCCTCTCCAGTCTGTTACTCAGGAACAGGAGGAGGCCATTCAGCCCCTCTCCAGCCTTTTACACAGGAACAGGAGGAGGCCATTCAGCCCCTCTCGAGCAAGTTACACATGAACAGGAGGAGGACATTCAGCCCCTCTCGAGCCTTTCACACAGGAACAGGAGGAGGCCATTCAGCCCCTCTCGAGCCTGTCACACAGGAACAAGTGGATACCATTCAGCCCCTCTTGAGCCCGTTACACAGTAACAGGAGGAGTCCATTCAGCCCCTCTCAAGCTTGTTGCACAGGAACAGGAGGAGGCCATTCAACCACTCTTGAGCCTGTTACACAGGAACAGGAGGAGGCCATTCAGCCGCTCTCATGCCTGTTACACAGGAACAGCAGGAGGCTTTTAAGCCCCTCTCGAGTCTATTACACAGGAACAGGAGTCCATTCAAACCCTCTCGAGCCTGTTACACAGGAACTGGAGGAGTCCATTCAGCCCCTCTCGAGCCTGTTACACAGGAACAGGAGGAGGCCATTCAGCCCCTCTCGAGCAAGTTACACAGGAACAGGAGGAGGCCATTCAGCCCCTCTCGAGCCTGTCACACAGGAACAAGTGGATACCATTCAGCCCCTCTTGAGCCCGTTACACAGTAACAGGAGGAGTCCATTCAGCCCCTCTCAAGCTTGTTGCACAGGAACAGGAGGAGGCCATTCAACCACTCTTGAGCCTGTTACACAGGAACAGGAGGGGGCCATTCAGCCGCTCTCATGCCTGTTACACAGGAACAGCAGGAGGCTTTTAAGCCCCGCTCGAGTCTATTACACAGGAACAGGAGTCCATTCAGACCCTCTCGAGCCTGCTACACAGGAACTGGAGGAGTCCATTCAGCCCCTCTCGAGCCTGTTACACAGGAACAGGAGGAGGCCATTCAGCCCCTCTCGAGCCTGTTACACAGGAACAGGAGGAGGCCAGTCAGCCCCTCTCGAGCCTGTTACACAGGAACTGGAGGAGGCCATTCAGCCAATCTCAATGCTGTTACTCAGGAACAGGAGGAGGCCATTCAACCCCTCTCGAGCCTGTTACACAGGAACAGGAGGAGGCCAGTCAGCCCCTCTCGAGCCTGTTACACAGGAACTGGAGGAGGCCATTCAGCCAATCTCAATGCTGTTACTCAGGAACAGGAGGAGGCCATTCAACCCCTCTCGAGCCTGTACAGAGGAACAGAATGAGGCCATTCAGCCCCTCTCGAGCCTGTTACACATGAACAGGAGGAGGGCTGTCAGCCCCTCTGGAGCCATTTACACAGGAACAGGAGGAGGCCATTCAGCCCATCCCAAGCCAGTTACACAGGAACAGGTGGAGCACATTCAGCCCCTCTCGAGCCATTTACACAGGAACAGCAAGAGGCAATTCAGCCACTCTCCAGCCAATTACATAGGAACAGGAGGAGGCCATTCAGCCTCTCTCGAGCCTGTTATACAGGAACAGGAGAAAGCCATTCAGACCGTCGCGAGCCTGTTACTGAGCAACATGAGGAGGCCATTCAGCCCCTCTCTTGCCTGTTACAGCCGAACAGGAGGAGGCCCATTTAGCCCCTTCTCAAGCCTGTTTCACAGGAACAGGAAGAGGCCATTCCGCCCCTCTCGAGTCTGTTACACAGGAACAGGAGGAGGCCATTCAGCCCCTCTCGAGCTTGGTACACTTGAACAGAAGGAGGCCATTCAGCCCCTCTTGAACCGGTTACACAGGAACACACGGAGGTCATTCAGTCCCTCTTGAGGATGTTACACATGAACTTGAGGAGGCCATTCAGCCCCTCTCGAGCCTGTTAAACAGGAACAGAGGGAGCCAAATCAGCCCCTCTCGAGCCTTTTACACAGGAACAGGAGGAGGCCATTCAGCCCCTCTCGAGACTGTTACACAGCAACAGGAGGAACCCATTCAGCCCCTCTCGTGTATGTTACACAGGAACAGGTGGAGGCCATTCAGCCCCGCTCGAGCCTGTTACACCAGAAAAGGAGGAGGCCATTCAGCCCCTCTCGAGCCTGTTATCAGGAACTGGAGGAGGCCATTCAGCCCCTCTCGAGCCGTTTAAACAGGAACAGGAGGAGGCCATTCAGCCCCTCTCGAGCCAGGTACACAGGAACAGGAAAAGGCCATTCAGCCCTTCTCGAGACTGTTACGCAAGAACAGGAGGAGGCCATTCAGCCCCTCTCGTGCCTGTTACACAGGAACAGGAGTAGGCCATTCAGCCCTTCTTGAGACTGTTACACAGGAAGAGGAGGCGGCCATTCAGCCCTTCCCGAGCATGTTACACAGGAACAGGAGGAGGCCATTCAGCCCATCTCGAGTCTGTAAACATGAACAGGCGGAGGCCATTCAGCCCCTTCTCAAGCCTGTTACACAGGAACAGGAGGAGGCCATTCAGCCCCTCTCGAGCCTGTTGCATTGGAACAGGAGGAGGCCATTCAACCCTTCTCGAGCCGGTTACACAGGAACACACGGAGGCCATTCAGTCCCTCTCGAGGCTGTTACACAGGAATAGGATGAGGCCATTCAGCCCCTCTCGAGCCTGTCACACAGGAACAGGAGGTGGCCGTTCAGCCCCTCTCGAGCCTTTCACACAGGAACAAGAGGAGACCATTCAGCCCCTCTTGTGCCCATTACACAGTAACAGGAGGAAGCCATTCAGCCCCTCTTGAACCTGCTACACAGGAACAGGAGGAGGCCATTCAGCCCCTCTCAAGCTTGTTGCACAGGAACAGGAAGAGTCCATTCAGCCCTTCTCGAGCCTTTTACACCGGAACAGGATGAGATCATTCAGCCCCTTTCGAGCCTGTTTCTCAGGAACTGGAGGAGGCCATTCAGCCCATTCGCGAGACCGTTACACAGGAACAGGAGGAGGCCATTCAGCCCCTCTTGAGCCTGCTACACAGGAACAGGAGGAGGCCATTCAGCCCCACTCGACCTGTTACACAGGAACAGGAGGAGGCCATTCAGCAACTCTTGAGCCTGTTACACAGGAACAGGAAGAGGTCATTCAGCCCCTGTCCAGTCTGTTACTCAGGAACAGGAGGAGGCCATTCAGCCCCTCTCGATCCTGTTACACAGGAACAGGAGGAGGCCATTCAGCCCCTCTCGAGCCTTTTAAACCGGAACAGGATGAGATCATTCAGCCCCTTTCGAGCCTGTTTCTCAGGAACTGGAGGAGGCCATTCAGTCCCTCTCGAACCGGTTACAAATGAACACACGGAGGCCATTCATTCACTCTCGAGGCTGTTACACATGAACTGGAGGAGGCCATTCAGCCCCTCTCGAGCCTGTTACACAGGAACAGGAGGAGGCCATTCAGCCCCGCTCGAGCCTGTTACACCAGAAAAGGAGGAGGCCATTCAGCTCCTCTCGAGCCTGTTACACAGGAACAGGAACAGGCCATTCAGCTCCTCTCGAGCCTGTTACACAGGAACAGGAGGAGGCCATTCTGCCCCTCTCGAGCCTGTTACATAGGAACATGTGGAGGCCATTCAGCCCCTCTCGGGCCAGATACACAGGAGCAGGAGGAGGCCATTCATTCCCTCTCGAGCCTGGTGCCCAGGAACAGGAGGAGGCAATTCAGCTCCTCTCGAGCCTGTTACACAGGAACAGGAGGAGGCCATTTAGCCCCTCTCGAGCCTGTTACACAGGAGCAGGATGCGGCCATTCATCAACTCTCCAGCCTGTTACACAGGAGCAGGATGCGGCCATTCAGCCCCTCTCCAGTCTGTTACTCAGGAACAGGAGGAGTCCATTCAGCCCCTCTCGACAGCCCCTCTACAGCCTTTTACACAGGAACAGGAGGAGGCCATTCAGCCCCTCTCGAGCCTGTTACACAGGAGCAGGATGAGGCCATTCAGCCCCTCTCCAGTCTGTTACTCAGGAACAGGAGGAGGCCATTCAGCCCCTCTCGAGCCTGTCACACAGGAACAAGTGGATACCATTCAGCCCCTCTTGAGCCCGTTACACAGTAACAGGAGGAGTACATTCAGCCCCTCTCAAACTTGTTGCACAGGAACAGGAGGAGGCCATTCAACCACTCTTGAGCCTGTTACACAGGAACAGGAGGAGGCCATTCAGCCGCTCTCATGCCTGTTACACAGGAACAGGAGGAGGCTTTTAAGCCCCTCTCGAGTCTATTACACAGGAACAGGAGTCCATTCAGCCCCTCTCGAGCCTGTTACACAGGAACTGGAGGAGTCCATTCAGCCCCTCTCGAGCCTGTTACAGAGGAACAGGAAGTTGCCATTCAGCCCCTCTCGAGCAATTTACACAGGAACAGGAGGAGGCCATTCAGCCCCTCTCGAGCCTGTCACACAGGAACAAGTGGATACCATTCAGCCCCTCTTGAGCCTGTTACACAGTAACAGGAGGAGTCCATTCAGCCCCTCTCAAGCTTGTTGCACAGGAACAGGAGGCGGCCATTCAACCACTCTTGAGCCTGTTACACAGGAACAGGAGGAGGCCATTCAGCCCCTCTCGAGCCTGTTGCACAGGAACAGGAGGAGGCCATTCAGCTCTTCTCGAGCCGTTTACACAGGATCAGGAGGAGGCCATTCAGCCAATCTCAAGGCTGTTACTCAGGAACAGGAGGAGGCCATTCAGCCCTTCTCGAGCCTGTACAGAGGAACAGGATGAGGCCATTCAGCCCCTCTGGAGCCATTTACACAGGAACAGGAGAAGGCCATTCAGCCCATCTCAAGCCAGTTACACAGGAACAGGTGGAGCACATTCAGCCCCTCTCGAGCCATTTACACAGGAACAGCAGGAGGCAATTCAGCCACTCTCCAGCCAATTACACAGGAACAGGAGGAGGCCATTCAGCCCCTCTCGAGCCAGTTAACCAGGAACAGGAAGAGGCCATTCGGCCCCTGTCGAGTCTGTTACACAGCAACAGAAGGAGGCCATTCAGCCTCTCTCGAGCCTGTTACACAGGAACAGGAGAAGGCCATTCAAACCCTCGCGAGCCTGTTAGTGAGCAACATGAGGAGGCCATTCAGCCCCTCTCGAGCCTGTTACAGCCGAACAGGAGGAGGCCCATTTAGCCCCTTCTCAAGACTGTTACACAGGAACAGGAAGAGGCCATTCCGCCCCTCTCGAGTCTGTTACACAGGAACAGGAGGAGGCCATTCAGCCCCTCTCGAGCTTGATACACTTGAACAGAAGGAGGCCATTCAGCCCCTCTCGAACCGGTTACACAGGAACACACGGAGGCCATTCAGTCCCTCTCGAGGATGTTACACATGAACTGGAGCAGGCCATTCAGCCCCTCTCGAGCCTGTTACACAGGAACAGAGGGAGCCAAATCAGCCCCTCTCGAGCCTGTTACACAGGAACAGGAGGAGGCCATTCAGCCCCTCTCGAGCCTGTTACACAGCAACAGGAGGAACCCATTCAGCCCCTCTCGTGTATGTTACACAGGAACAGGTGGAGGCCATTCAGCCCCTCTCGAGCCTGTTACACAGGAACAGGAGGAGGCCCATTTTGCCCCTATCCAGCCAATTACACAGGAACGGGAGGAGGCCATTCAGCCCCTCTCGAGCCAGGTACACAGGAACAGGAAAAGGCCATTCAGCCCTTCTCGAGACTGTTACGCAAGAACAGGAGGAGGCCATTCAGCCCCTCTCGTGCCTGTTACACAGGAACAGGAGGAGGCCATTCAGCTCCTCTCGAGCCTGTTACACAGGAACAGGAGGAGGCCATTCAGCTCCTCTCGAGCCTGTTACACAGCAACAGGAGGAGGCCATTCAGCCCCTCTCGAGCCTATTACACAGGAACAGGAGGAGGCCTTTCAGCCCTTCTTGAGACTGTTACACAGGAAGAGGAGGCGGTCATTCAGCCCTTCCCGAGCATGTTACACAGGAACAGGAGGAGGCCATTCAGCCGCTCTCGAGTATGTTACACAGGAACAGGAGGAGCCCATTCAGCCCCTCTCATGTATGTTACACAGGAACAGGTGGAGGACATTCAGCCCCTCTCATGTATGTTACACAGGAACAGGTGGAGGACATTCAGCCCCGCTCGAGCCTGTTACACCAGAAAAGGAGGAGGCCATTCAGCCCCTCTCCAGCCTGTTACACAGGAAAAGAAGACCATTCAGCTCCTCTCAACAATGTTACACAGGAACAGGAGGAGACCATTCAGCCCCTCTCGAAAATGTTACACAGGAACAGGAGGAGGCCATTCAGCCCCTTTCGAAAATGTTACACAGGAACAGGAGGAGGACATTCAGCCCTTGTCGCGCCTGTTACACAGGAACAGGAGGAGTCCATTCAGCCCCTCTCGAGACTGTTATCAGGAACAGGAGGAGGCCATTCAGTCCCTCTCGAGCCTGTTACACAGGAACAGGTGTAGGCCATTCAGCCCCTCTCGAGCCTGTTACACAGCAACAGGAGGAGGCCATTCAGCCCCTCTCGAGCCTATTACACAGGAACAGGAGGAGGCCATTCAGCCCTTCTTGAGACTGTTACACAGGAAGAGGAGGCGGTCATTCAGCCCTTCCCGAGCATGTTACACAGGAACAGGAGGAGGCCATTCAGCCGCTCTCGAGTATGTTACACAGGAACAGGAGGAGCCCATTCAGCCCCTCTCATGTATGTTACACAGGAACAGGTGGAGGACATTCAGCCCCTCTCATGTATGTTACACAGGAACAGGTGGAGGACATTCAGCCCCGCTCGAGCCTGTTACACCAGAAAAGGAGGAGGCCATTCAGCCCCTCTCCAGCCTGTTACACAGGAAAAGAAGACCATTCAGCTCCTCTCAACAATGTTACACAGGAACAGGAGGAGACCATTCAGCCCCTCTCGAAAATGTTACACAGGAACAGGAGGAGGCCATTCAGCCCCTTTCGAAAATGTTACACAGGAACAGGAGGAGGACATTCAGCCCTTGTCGCGCCTGTTACACAGGAACAGGAGGAGTCCATTCAGCCCCTCTCGAGACTGTTATCAGGAACAGGAGGAGGCCATTCAGTCCCTCTCGAGCCTGTTACACAGGAACAGGTGTAGGCCATTCAGCCCCTCTCGAGCCTGTTACACATGAACAGGAGGAGGCCATTCAGGCCATCTCGAGCCTGTTACACTGGAACAGAGGGAGCCCATTCAGCCCCTCTCGAGCCTGTTACACAGGAACAGGAACATGCCATTCAGCTCCCCTCAAACCTGTTACACATGAACAGGAGGAGGCCATTCAGACCCTCTCGAGCCTATTACACAGGAACAGGAGGAGGCCATTCAGACCCTCTCGAGCCTATTACACAGGAACAGGAGGAGGCCATTCAGCCCCTCTCGAGCCTGTTACACATGAACAGGAAGAGGCCAGTCAGCCCCTCTCGAGCCTGTTAACAGAGGAACAGGAGGAGGCCCATTTTGCCTCTATCCAGCCAATTACACAGGAACAGGAGGAGGCCATTCAGCCCCTCTCGAGCCAGGTACACAGGAACAGGAAGAGGCCATTCAGCCCCTCTCGAGCCTGTGACACATGAACAGGACGAGGCCATTCATCCCCTCTTAAGACTGTTGAACAGGAACAGTAGGATGCCATTCAGCCACTCTGGAAGCTATTACACAGGAACAGGAGGAGGCCATTCAGCCCCTCTTAAGACTGTTGAACAGGAACAGGAGGAGGCCATTCAGCCCCTTTCGATACTGTAACAGGTACAGGAGGAGGCTATTTAGCCCCTCTCGAGTCTGTTACACAGGAACAGGAGGAGGCCATTCAGCCCCTCTTGAGCCTTTTACTCAGGAACAGGAGGAGGCCATTCAGCCCCTCTGGAGCCAATTACACAGGAACAGGAGAAGGCCATTCAGCCCCTCTCGAGCCTGATACACAGGAACAAGAGGAGGCCATTCAACCCTGTCAAGCCTGTTACACAGGAACAGGAGGAGGCCATTCAGCCCCTCTTGAGCCTGTTACATAGGAACAGGATGAGGCCATTCAGCCCGTTTTGAGCCTGTTACACAGGAAAAGGAGGAGGCCATTCAGCCCCTCTTGAACATGTTACACTGAAACAGGAAGGGGCCATTCAGCCCTTCTCGAGTCTATTATGGAGGAACAGGAGGAGTCCATTCAGCCCCTCTCGAGAATGTTACACAGGAACAGGGTGAGGCCATTCAGCCCATTTCGAGTCTGTAAACATGAACAGGCGGAGGCCATTCAGCCCCTTCTCAAGCCTGTTACACAGGAACAGGAGGAGGCCATTCAGCCCCTCTCGAGCCTGTTGCATTGGAACAGGAGGAGGCCATTCAACCCCTCTCGAGCCGGTTACACAGGAACACACGGAGGCCATTCAGTCCCTCTCGAGGCTGTTACACAGGAAGAAGATGAGGCCATTCAGCGCCTCTCGAGCCTGTCACACAGGAACAGGAGGTGGCCGTTCAGCCCCTCTCGAGCCTTTCACACAGGAACAAGAGGAGACCGTTCAGCCCCTCTTGAGCCCGTTACACAGTAACAGGAGGAAGCCATTCAGCCCCTCTTGAACCTGCTACACAGGAACAGGAGGAGGCCATTCAGCCCCTCTCAAGCTTGTTGCACAGGAACAGGAAGAGTCCATTCAGCCCTTCTCGAGCCTTTTACACCGGAACAGGATGAGATCATTCAGCCCCTTTCGAGCCTGTTTCTCAGGAACTGGAGGAGGCCATTCAGCCCCTCGCGAGACTGTTACACAGGAACAGGAGGAGGCCATTCATCAACTCTCCAGCCTGTTACACAGGAGCAGGATGCGGCCATTCAGCCCCTCTCCAGTCTGTTACTCAGGAACAGGAGGAGTCCATTCAGCCCCTCTCGACAGCCCCTCTCGAGCCTTTTACACAGGAACAGGAGGAGGCCATTCAGCCCCTCTCCAGTCTGTTACTCAGGAACAGGAGGAGGCCATTCAGCCCCTCTCCAGCCTTTTCCACAGGAATAGGATGAGGCCATTCAGCCCCTCTCGAGCCTGTCACACAGGAACAGGAGGTGGCCGTTCAGCCCCTCTCGAGCCTTTCACACAGGAACAAGAGGAGACCGTTCAGCCCCTCTTGTGCCCATTACACAGTAACAGGAGGAAGCCATTCAGCCCCTCTTGAACCTGCTACACAGGAACAGGAGGAGGCCATTCAGCCCCTCTCAAGCTTGTTGCACAGGAACAGGAAGAGTCCATTCAGCCCTTCTCGAGCCTTTTACACCGGAACAGGATGAGATCATTCAGCCCCTTTCGAGCCTGTTTCTCAGGAACTGGAGGAGGCCATTCAGCCCATTCGCGAGACCGTTACACAGGAACAGGAGGAGGCCATTCAGCCCCTCTTCAGCCTGCTACACAGGAACAGGAGGAGGCCATTCAGCCCCACTCGACCTGTTACACAGGAACAGGAGGAGGCCATTCAGCAACTCTTGAGCCTGTTACACAGGAACAGGAAGAGGTCATTCAGCCCCTGTCCAGTCTGTTACTCAGGAACAGGAGGAGGCCATTCAGCCCCTCTCGATCCTGTTACACAGGAACAGGAGGAGGCCATTCAGCCCCTCTCGAGCCTTTTAAACCGGAACAGGATGAGATCATTCAGCCCCTTTCGAGCCTGTTTCTCAGGAACTGGAGGAGGCCATTCAGTCCCTCTCGAACCGGTTACAAAGGAACACACGGAGGCCATTCATTCACTCTCGAGGCTGTTACACATGAACTGGAGGAGGCCATTCAGCCCCTCTCGAGCCTGTTACACAGGAACAGGAGGAGGCCATTCAGCCCCGCTCGAGCCTGTTACACCAGAAAAGGAGGAGGCCATTCAGCTCCTCTCGAGCCTGTTACACAGGAACAGGAGGAGGCCATTCAGCTCCTCTCGAGCCTGTTACACAGGAACAGGAGGAGGCCATTCTGCCCCTCTCGAGCCTGTTACATAGGAAAATGTGGAGGCCATTCAGCCCCTCTCGGGCCAGATACACAGGAGCAGGAGGAGGCCATTCATTCCCTCTCGAGCCTGGTGCCCAGGAACAGGAGGAGGCAATTCAGCTCCTCTCGAGCCTGTTACACAGGAACAGGAGGAGGCCATTTAGCCCCTCTCGAGCCTGTTACACAGGAGCAGGATGCGGCCATTCATCAACTCTCCAGCCTGTTACACAGGAGCAGGATGCGGCCATTCAGCCCCTCTCCAGTCTGTTACTCAGGAACAGGAGGAGTCCATTCAGCCCCTCTCGACAGCCCCTCTACAGCCTTTTACACAGGAACAGGAGGAGGCCATTCAGCCCCTCTCGAGCCTGTTACACAGGAGCAGGATGAGGCCATTCAGCCCCTCTCCAGTCTGTTACTCAGGAACAGGAGGAGGCCATTCAGCCCCTCTCGAGCCTGTCACACAGGAACAAGTGGATACCATTCAGCCCTTCTTGAGCCCGTTACACAGTAACAGGAGGAGTACATTCAGCCCCTCTCAAACTTGTTGCACAGGAACAGGAGGAGGCCATTCAACCACTCTTGAGCCTGTTACACAGGAACAGGAGGAGGCCATTCAGCCGCTCTCATGCCTGTTACACAGGAACAGGAGGAGGCTTTTAAGCCCCTCTCGAGTCTATTACACAGGAACAGGAGTCCATTCAGCCCCTCTCGAGCCTGTTACACAGGAACTGGAGGAGTCCATTCAGCCCCTCTCGAGCCTGTTACAGAGGAACAGGAAGTTGCCATTCAGCCCCTCTCGAGCAATTTACACAGGAACAGGAGGAGGCCATTCAGCCCCTCTCGAGCCTGTCACACAGGAACAAGTGGATACCATTCAGCCCCTCTTGAGCCTGTTACACAGTAACAGGAGGAGTCCATTCAGCCCCTCTCAAGCTTGTTGCACAGGAACAGGAGGCGGCCATTCAACCACTCTTGAGCCTGTTACACAGGAACAGGAGGAGGCCATTCAGCCCCTCTCATGCCTGTTAGACAGGAACAGGAGGAGGCTTTTAAGCCCCTCTCGAGTCTATTACACAGGAACAGGAGTCCATTCAGCCAATCTCGAGCCTGTTACACATGAACAGGAGGAAGCCATTCAGCCCCTATTGAGCCTGTTACACAGGAACAGGAGGAGGCCATTCAGCCCCTCTCGAGCCTGTTACAGAGGAACAGGAGGAGGCCATTCAGCCCCTCTCGAGCCTGTTGCACAGGAACAGGAGGAGGCCATTCAGCTCTTCTCGAGCCGTTTACACAGGATCAGGAGGAGGCCATTCAGCCAATCTCAAGGCTGTTACTCAGGAACAGGAGGAGGCCATTCAGCCCTTCTCGAGCCTGTACAGAGGAACAGAATGAGGCCATTCAGCCCCTCTCGAGCCTGTTACACATGAACAGGAGAAGGGCTGTCAGCCCCTCTGGAGCCATTTACACAGGAACAGGAGAAGGCCATTCAGCCCATCTCAAGCCAGTTACACAGGAACAGGTGGAGCACATTCAGCCCCTCTCGAGCCATTTACACAGGAACAGCAGGAGGCAATTCAGCCACTCTCCAGCCAATTACACAGGAACAGGAGGAGGCCATTCAGCCCCTCTCGAGCCAGTTAACCAGGAACAGGAAGAGGCCATTCGGCCCCTGTCGAGTCTGTTACACAGCAACAGAAGGAGGCCATTCAGCCTCTCTCGAGCCTGTTACACAGGAACAGGAGAAGGCCATTCAAACCCTCGCGAGCCTGTTAGTGAGCAACATGAGGAGGCCATTCAGCCCCTCTCGAGCCTGTTACAGCCGAACAGGAGGAGGCCCATTTAGCCCCTTCTCAAGACTGTTACACAGGAACAGGAAGAGGCCATTCCGCCCCTCTCGAGTCTGTTACACAGGAACAGGAGGAGGCCATTCAGCCCCTCTCGAACCGGTTACACAGGAACACACGGAGGCCATTCAGTCCCTCTCGAGGATGTTACACATGAACTGGAGCAGGCCATTCAGCCCCTCTCGAGCCTGTTACACAGGAACAGAGGGAGCCAAATCAGCCCCTCTCGAGCCTGTTACACAGGAACAGGAGGAGGCCATTCAGCCCCTCTCGAGCCTGTTACACAGCAACAGGAGGAACCCATTCAGCCCCTCACGTGTATGTTACACAGGAACAGGTGGAGGCCATTCAGCCCCTCTCGAGCCTGTTACACAGGAACAGGAGGAGGCCCATTTTGCCCCTATCCAGCCAATTACACAGGAACGGGAGGAGGCCATTCAGCCCCTCTCGAGCCAGGTACACAGGAACAGGAAAAGGCCATTCAGCCCTTCTCGAGACTGTTACGCAAGAACAGGAGGAGGCCATTCAGCCCCTCTCGTGCCTGTTACACAGGAACAGGAGGAGGCCATTCAGCTCCTCTCGAGCCTGTTACACAGGAACAGGAGGAGGCCATTCAGCTCCTCTCGAGCCTGTTACACAGCAACAGGAGGAGGCCATTCAGCCCCTCTCGAGCCTATTACACAGGAACAGGAGGAGGCCTTTCAGCCCTTCTTGAGACTGTTACACAGGAAGAGGAGGCGGTCATTCAGCCCTTCCCGAGCATGTTACACAGGAACAGGAGGAGGCCATTCAGCCGCTCTCGAGTATGTTACACAGGAACAGGAGGAGCCCATTCAGCCCCTCTCATGTATGTTACACAGGAACAGGTGGAGGACATTCAGCCCCTCTCATGTATGTTACACAGGAACAGGTGGAGGACATTCAGCCCCGCTCGAGCCTGTTACACCAGAAAAGGAGGAGGCCATTCAGCCCCTCTCCAGCCTGTTACACAGGAAAAGAAGACCATTCAGCTCCTCTCAACAATGTTACACAGGAACAGTAGGAGACCATTCAGCCCCTCTCGAAAATGTTACACAGGAACAGGAGGAGGCCATTCAGCCCCTTTCGAAAATGTTACACAGGAACAGGAGGAGGACATTCAGCCCTTGTCGCGCCTGTTACACAGGAACAGGAGGAGTCCATTCAGCCCCTCTCGAGACTGTTATCAGGAACAGGAGGAGGCCATTCAGTCCCTCTCGAGCCTGTTACACAGGAACAGGTGTAGGCCATTCAGCCCCTCTCGAGCCTGTTACACAGCAACAGGAGGAGGCCATTCAGCCCCTCTCGAGCCTATTACACAGGAACAGGAGGAGGCCATTCAGCCCTTCTTGAGACTGTTACACAGGAAGAGGAGGCGGTCATTCAGCCCTTCCTGAGCATGTTACACAGGAACAGGAGGAGGCCATTCAGCCGCTCTCGAGTATGTTACACAGGAACAGGAGGAGCCCATTCAGCCCCTCTCATGTATGTTACACAGGAACAGGTGGAGGACATTCAGCCCCTCTCATGTATGTTACACAGGAACAGGTGGAGGACATTCAGCCCCGCTCGAGCCTGTTACACCAGAAAAGGAGGAGGCCATTCAGCCCCTCTCCAGCCTGTTACACAGGAAAAGAAGACCATTCAGCTCCTCTCAACAATGTTACACAGGAACAGGAGGAGACCATTCAGCCCCTCTCGAAAATGTTACACAGGAACAGGAGGAGGCCATTCAGCCCCTTTCGAAAATGTTACACAGGAACAGGAGGAGGACATTCAGCCCATGTCGCGCCTGTTACACAGGAACAGGAGGAGTCCATTCAGCCCCTCTCGAGACTGTTATCAGGAACAGGAGGAGGCCATTCAGTCCCTCTCGAGCCTGTTACACAGGAACAGGTGTAGGCCATTCAGCCCCTCTCGAGCCTGTTACACATGAACAGGAGGAGGCCATTCAGGCCATCTCGAGCCTGTTACACTGGAACAGAGGGAGCCCATTCAGCCCCTCTCGAGCCTGTTACACAGGAACAGGAACATGCCATTCAGCTCTCCTCAAACCTGTTACACATGAACAGGAGGAGGCCATTCAGACCCTCTCGAGCCTATTACACAGGAACAGGAGGAGGCCATTCAGCCCCTCTCGAGCCTGTTACACATGAACAGGAAGAGGCCAGTCAGCCCCTCTCGAGCCTGTTAACAGAGGAACAGGAGGAGGCCCATTTTGCCTCTATCCAGCCAATTACACAGGAACAGGAGGAGGCCATTCAGCCCCTCTCGAGCCAGGTACACAGGAACAGGAAGAGGCCATTCAGCCCCTCTCGAGCCTGTGACACATGAACAGGACGAGGCCATTCATCCCCTCTTAAGACTGTTGAACAGGAACAGTAGGATGCCATTCAGCCACTCTGGAAGCTATTACACAGGAACAGGAGGAGGCCATTCAGCCCCTCTTAAGACTGTTGAACAGGAACAGGAGGAGGCCATTCAGCCCCTTTCGATACTGTAACAGGTACAGGAGGAGGCTATTTAGCCCCTCTCGAGTCTGTTACACAGGAACAGGAGGAGGCCATTCAGCCCCTCTTGAGCCTTTTACTCAGGAACAGGAGGAGGCCATTCAGCCCCTCTGGAGCCAATTACACAGGAACAGGAGAAGGCCATTCAGCCCCTCTCGAGCCTGATACACAGGAACAAGAGGAGGCCATTCAACCCTGTCAAGCCTGTTACACAGGAACAGGAGGAGGCCATTCAGCCCCTCTTGAGCCTGTTACATAGGAACAGGATGAGGCCATTCAGCCCGTTTTGAGCCTGTTACACAGGAAAAGGAGGAGGCCATTCAGCCCCTCTTGAACATGTTACACTGAAACAGGAAGGGGCCATTCAGCCCTTCTCGAGTCTATTATGGAGGAACAGGAGGAGTCCATTCAGCCCCTCTCGAGAATGTTACACAGGAACAGGGTGAGGCCATTCAGCCCATTTCGAGTCTGTAAACATGAACAGGCGGAGGCCATTCAGCCCCTTCTCAAGCCTGTTACACAGGAACAGGAGGAGGCCATTCAGCCCCTCTCGAGCCTGTTGCATTGGAACAGGAGGAGGCCATTCAACCCCTCTCGAGCCGGTTACACAGGAACACACGGAGGCCATTCAGTCCCTCTCGAGGCTGTTACACAGGAAGAAGATGAGGCCATTCAGCGCCTCTCGAGCCTGTCACACAGGAACAGGAGGTGGCCGTTCAGCCCCTCTCGAGCCTTTCACACAGGAACAAGAGGAGACCGTTCAGCCCCTCTTGAGCCCGTTACACAGTAACAGGAGGAAGCCATTCAGCCCCTCTCAAGCTTGTTGCACAGGAACAGGAGGAGGCCATTCAACCACTCTTGAGCCTGTTGCACAGGAACAGGAGGAGGCCATTCAGCCGCTCTCATGCCTGTTACACAGGAACAGCAGGAGGCTTTTAAGCCCCTCTCGAGTCTATTACACAGGAACAGGAGTCCATTCAGACCCTCTCGAGCCTGTTACACAGGAACTGGAGGAGTCCATTCAGCCCCTCTCGAGCCTGTTACACAGGAACAGGAGGAGGCCATTCAGCCCCTCTCGAGCAAGTTACACAGGAACAGGAGGAGGCCATTCAGCCCCTCTCGAGCCTGTCACACAGGAACAAGTGGATACCATTCAGCCCCTCTTGAGCCCGTTACACAGTAACAGGAGGAGTCCATTCAGCCCCTCTCAAGCTTGTTGCACAGGAACAGGAGGAGGCCATTCAACCACTCTTGAGCCTGTTACACAGGAACAGGAGGGGGCCATTCAGCCGCTTTCATGCCTGTTACACAGGAACAGCAGGAGGCTTTTAAGCCCCTCTCGAGTCTATTACACAGGAACAGGAGTCCATTCAGACCCTCTCGAGCCTGCTACACAGGAACTGGAGGAGTCCATTCAGCCCCTCTCGAGCCTGTTACACAGGAACAGCAGGAGGCCATTCAGCCCCTCTCGAGCCTGTTACACAGGAACAGGAGGAGGCCAGTCAGCCCCTCTCGAGCCTGTTACACAGGAACTGGAGGAGGCCATTCAGCCAATCTTGAGCCTGTTGCACAGGAACAGGAGGGGGCCATTCAGCCCCTCTCAAGCATGTTACACAGGAACAGGAGGAGGCCATTCAGCCAATCTCAATGCTGTTACTCAGGAACAGGAGGAGGCCATTCAACCCCTCTCGAGCCTCTACAGAGGAACAGAATGAGGCCATTCAGCCCCTCTCGAGCCTGTTACACATGAACAGGAGGAGGGCTGTCAGCCCCTCTGGAGCCATTTACACAGGAACAGGAGGAGGCCATTCAGCCCATCCCAAGCCAGTTACACAGGAACAGGTGGAGCACATTCAGCCCCTCTCGAGCCATTTACACAGGAACAGCAAGAGGCAATTCAGCCACTCTCCAGCCAATTACATAGGAACAGGAGGAGGCCATTCAGCCTCTCTCGAGCCTGTTATGCAGGAACAGGAGAAGGCCATTCAGACCGTCGCGAGCCTGTTACTGAGCAACATGAGGAGGCCATTCAGCCCCTCTCTTGCCTGTTACAGCCGAACAGGAGGAGGCCCATTTAGCCCCTTCTCAAGCCTGTTTCACAGGAACAGGAAGAGGCCATTCCGCCCCTCTCGAGTCTGTTACACAGGAACAGGAGGAGGCCATTCAGCCCCTCTCGAGCTTGGTACACTTGAACAGAAGGAGGCCATTCAGCCCCTCTTGAACCGGTTACACAGGAACACACGGAGGTCATTCAGTCCCTCTTGAGGATGTTACACATGAACTTGAGGAGGCCATTCAGCCCCTCTCGAGCCTGTTAAACAGGAACAGAGGGAGCCAAATCAGCCCCTCTCGAGCCTTTTACACAGGAACAGGAGGAGGCCATTCAGCCCCTCTCGAGCCTGTTACACAGCAACAGGAGGAACCCATTCAGCCCCTCTCGTGTATGTTACACAGGAACAGGTGGAGGCCATTCAGCCCCGCTCGAGCCTGTTACACCAGAAAAGGAGGAGGCCATTCAGCCCCTCTCGAGCCTGTTATCAGGAACTGGAGGAGGCCATTCAGCCCCTCTCGAGCCGTTTAAACAGGAACAGGAGGAGGCCATTCAGCCCCTCTCGAGCCAGGTACACAGGAACAGGAAAAGGCCATTCAGCCCTTCTCGAGACTGTTACGGAAGAACAGGAGGAGGCCATTCAGCCCCTCTCGTGCCTGTTACACAGGAACAGGAGTAGGCCATTCAGCCCTTCTTGAGACTGTTACACAGGAAGAGGAGGCGGCCATTCAGCCCTTCCCGAGCATGTTACACAGGAACAGGAGGAGGCCATTCAGCCCATCTCGAGTCTGTAAACATGAACAGGCGGAGGCCATTCAGCCCCTTCTCAAGCCTGTTACACAGGAACAGGAGGAGGCCATTCAGCCCCTCTCGAGCCTGTTGCATTGGAACAGGAGGAGGCCATTCAACCCTTCTCGAGCCGGTTACACAGGAACACACGGAGGCCATTCAGTCCCTCTCGAGGCTGTTACACAGGAATAGGATGAGGCCATTCAGCCCCTCTCGAGCCTGTCACACAGGAACAGGAGGTGGCCGTTCAGCCCCTCTCGAGCCTTTCACACAGGAACAAGAGGAGACCGTTCAGCCCCTCTTGTGCCCATTACACAGTAACAGGAGGAAGCCATTCAGCCCCTCTTGAACCTGCTACACAGGAACAGGAGGAGGCCATTCAGCCCCTCTCAAGCTTGTTGCACAGGAACAGGAAGAGTCCATTCAGCCCTTCTCGAGCCTTTTACACCGGAACAGGATGAGATCATTCAGCCCCTTTCGAGCCTGTTTCTCAGGAACTGGAGGAGGCCATTCAGCCCATTCGCGAGACCGTTACACAGGAACAGGAGGAGGCCATTCAGCCCCTCTTGAGCCTGCTACACAGGAACAGGAGGAGGCCATTCAGCCCCACTCGACCTGTTACACAGGAACAGGAGGAGGCCATTCAGCAACTCTTGAGCCTGTTACACAGGAACAGGAAGAGGTCATTCAGCCCCTGTCCAGTCTGTTACTCAGGAACAGGAGGAGGCCATTCAGCCCCTCTCGATCCTGTTACACAGGAACAGGAGGAGGCCATTCAGCCCCTCTCGAGCCTTTTAAACCGGAACAGGATGAGATCATTCAGCCCCTTTCGAGCCTGTTTCTCAGGAACTGGAGGAGGCCATTCAGTCCCTCTCGAACCGGTTACAAAGGAACACACGGAGGCCATTCAGTCCCTCTCGAGGCTGTTACACATGAACTGGAGGAGGCCATTCAGCCCCTCTCGAGCCTGTTACACAGGAACAGGAGGAGGCCATTCAGGCCATCTCGAGCCTGTTACACTGGAACAGAGGGAGCCCATTCAGCCCCTCTCGAGCCTGTTACACAGGAACAGGAACATGCCATTCAGCTCCCCTCAAACCTGTTACACATGAACAGGAGGAGGCCATTCAGACCCTCTCGAGCCTATTACACAGGAACAGGAGGAGGCCATTCAGCCCCTCTCGAGCCTGTTACACATGAACAGGAAGAGGCCAGTCAGCCCCTCTCGAGCCTGTTAACAGAGGAACAGGAGGAGGCCCATTTTGCCTCTATCCAGCCAATTACACAGGAACAGGAGGAGGCCATTCAGCCCCTCTCGAGCCAGGTACACAGGAACAGGAAGAGGCCATTCAGCCCCTCTCGAGCCTGTGACACATGAACAGGACGAGGCCATTCATCCCCTCTTAAGACTGTTGAACAGGAACAGTAGGATGCCATTCAGCCACTCTGGAAGCTATTACACAGGAACAGGAGGAGGCCATTCAGCCCCTCTTAAGACTGTTGAACAGGAACAGGAGGAGGCCATTCAGCCCCTTTCGATACTGTAACAGGTACAGGAGGAGGCTATTTAGCCCCTCTCGAGTCTGTTACACAGGAACAGGAGGAGGCCATTCAGCCCCTCTTGAGCCTTTTACTCAGGAACAGGAGGAGGCCATTCAGCCCCTCTGGAGCCAATTACACAGGAACAGGAGAAGGCCATTCAGCCCCTCTCGAGCCTGATACACAGGAACAAGAGGAGGCCATTCAACCCTGTCAAGCCTGTTACACAGGAACAGGAGGAGGCCATTCAGCCCCTCTTGAGCCTGTTACATAGGAACAGGATGAGGCCATTCAGCCCGTTTTGAGCCTGTTACACAGGAAAAGGAGGAGGCCATTCAGCCCCTCTTGAACATGTTACACTGAAACAGGAAGGGGCCATTCAGCCCTTCTCGAGTCTATTATGGAGGAACAGGAGGAGTCCATTCAGCCCCTTCTCAAGCCTGTTACACAGGAACAGGAGGAGGCCATTCAGCCCCTCTCGAGCCTGTTGCATTGGAACAGGAGGAGGCCATTCAACCCCTCTCGAGCCGGTTACACAGGAACACACGGAGGCCATTCAGTCCCTCTCGAGGCTGTTACACAGGAAGAAGATGAGGCCATTCAGCGCCTCTCGAGCCTGTCACACAGGAACAGGAGGTGGCCGTTCAGCCCCTCTCGAGCCTTTCACACAGGAACAAGAGGAGACCGTTCAGCCCCTCTTGAGCCCGTTACACAGTTACAGGAGGAAGCCATTCAGCCCCTCTTGAACCTGCTACACAGGAACAGGAGGAGGCCATTCAGCCCCTCTCAAGCTTGTTGCACAGGAACAGGAAGAGTCCATTCAGCCCTTCTCGAGCCTTTTACACCGGAACAGGATGAGATCATTCAGCCCCTTTCGAGCCTGTTTCTCAGGAACTGGAGGAGGCCATTCAGCCCCTCGCGAGACTGTTACACAGGAACAGGAGGAGGCCATTCATCAACTCTCCAGCCTGTTACACAGGAGCAGGATGCGGCCATTCAGCCCCTCTCCAGTCTGTTACTCAGGAACAGGAGGAGTCCATTCAGCCCCTCTCGACAGCCCCTCTCCAGCCTTTTACACAGGAACAGGAGGAGGCCATTCAGCCCCTCTCCAGTCTGTTACTCAGGAACAGGAGGAGGCCATTCAGCCCCTCTCCAGCCTTTTACACAGGAACAGGAGGAGGCCATTCAGCCCCTCTCGAGCAAGTTACACATGAACAGGAGGAGGACATTCAGCCCCTCTCGAGCAAGTTACACAGGAACAGGAGGAGGCCATTCAGCCCCTCTCGAGCCTGTCACACAGGAACAAGTGGATACCATTCAGCCCCTCTTGAGCCCGTTACACAGTAACAGGAGGAGTCCATTCAGCCCCTCTCAAGCTTGTTGCACAGGAACAGGAGGAGGCCATTCAACCACTCGAGCCTGTTACACAGGAACAGGAGGAGGCCATTCAGCCGCTCTCATGCCTGTTACACAGGAACAGCAGGAGGCTTTTAAGCCCCTCTCGAGTCTATTACACAGGAACAGGAGTCCATTCAGACCCTCTCGAGCCTGTTACACAGGAACTGGAGGAGGCCATTCAGCCCCTCTCGAGCCTGTTACACAGCAACAGGAGGAACCCATTCAGCCCCTCTCGTGTATGTTACACAGGAACAGGTGGAGGCCATTCAGCCCCGCTCGAGCCTGTTACACCAGAAAAGGAGGAGGCCATTCAGCCCCTCTCGAGCCTGTTATCAGGAACTGGAGGAGGCCATTCAGCCCCTCTCGAGCCGTTTAAACAGGAACAGGAGGAGGCCATTCAGCCCCTCTCGAGCCAGGTACACAGGAACAGGAAAAGGCCATTCAGCCCTTCTCGAGACTGTTACGCAAGAACAGGAGGAGGCCATTCAGCCCCTCTCGTGCCTGTTACACAGGAACAGGAGTAGGCCATTCAGCCCTTCTTGAGACTGTTACACAGGAAGAGGAGGCGGCCATTCAGCCCTTCCCGAGCATGTTACACAGGAACAGGAGGAGGCCATTCAGCCCATCTCGAGTCTGTAAACATGAACAGGCGGAGGCCATTCAGCCCCTTCTCAAGCCTGTTACACAGGAACAGGAGGAGGCCATTCAGCCCCTCTCGAGCCTGTTGCATTGGAACAGGAGGAGGCCATTCAACCCTTCTCGAGCCGGTTACACAGGAACACACGGAGGCCATTCAGTCCCTCTCGAGGCTGTTACACAGGAATAGGATGAGGCCATTCAGCCCCTCTCGAGCCTGTCACACAGGAACAGGAGGTGGCCGTTCAGCCCCTCTCGAGCCTTTCACACAGGAACAAGAGGAGACCGTTCAGCCCCTCTTGTGCCCATTACACAGTAACAGGAGGAAGCCATTCAGCCCCTCTTGAACCTGCTACACAGGAACAGGAGGAGGCCATTCAGCCCCTCTCAAGCTTGTTGCACAGGAACAGGAAGAGTCCATTCAGCCCTTCTCGAGCCTTTTACACCGGAACAGGATGAGATCATTCAGCCCCTTTCGAGCCTGTTTCTCAGGAACTGGAGGAGGCCATTCAGCCCATTCGCGAGACCGTTACACAGGAACAGGAGGAGGCCATTCAGCCCCTCTTGAGCCTGCTACACAGGAACAGGAGGAGGCCATTCAGCCCCACTCGACCTGTTACACAGGAACAGGAGGAGGCCATTCAGCAACTCTTGAGCCTGTTACACAGGAACAGGAAGAGGTCATTCAGCCCCTGTCCAGTCTGTTACTCAGGAACAGGAGGAGGCCATTCAGCCCCTCTCGATCCTGTTACACAGGAACAGGAGGAGGCCATTCAGCCCCTCTCGAGCCTTTTAAACCGGAACAGGATGAGATCATTCAGCCCCTTTCGAGCCTGTTTCTCAGGAACTGGAGGAGGCCATTCAGTCCCTCTCGAACCGGTTACAAAGGAACACACGGAGGCCATTCAGTCCCTCTCGAGGCTGTTACACATGAACTGGAGGAGGCCATTCAGCCCCTCTCGAGCCTGTTACACAGGAACAGGAGGAGGCCATTCAGGCCATCTCGAGCCTGTTACACTGGAACAGAGGGAGCCCATTCAGCCCCTCTCGAGCCTGTTACACAGGAACAGGAACATGCCATTCAGCTCCCCTCAAACCTGTTACACATGAACAGGAGGAGGCCATTCAGACCCTCTCGAGCCTATTACACAGGAACAGGAGGAGGCCATTCAGCCCCTCTCGAGCCTGTTACACATGAACAGGAAGAGGCCAGTCAGCCCCTCTCGAGCCTGTTAACAGAGGAACAGGAGGAGGCCCATTTTGCCTCTATCCAGCCAATTACACAGGAACAGGAGGAGGCCATTCAGCCCCTCTCGAGCCAGGTACACAGGAACAGGAAGAGGCCATTCAGCCCCTCTCGAGCCTGTGACACATGAACAGGACGAGGCCATTCATCCCCTCTTAAGACTGTTGAACAGGAACAGTAGGATGCCATTCAGCCACTCTGGAAGCTATTACACAGGAACAGGAGGAGGCCATTCAGCCCCTCTTAAGACTGTTGAACAGGAACAGGAGGAGGCCATTCAGCCCCTTTCGATACTGTAACAGGTACAGGAGGAGGCTATTTAGCCCCTCTCGAGTCTGTTACACAGGAACAGGAGGAGGCCATTCAGCCCCTCTTGAGCCTTTTACTCAGGAACAGGAGGAGGCCATTCAGCCCCTCTGGAGCCAATTACACAGGAACAGGAGAAGGCCATTCAGCCCCTCTCGAGCCTGATACACAGGAACAAGAGGAGGCCATTCAACCCTGTCAAGCCTGTTACACAGGAACAGGAGGAGGCCATTCAGCCCCTCTTGAGCCTGTTACATAGGAACAGGATGAGGCCATTCAGCCCGTTTTGAGCCTGTTACACAGGAAAAGGAGGAGGCCATTCAGCCCCTCTTGAACATGTTACACTGAAACAGGAAGGGGCCATTCAGCCCTTCTCGAGTCTATTATGGAGGAACAGGAGGAGTCCATTCAGCCCCTTCTCAAGCCTGTTACACAGGAACAGGAGGAGGCCATTCAGCCCCTCTCGAGCCTGTTGCATTGGAACAGGAGGAGGCCATTCAACCCCTCTCGAGCCGGTTACACAGGAACACACGGAGGCCATTCAGTCCCTCTCGAGGCTGTTACACAGGAAGAAGATGAGGCCATTCAGCGCCTCTCGAGCCTGTCACACAGGAACAGGAGGTGGCCGTTCAGCCCCTCTCGAGCCTTTCACACAGGAACAAGAGGAGACCGTTCAGCCCCTCTTGAGCCCGTTACACAGTTACAGGAGGAAGCCATTCAGCCCCTCTTGAACCTGCTACACAGGAACAGGAGGAGGCCATTCAGCCCCTCTCAAGCTTGTTGCACAGGAACAGGAAGAGTCCATTCAGCCCTTCTCGAGCCTTTTACACCGGAACAGGATGAGATCATTCAGCCCCTTTCGAGCCTGTTTCTCAGGAACTGGAGGAGGCCATTCAGCCCCTCGCGAGACTGTTACACAGGAACAGGAGGAGGCCATTCATCAACTCTCCAGCCTGTTACACAGGAGCAGGATGCGGCCATTCAGCCCCTCTCCAGTCTGTTACTCAGGAACAGGAGGAGTCCATTCAGCCCCTCTCGACAGCCCCTCTCCAGCCTTTTACACAGGAACAGGAGGAGGCCATTCAGCCCCTCTCCAGTCTGTTACTCAGGAACAGGAGGAGGCCATTCAGCCCCTCTCCAGCCTTTTACACAGGAACAGGAGGAGGCCATTCAGCCCCTCTCGAGCAAGTTACACATGAACAGGAGGAGGACATTCAGCCCCTCTCGAGCAAGTTACACAGGAACAGGAGGAGGCCATTCAGCCCCTCTCGAGCCTGTCACACAGGAACAAGTGGATACCATTCAGCCCCTCTTGAGCCCGTTACACAGTAACAGGAGGAGTCCATTCAGCCCCTCTCAAGCTTGTTGCACAGGAACAGGAGGAGGCCATTCAACCACTCGAGCCTGTTACACAGGAACAGGAGGAGGCCATTCAGCCGCTCTCATGCCTGTTACACAGGAACAGCAGGAGGCTTTTAAGCCCCTCTCGAGTCTATTACACAGGAACAGGAGTCCATTCAGACCCTCTCGAGCCTGTTACACAGGAACTGGAGGAGTCCATTCAGCCCCTCTCGAGCCTGTTACACAGGAACAGGAGGAGGCCATTCAGCCCCTCTCGAGCAAGTTACACAGGAACAGGAGGAGGCCATTCAGCCCCTCTCGAGCCTGTCACACAGGAACAAGTGGATACCATTCAGCCCCTCTTGAGCCCGTTACACAGTAACAGGAGGAGTCCATTCAGCCCCTCTCAAGCTTGTTGCACAGGAACAGGAGGAGGCCATTCAACCACTCTTGAGCCTGTTACACAGGAACAGGAGGGGGCCATTCAGCCGCTTTCATGCCTGTTACACAGGAACAGCAGGAGGCTTTTAAGCCCCTCTCGAGTCTATTACACAGGAACAGGAGTCCATTCAGACCCTCTCGAGCCTGCTACACAGGAACTGGAGGAGTCCATTCAGCCCCTCTCGAGCCTGTTACACAGGAACAGGAGGAGGCCATTCAGCCCCTCTCGAGCCTGTTACACAGGAACAGGAGGAGGCCAGTCAGCCCCTCTCGAGCCTGTTACACAGGAACTGGAGGAGGCCATTCAGCCAATCTTGAGCCTGTTGCACAGGAACAGGAGGGGGCCATTCAGCCCCTCTCAAGCATGTTACACAGGAACAGGAGGAGGCCATTCAGCCAATCTCAATGCTGTTACTCAGGAACAGGAGGAGGCCATTCAACCCCTCTCGAGCCTCTACAGAGGAACAGAATGAGGCCATTCAGCCCCTCTCGAGCCTGTTACACATGAACAGGAGGAGGGCTGTCAGCCCCTCTGGAGCCATTTACACAGGAACAGGAGGAGGCCATTCAGCCCATCCCAAGCCAGTTACACAGGAACAGGTGGAGCACATTCAGCCCCTCTCGAGCCATTTACACAGGAACAGCAAGAGGCAATTCAGCCACTCTCCAGCCAATTACATAGGAACAGGAGGAGGCCATTCAGCCTCTCTCGAGCCTGTTATACAGGAACAGGAGAAGGCCATTCAGACCGTCGCGAGCCTGTTACTGAGCAACATGAGGAGGCCATTCAGCCCCTCTCTTGCCTGTTACAGCCGAACAGGAGGAGGCCCATTTAGCCCCTTCTCAAGCCTGTTTCACAGGAACAGGAAGAGGCCATTCCGCCCCTCTCGAGTCTGTTACACAGGAACAGGAGGAGGCCATTCAGCCCCTCTCGAGCTTGGTACACTTGAACAGAAGGAGGCCATTCAGCCCCTCTTGAACCGGTTACACAGGAACACACGGAGGTCATTCAGTCCCTCTTGAGGATGTTACACATGAACTTGAGGAGGCCATTCAGCCCCTCTCGAGCCTGTTAAACAGGAACAGAGGGGGCCAAATCAGCCCCTCTCGAGCCTTTTACACAGGAACAGGAGGGGGCCATTCAGCCCCTCTCGAGCCTGTTACACAGCAACAGGAGGAACCCATTCAGCCCCTCTCGTGTATGTTACACAGGAACAGGTGGAGGCCATTCAGCCCCGCTCGAGCCTGTTACACCAGAAAAGGAGGAGGCCATTCAGCCCCTCTCGAGCCTGTTATCAGGAACTGGAGGAGGCCATTCAGCCCCTCTCGAGCCGTTTAAACAGGAACAGGAGGAGGCCATTCAGCCCCTCTCGAGCCAGGTACACAGGAACAGGAAAAGGCCATTCAGCCCTTCTCGAGACTGTTACGCAAGAACAGGAGGAGGCCATTCAGCCCCTCTCGTGCCTGTTACACAGGAACAGGAGTAGGCCATTCAGCCCTTCTTGAGACTGTTACACAGGAAGAGGAGGCGGCCATTCAGCCCTTCCCGAGCATGTTACACAGGAACAGGAGGAGGCCATTCAGCCCATCTCGAGTCTGTAAACATGAACAGGCGGAGGCCATTCAGCCCCTTCTCAAGCCTGTTACACAGGAACAGGAGGAGGCCATTCAGCCCCTCTCGAGCCTGTTGCATTGGAACAGGAGGAGGCCATTCAACCCTTCTCGAGCCGGTTACACAGGAACACACGGAGGCCATTCAGTCCCTCTCGAGGCTGTTACACAGGAATAGGATGAGGCCATTCAGCCCCTCTCGAGCCTGTCACACAGGAACAGGAGGTGGCCGTTCAGCCCCTCTCGAGCCTTTCACACAGGAACAAGAGGAGACCGTTCAGCCCCTCTTGTGCCCATTACACAGTAACAGGAGGAAGCCATTCAGCCCCTCTTGAACCTGCTACACAGGAACAGGAGGAGGCCATTCAGCCCCTCTCAAGCTTGTTGCACAGGAACAGGAAGAGTCCATTCAGCCCTTCTCGAGCCTTTTACACCGGAACAGGATGAGATCATTCAGCCCCTTTCGAGCCTGTTTCTCAGGAACTGGAGGAGGCCATTCAGCCCATTCGCGAGACCGTTACACAGGAACAGGAGGAGGCCATTCAGCCCCTCTTGAGCCTGCTACACAGGAACAGGAGGAGGCCATTCAGCCCCACTCGACCTGTTACACAGGAACAGGAGGAGGCCATTCAGCAACTCTTGAGCCTGTTACACAGGAACAGGAAGAGGTCATTCAGCCCCTGTCCAGTCTGTTACTCAGGAACAGGAGGAGGCCATTCAGCCCCTCTCGATCCTGTTACACAGGAACAGGAGGAGGCCATTCAGCCCCTCTCGAGCCTTTTAAACCGGAACAGGATGAGATCATTCAGCCCCTTTCGAGCCTGTTTCTCAGGAACTGGAGGAGGCCATTCAGTCCCTCTCGAACCGGTTACAAAGGAACACACGGAGGCCATTCAGTCCCTCTCGAGGCTGTTACACATGAACTGGAGGAGGCCATTCAGCCCCTCTCGAGCCTGTTACACAGGAACAGGAGGAGGCCATTCAGCCCCGCTCGAGCCTGTTACACCAGAAAAGGAGGAGGCCATTCAGCTCCTCTCGAGCCTGTTACACAGGAACAGGAACAGGCCATTCAGCTCCTCTCGAGCCTGTTACACAGGAACAGGAGGAGGCCATTCTGCCCCTCTCGAGCCTGTTACATAGGAACATGTGGAGGCCATTCAGCCCATCTCAAGCCAGTTACACAGGAACAGGTGGAGCACATTCAGCCCCTCTCGAGCCATTTACACAGGAACAGCAGGAGGCAATTCAGCCACTCTCCAGCCAATTACACAGGAACAGGAGGAGGCCATTCAGCCCCTCTCGAGCCAGTTAACCAGGAACAGGAAGAGGCCATTCGGCCCCTGTCGAGTCTGTTACACAGCAACAGAAGGAGGCCATTCAGCCTCTCTCGAGCCTGTTACACAGGAACAGGAGAAGGCCATTCAAACCGTCGCGAGCCTGTTAGTGAGCAACATGAGGAGGCCATTCAGCCCCTCTCGAGCCTGTTACAGCCGAACAGGAGGAGGCCCATTTAGCCCCTTCTCAAGACTGTTACACAGGAACAGGAAGAGGCCATTCCGCCCCTCTCGAGTCTGTTACACAGGAACAGGAGGAGGCCATTCAGCCCCTCTCGAGCTTGATACACTTGAACAGAAGGAGGCCATTCAGCCCCTCTCGAACCGGTTACACAGGAACACACGGAGGCCATTCAGTCCCTCTCGAGGATGTTACACATGAACTGGAGCAGGCCATTCAGCCCCTCTCGAGCCTGTTACACAGGAACAGAGGGAGCCAAATCAGCCCCTCTCGAGCCTGTTACACAGGAACAGGAGGAGGCCATTCAGCCCCTCTCGAGCCTGTTACACAGCAACAGGAGGAACCCATTCAGCCCCTCACGTGTATGTTACACAGGAACAGGTGGAGGCCATTCAGCCCCTCTCGAGCCTGTTACACAGGAACAGGAGGAGGCCCATTTTGCCCCTATCCAGCCAATTACACAGGAACGGGAGGAGGCCATTCAGCCCCTCTCGAGCCAGGTACACAGGAACAGGAAAAGGCCATTCAGCCCTTCTCGAGACTGTTACGCAAGAACAGGAGGAGGCCATTCAGCCCCTCTCGTGCCTGTTACACAGGAACAGGAGGAGGCCATTCAGCTCCTCTCGAGCCTGTTACACAGGAACAGGAGGAGGCCATTCAGCTCCTCTCGAGCCTGTTACACAGCAACAGGAGGAGGCCATTCAGCCCCTCTCGAGCCTATTACACAGGAACAGGAGGAGGCCTTTCAGCCCTTCTTGAGACTGTTACACAGGAAGAGGAGGCGGTCATTCAGCCCTTCCCGAGCATGTTACACAGGAACAGGAGGAGGCCATTCAGCCGCTCTCGAGTATGTTACACAGGAGCAGGAGGAGCCCATTCAGCCCCTCTCATGTATGTTACACAGGAACAGGTGGTGGACATTCAGCCCCTCTCATGTATGTTACACAGGAACAGGTGGAGGACATTCAGCCCCGCTCGAGCCTGTTACACCAGAAAAGGAGGAGGCCATTCAGCCCCTCTCCAGCCTGTTACACAGGAAAAGAAGACCATTCAGCTCCTCTCAACAATGTTACACAGGAACAGGAGGAGACCATTCAGCCCCTCTCGAAAATGTTACACAGGAACAGGAGGAGGCCATTCAGCCCCTTTCGAAAATGTTACACCAGAACAGGAGGAGGACATTCAGCCCTTGTCGCGCCTGTTACACAGGAACAGGAGGAGTCCATTCAGCCCCTCTCGAGACTGTTATCAGGAACAGGAGGAGGCCATTCAGTCCCTCTCGAGCCTGTTACACAGGAACAGGTGTAGGCCATTCAGCCCCTCTCGAGCCTGTTACACAGCAACAGGAGGAGGCCATTCAGCCCCTCTCGAGCCTATTACACAGGAACAGGAGGAGGCCATTCAGCCCTTCTTGAGACTGTTACACAGGAAGAGGAGGCGGTCATTCAGCCCTTCCCGAGCATGTTACACAGGAACAGGAGGAGGCCATTCAGCCGCTCTCGAGTATGTTACACAGGAACAGGAGGAGCCCATTCAGCCCCTCTCATGTATGTTACACAGGAACAGGTGGAGGACATTCAGCCCCTCTCATGTATGTTACACAGGAACAGGTGGAGGACATTCAGCCCCGCTCGAGCCTGTTACACCAGAAAAGGAGGAGGCCATTCAGCCCCTCTCCAGCCTGTTACACAGGAAAAGAAGACCATTCAGCTCCTCTCAACAATGTTACACAGGAACAGGAGGAGACCATTCAGCCCCTCTCGAAAATGTTACACAGGAACAGGAGGAGGCCATTCAGCCCCTTTCGAAAATGTTACACAGGAACAGGAGGAGGACATTCAGCCCTTGTCGCGCCTGTTACACAGGAACAGGAGGAGTCCATTCAGCCCCTCTCGAGACTGTTATCAGGAACAGGAGGAGGCCATTCAGTCCCTCTCGAGCCTGTTACACAGGAACAGGTGTAGGCCATTCAGCCCCTCTCGAACCTGTTACACATGAACAGGAGGAGGCCATTCAGGCCATCTCGAGCCTGTTACACTGGAACAGAGGGAGCCCATTCAGCCCCTCTCGAGCCTGTTACACAGGAACAGGAACATGCCATTCAGCTCCCCTCAAACCTGTTACACATGAACAGGAGGAGGCCATTCAGACCCTCTCGAGCCTATTACACAGGAACAGGAGGAGGCCATTCAGCCCCTCTCGAGCCTGTTACACATGAACAGGAAGAGGCCAGTCAGCCCCTCTCGAGCCTGTTAACAGAGGAACAGGAGGAGGCCCATTTTGCCTCTATCCAGCCAATTACACAGGAACAGGAGGAGGCCATTCAGCCCCTCTCGAGCCAGGTACACAGGAACAGGAAGAGGCCATTCAGCCCCTCTCGAGCCTGTGACACATGAACAGGACGAGGCCATTCATCCCCTCTTAAGACTGTTGAACAGGAACAGTAGGATGCCATTCAGCCACTCTGGAAGCTATTACACAGGAACAGGAGGAGGCCATTCAGCCCCTCTTAAGACTGTTGAACAGGAACAGGAGGAGGCCATTCAGCCCCTTTCGATACTGTAACAGGTACAGGAGGAGGCTATTTAGCCCCTCTCGAGTCTGTTACACAGGAACAGGAGGAGGCCATTCAGCCCCTCTTGAGCCTTTTACTCAGGAACAGGAGGAGGCCATTCAGCCCCTCTGGAGCCAATTACACAGGAACAGGAGAAGGCCATTCAGCCCCTCTCGAGCCTGATACACAGGAACAAGAGGAGGCCATTCAACCCTGTCAAGCCTGTTACACAGGAACAGGAGGAGGCCATTCAGCCCCTCTTGAGCCTGTTACATAGGAACAGGATGAGGCCATTCAGCCCGTTTTGAGCCTGTTACACAGGAAAAGGAGGAGGCCATTCAGCCCCTCTTGAACATGTTACACTGAAACAGGAAGGGGCCATTCAGCCCTTCTCGAGTCTATTATGGAGGAACAGGAGGAGTCCATTCAGCCCCTCTCGAGAATGTTACACAGGAACAGGGTGAGGCCATTCAGCCCATCTCGAGTCTGTAAACATGAACAGGCGGAGGCCATTCAGCCCCTTCTCAAGCCTGTTACACAGGAACAGGAGGAGGCCATTCAGCCCCTCTCGAGCCTGTTGCATTGGAACAGGAGGAGGCCATTCAACCCCTCTCGAGCCGGTTACACAGGAACACACGGAGGCCATTCAGTCCCTCTCGAGGCTGTTACACAGGAAGAAGATGAGGCCATTCAGCGCCTCTCGAGCCTGTCACACAGGAACAGGAGGTGGCCGTTCAGCCCCTCTCGAGCCTTTCACACAGGAACAAGAGGAGACCGTTCAGCCCCTCTTGAGCCCGTTACACAGTAACAGGAGGAAGCCATTCAGCCCCTCTTGAACCTGCTACACAGGAACAGGAGGAGGCCATTCAGCCCCTCCCAAGCTTGTTGCACAGGAACAGGAAGAGTCCATTCAGCCCTTCTCGAGCCTTTTACACCGGAACAGGATGAGATCATTCAGCCCCTTTCGAGCCTGTTTCTCAGGAACTGGAGGAGGCCATTCAGCCCCTCGCGAGACTGTTACACAGGAACAGGAGGAGGCCATTCAGCCCCTCTTGAGCCTGTTACACAGGAACAGGAGGAGGCCATTCAGCCCCACTCGAGCCTGTTACACAGGAACAGGACGAGGCCATTCAGCAACTCTTGAGCCTGTTACACAGGAACAGGAAGAGGCCATTCAGCCCCTCTCCAGTCTGTTACACAGGAACAGGAGGAGGCCATTCAGCCCCTCTCGATCCTGTTACACAGGAACAGGAGGAGATCATTCAGCCCCTTTCGAGCCTGTTTCTCAGGAACTGGAGGAGGCCATTCAGTCCCTCTCGAACCGGTTACAAAGGGACACACGGAGGCCATTCAGTCCCTCTCGAGGCTGTTACACATAAACTGGAGGAGGCCATTCAGCCCCTCTCGAGCCTGTTACACAGGAACAGGAGGAGGCCATTCAGCCCCTCTCGAGCCTGTTACACCAGAAAAGGAGGAGGCCATTCAGCTCCTCTCGAGCCTGTTACACAGGAACAGGAACAGGCCATTCAGCTCCTCTCGAGCCTGTTACACAGGAACAGGAGGAGGCCATTCTGCCCCTCTCGAGCCTGTTACATAGGAACATGTGGAGGCCATTCAGCCCCTCTCGGGCCAGATACACAGGAGCAGGAGGAGGCCATTCATTCCCTCTCGAGCCTGGTGCCCAGGAACAGGAGGAGGCAATTCAGCTCCTCTCGAGCCTGTTACACAGGAACAGGAGGAGGCCATTCATCAACTCTCCAGCCTGTTACACAGGAGCAGGATGCGGCCATTCAGCCCCTCTCCAGTCTGTTACTCAGGAACAGGAGGAGTCCATTCAGCCCCTCTCGACAGCCCCTCTCCAGCCTTTTACACAGGAACAGGAGGAGGCCATTCAGCCCCTCTCGAGCCTGTTACACAGGAACTGGAGGAGTCCATTCAGCCCCTCTCGAGCCTGTTACACAGGAACAGGAGGAGGCCATTCAGCCCCTCTCGAGCAAGTTACACAGGAACAGGAGGAGGCCATTCAGCCCCTCTCGAGCCTGTCACACAGGAACAAGTGGATACCATTCAGCCCCTCTTGAGCCCGTTACACAGTAACAGGAGGAGTCCATTCAGCCCCTCTCAAGCTTGTTGCACAGGAACAGGAGGAGGCCATTCAAGCACTCTTGAGCCTGTTACACAGGAACAGGAGGAGGCCATTCAGCCGCTCTCATGCCTGTTACACAGGAACAGCAGGAGGCTTTTAAGCCCCTCTCGAGTCTATTACACAGGAACAGGAGTCCATTCAGACCCTCTCGAGCCTGCTACACAGGAACTGGAGGAGTCCATTCAGCCCCTCTCGAGCCTGTTACACAGGAACAGGAGGAGGCCATTCAGCCCCTCTCGAGCCTGTTACACAGGAACAGGAGGAGGCCAGTCAGCCCCTCTCGAGCCTGTTACACAGGAACTGGAGGAGGCCATTCAGCCAATCTTGAGCCTGTTGCACAGGAACAGGAGGGGGCCATTCAGCCCCTCTCAAGCATGTTACACAGGAACAGGAGGAGCCCATTCAGCCCCTCTCAAGCATGTTACACAGGAACAGGAGGAGGCCATTCAGCCAATCTCAGGGCTGTTACTCAGGAACAGGAGGAGGCCATTCAGCCCTTCTCGAGCCTGTATAGAGGAACAGAATGAGGCCATTCAGCCCCTCTCGAGCCTGTTACACATGAACAGGAGGAGGGCTGTCAGCCCCTCTGGAGCCATTTACACAAGAACAGGAGGAGGCCATTCAGCCCATCTCAAGCATGTTACAGAGGAACAGGAGGAGGCCATTCAGCCCCCCTCGAGCCTGTTACACAGGAACAGGAGGAGGCCATTCAGCCAATCTCAATGCTGTTACTCAGGAACAGGAGGAGGCCATTCAACCCCTCTCGAGCCTGTACAGAGGAACAGAATGAGGCCATTCAGCCCCTCTCGAGCCTGTTACACATGAACAGGAGGAGGGCTGTCAGCCCCTCTGGAGCCATTTACACAGGAACAGGAGGAGGCCATTCAGCCCATCCCAAGCCAGTTACACAGGAACAGGTGGAGCACATTCAGCCCCTCTCGAGCCATTTACACAGGAACAGCAAGAGGCAATTCAGCCACTCTCCAGCCAATTACATAGGAACAGGAGGAGGCAATTCAGCCTCTCTCGAGCCTGTTATACAGGAACAGGAGAAGGCCATTCAGACCGTCGCGAGCCTGTTACTGAGCAACATGAGGAGGCCATTCAGCCCCTCTCTTGCCTGTTACAGCCGAACAGGAGGAGGCCCATTTAGCCCCTTCTCAAGCCTGTTTCACAGGAACAGGAAGAGGCCATTCCGCCCCTCTCGAGTCTGTTACACAGGAACAGGAGGAGGCCATTCAGCCCCTCTCGAGCTTGGTACACTTGAACAGAAGGAGGCCATTCAGCCCCTCTTGAACCGGTTACACAGGAACACACGGAGGTCATTCAGTCCCTCTTGAGGATGTTACACATGAACTTGAGGAGGCCATTCAGCCCCTCTCGAGCCTGTTAAACAGGAACAGAGGGAGCCAAATCAGCCCCTCTCGAGCCTTTTACACAGGAACAGGAGGAGGCCATTCAGCCCCTCTCGAGACTGTTACACAGCAACAGGAGGAACCCATTCAGCCCCTCTCGTGTATGTTACACAGGAACAGGTGGAGGCCATTCAGCCCCGCTCGAGCCTGTTACACCAGAAAAGGAGGAGGCCATTCAGCCCCTCTCGAGCCTGTTATCAGGAACTGGAGGAGGCCATTCAGCCCCTCTCGAGCCGTTTAAACAGGAACAGGAGGAGGCCATTCAGCCCCTCTCGAGCCAGGTACACAGGAACAGGAAAAGGCCATTCAGCCCTTCTCGAGACTGTTACGCAAGAACAGGAGGAGGCCATTCAGCCCCTCTCATGCCTGTTACACAGGAACAGGAGTAGACCATTCAGCCCTTCTTGAGACTGTTACACAGGATGAGGAGGCGGCCATTCAGCCCTTCCCGAGCATGTTACACAGGAACAGGAGGAGGCCATTCAGCCCATCTCGAGTCTGTAAACATGAACAGGCGGAGGCCATTCAGCCCCTTCTCAAGCCTGTTACACAGGAACAGGAGGAGGCCATTCAGCCCCTCTCGAGCCTGTTGCATTGGAACAGGAGGAGGCCATTCAACCCTTCTCGAGCCGGTTACACAGGAACACACGGAGGCCATTCAGTCCCTCTCGAGGCTGTTACACAGGAATAGGATGAGGCCATTCAGCCCCTCTCGAGCCTGTCACACAGGAACAGGAGGTGGCCGTTCAGCCCCTCTCGAGCCTTTCACACAGGAACAAGAGGAGACCGTTCAGCCCCTCTTGTGCCCATTACACAGTAACAGGAGGAAGCCATTCAGCCCCTCTTGAACCTGCTACACAGGAACAGGAGGAGGCCATTCAGCCCCTCTCAAGCTTGTTGCACAGGAACAGGAAGAGTCCATTCAGCCCTTCTCGAGCCTTTTACACCGGAACAGGATGAGATCATTCAGCCCCTTTCGAGCCTGTTTCTCAGGAACTGGAGGAGGCCATTCAGCCCATTCGCGAGACCGTTACACAGGAACAGGAGGAGGCCATTCAGCCCCTCTTGAGCCTGTTACACAGGAACAGGAGGAGGCCATTCAGCCCCACTCGACCTGTTACACAGGAACAGGAGGAGGCCATTCAGCAACTCTTGAGCCTGTTACACAGGAACAGGAAGAGGCCATTCAGCCCCTGTCCAGTCTGTTACACAGGAACAGGAGGAGGCCATTCAGCCCCTCTCGAACCTGTTACACAGGAACAGGAGGAGGCCATTCAGCCCCTCTCGAGCCTTTTAAACCAGAACAGGATGAGATCATTCAGCCCCTTTCGAGCCTGTTTCTCAGGAACTGGAGGAGGCCATTCAGTCCCTCTCGAACCGGTTACAAAGGAACACACGGAGGCCATTCAGTCCCTCTCGAGGCTGTTACACATGAACTGGAGGAGGCCATTCAGCCCCTCTCGAGCCTGTTACACAGGAACAGGAGGAGGCCATTCAGCCCCGCTCGAGCCTGTTACACCAGAAAAGGAGGAGGCCATTCAGCTCCTCTCGAGCCTGTTACACAGGAACAGGAACAGGCCATTCAGCTCCTCTCGAGCCTGTTACACAGGAACAGGAGGAGGCCATTCTGCCCCTCTCGAGCCTGTTACATAGGAACATGTGGAGGCCATTCAGCCCCTCTCGGGCCAGATACACAGGAGCAGGAGGAGGCAATTCAGCTCCTTTCGAGCCTGTTACACAGGAACAGGAGGAGGCCATTTAGCCCCTCTCGAGCCTGTTACACAGGAGCAGGATGCGGCCATTCATCAACTCTCCAGCCTGTTACACAGGAGCAGGATGCGGCCATTCAGCCCCTCTCCAGTCTGTTACTCAGGAACAGGAGGAGTCCATTCAGCCCCTCTCGACAGCCCCTCTACAGCCTTTTACACAGGAACAGGAGGAGGCCATTCAGCCCCTCTCGAGCAGGTTACACAGGAACAGGAGGAGGCCTTTCAGCCCCTCTCGAGTATTTTACACAAGAACAGCAGGAGGCCATTCAGCCCCTCTAGGGCCTGTAACACAGGAACTGGAGGAGGCCATTCATCCCCTCTCGAGCCTGTTACACGGGAACAGAAGGAGCCCATTCAGCGCATTTCGAGTCTGTACACAGGTTCAAGAGGAGGCCATTCAGCCCCTCTCGAGGCTGTTACACAGTAACAGGAAGAGGCCATTCAGCTCTTCTCGAGGCTATACACAGGAACAGGAAGAGGCCATTCAGCCCCTCTCGAGGCTGTTACACAGGAACAGGAATAGGCCATTCAGCCACTCTCGAGTCTGTAACACAGGAACAGGAAGAGACCATTCAGCCCCTCTCAAGGCTTTTACACAGTAACTGGAAGAGGCCATTCAGCCCCTCTCTTGCCTGTTACAGAAGAACAGGAGCAGTCCATTCAGCCCCTCTTGAGCCTGTTGCACAGGTACAGGAGGAGGCCATTCAGCCCCTCTCGAGTCTGTTACACAGGAACAGGAGTAGGCCATTCAGCCCCTCTCGAGCCTGTTACGCAAGAACAGGAGGAGCCCATTCAGCCCCTCTCGAGACTGTAACACAGGAACAGGAGGAGGCCATTCAGCCCCTCTCGAGCCTGTTACACAGGAACAGGAGGAACCCATTCAGCCCCTCTCGAGCCTGTTACACAGAAACAGGAGGATGCCATTCTGCCCCTCTCGAGCCTGTTAAACATGAACAGGAAGAGGCCATTCAGCCCCTCTTTAGCCTTTTACACAGGAACTGGAGGAGGCCATTCAGCTCCTCTCGAGGCAGTTACACAGGAACAGGAGAAGCCCATTCAGCCCCTCTCGCGTCTGTTAAACAGGTACTGGATGAGGCCATTCAGCCCCTCCCGAGGCTGTTACACAGGAAGAGGAGGAGGCCATTCAGCCTCTCTCGAGCCTTTTACCCAGGAACAGGAAGAGTTCATTCAGCCCCTCTCGCGTCTGTTAAACAGGTACTGGATGAGGCCATTCAGCCCCTCTCGAGGCTGTTACACAGGAACAGGAGGAGGCCATTCAGCCCCTCTCGAGCCTGTAACATAGGAACAGGAAGAGCCCCATTCAGCCCCTCTCGAGCCTGTTGCACAGGAACAGGAGGAGGCCATTCAGCCACTCTCAACTCTGTAACACAGGAACAGGAGGAGCCCATTCAGCCCCTCTCGAGCCTGTTACACATGAACAGGAGGAGGCCATTCAGCCTCTCTCGAGCCTTTTACCCAGGAACAGGAAGAGTTCATTCAGCCCCTCTCGAGGCTGTTACAGATGAACAGGAGAATGCCATTCAGCCCCTGTCGAGTCTGTAACACAGGAACAGGAAGAGGCCATTCAGCCCCTTTCGAGTCTGTAACACAGGAACAGGAAGAGGCCATTCAGCCCCTCTCGAGGCTTTTACACAGGAACAGGAGGGGGCAATTCAGCCCCTTTCGAGGCTGTTACACAGGAACAGGAAGAGGCCATTCAGCCCCTCTCGAGTCTGTTACACAGGAACAGGAGGAGGCCATTCAGCCTCTCTCGAGCCTATTACTCAGGAACAGGAGGAGGCCATTCAGCCCCTCTCGAGCCTTTTACACGGGAACAGGAGGAGCCCATTCAGCGCATTTCGAGCCTTTGGCACAGGAACAAGTGGAGGCCATTCAGCCAGTCTTGAGTCTGTAACACAGGAACAGGAAGAGGCCATTCATCCCCTCTCGAGGCTGTTACACAGGAACAGGAGGAGGCCTGTCAGGCCCTCTCGAGCATTTTACACAGGAACAGCAGGAGGCCATTCAGCCCCTCTAGGGCCTGTAACACAGGAACAGGAGGAGGCCATTCATCCCCTCTCGAGTCTGTTACACGGGAACAGGAGGAGCCCATTCAGCGCATTTCGAGTCTGTACACAGGTTCAGGAGGAGGCCATTCAGCCCCTCTCGAGGCTGTTACACAGGAACAGGAAGAGGCCAGTCAGACCCTCTCGAGGCTGTTACACAGGAACAGGAATAGGCCATTCAGCCACTCTCGAAAATGTAAAACAGGAACAGGAAGAGGCCATTCAGCCCCTCTCGAGAATGTTACACAGTAAATGGAAGAGGCCATTCAGGCCCTCTCTTGCCTGTTACAGAAGAACAGGAGCAGTCCATTCAGCCCCCCTTGAGCCTGATGCACAGGTACAGGAATAGCCCATTCTGCCCCTCTCGAGCCTGTTACACAGGAACAGGAGGAGGTCATTCTGCCCCTCTCGAGCCTGTTAAACATGAACAGGAGAAGCCCATTCAGCCCCTCTCGCGTCTGTTACACAGGAACTGGAGGAGGCCATTCAGCCCCTCTCGAGGCTGTTACACAGGAACAGGAGGAGGCAATTCAGCCCCTCCCGAGCATGTTGCACAGTAACAGGAGAAGGCCATTCAGCCCCTCTCGAGTCTGTAACAGAGCAACAGGAGGGGGCCATCTGCCCCTCTCGAGCCTGTTACACAGGAACAGGAAGAAGTCGTCAGCCACTCTCGAGCCTGTTACACATGAACAGGAGGAGGCCATTCGGCCCCTCTCGAGGCTGTTACACAGGAACAGGAGGAGGCCATTCAGCCCCTCTCGAGGCTGTTACACAGGAACAGGAGGAGGCCATTCAGCCCCTCTCCAGGCTGATACACAGGAACAGGAAGAGGCCATTCAGCCCCTCTCGATGGTGTTACAGTGGAACAGGAGGAGGCCATTCAGCTCCTCTCCAGCCTGTTACACAGCATGAGGAGGAGGCCATTCAGCCCCTCTCGAGCCTGTAACATAGGAACAGGAAGAGAACCCATTCAGCCCCTCTCGAGCCTGTTGCACAGGAACAGGAGGAGGCCATTCAGCCCCTCTCGAGTCTGTTACACAGGAACACGAGGAGCCCATTCAGCCCCTCTCGAGCCTGTTACACATGAACAGGAGGAGGCCATTCAGCCTCTCTCGACCCTTTTACCCAGGAACAGGAAGAGTTCATTCAGCCCCTCTCGAGCCTGTTACACATGAACAGGAAGAGGCCATTCAGCCGCTCTCCAGCCTTTTACACAGGAACTGGAGGAGGCCATTCAGCCCCTCTCTAGGCAGTTACACAGGAACAGGAGAAGCCCATTCAGCCCCTCTCGCATCTGTTAAACAGGAACAGGAAGAGGCCATTCAGCCCCTGTCGAGTCTGTAACACAGGAACAGGAAGAGGTCATTCAGCCCCTTTCGAGTCTGTAACACAGAAAAAGGAAGAGGCCATTCAGCCCCTCTCGAGGCTGTTACACAGGAACAGGAGGAGGCCATGCAGCCCCTCTCGAGCCTGTTACACGGGAACAGGAAGAGGCCATTCAGCCCCTTTCGAAACTGTAACACAGGAACAGGAAGAGGCCATTCAGCCCCTCTCGAGAATGTTACACAGTAAATGGAAGAGGCCATTCAGGCCCTCTCTTGCCTGTTACAGAAGAACAGGAGCAGTCCATTCAGCCCCCCTTGAGCCTGATGCACAGGTACAGGAATAGCCCATTCTGCCCCTCTCGAGCCTGTTACACAGGAACAGGAGGAGGTCATTCTGCCCCTCTCGAGCCTGTTAAACATGAACAGGAGAAGCCCATTCAGCCCCTCTCGCGTCTGTTACACAGGAACTGGAGGAGGCCATTCAGCCCCTCTCGAGGCTGTTACACAGGAACAGGAGGAGGCAATTCAGCCCCTCCCGAGCATGTTGCACAGTAACAGGAGAAGGCCATTCAGCCCCTCTCGAGTCTGTAACAGAGCAACAGGAGGGGGCCATCTGCCCCTCTCGAGCCTGTTACACAGGAACAGGAAGAAGTCGTCAGCCACTCTCGAGCCTGTTACACATGAACAGGAGGAGGCCATTCGGCCCCTCTCGAGGCTGTTACACAGGAACAGGAGGAGGCCATTCAGCCCCTCTCGAGGCTGTTACACAGGAACAGGAGGAGGCCATTCAGCCCCTCTCCAGGCTGATACACAGGAACAGGAAGAGGCCATTCAGCCCCTCTCGATGGTGTTACAGTGGAACAGGAGGAGGCCATTCAGCTCCTCTCCAGCCTGTTACACAGCATGAGGAGGAGGCCATTCAGCCCCTCTCGAGCCTGTAACATAGGAACAGGAAGAGAACCCATTCAGCCCCTCTCGAGCCTGTTGCACAGGAACAGGAGGAGGCCATTCAGCCCCTCTCGAGTCTGTTACACAGGAACACGAGGAGCCCATTCAGCCCCTCTCGAGCCTGTTACACATGAACAGGAGGAGGCCATTCAGCCTCTCTCGACCCTTTTACCCAGGAACAGGAAGAGTTCATTCAGCCCCTCTCGAGCCTGTTACACATGAACAGGAAGAGGCCATTCAGCCGCTCTCCAGCCTTTTACACAGGAACTGGAGGAGGCCATTCAGCCCCTCTCTAGGCAGTTACACAGGAACAGGAGAAGCCCATTCAGCCCCTCTCGCATCTGTTAAACAGGAACAGGAAGAGGCCATTCAGCCCCTGTCGAGTCTGTAACACAGGAACAGGAAGAGGTCATTCAGCCCCTTTCGAGTCTGTAACACAGAAAAAGGAAGAGGCCATTCAGCCCCTCTCGAGGCTGTTACACAGGAACAGGAGGAGGCCATGCAGCCCCTCTCGAGCCTGTTACACGGGAACAGGAAGAGGCCATTCAGCCCCTTTCGAAACTGTAACACAGGAACAGGAGGAGGCCATTCAGTCCCTATCGAGGATGTTACACAGGAACAGGAGGAGGCCATTCAGCCCCTTTCAAGGATGTTACACTGGAACAGGAAGAGGCCATTCAGCCCCTCTCAAGCCTGTTACACAGGAACAGGAGGAGGCCATTCAGCCCCTCTCGAGCCTATTACACAGGAACAGGAGGAGGCCATTGAGCCCCTGTCGAGCCTGTTACACGGGAAGAGGAGGAGCCCATTCAGCGCATTTCGCGTCTGTACACAGGTTCAGGAGGAGCCCATTCACCCCTTCTCGAGCCTTTTACACAGGAACAGGAGGAGGTCATTCAGCCCCTCTCGAGTCTCTTAGACAGTAACAGGAGGAGGCCATTCAGCTCCTCTCGAGCCTGTGATACAGCAACAGGAGGAGTCCATTCAGCCCCTCTCGAGCCTGTTACACAGGAACAGGAGGAGGCCATTCAGCCCCTATCGAGCATGTTACATAGGAAAAGGAGGCCATTCAGCCCCTCTCGAAAATGTGACACAGGAACAGGAGGAGGCCATTCAGCCCCTGTCGCGCCTGTTACACAGGAACAGGAGGAGTCCATTCAGCCCCTCTAGAGCCTGTTACACAGGAACAGGAGGAGGCCATTCAGCCTTTCTCGAGCCTGTTACATAGGAACAGATGGAGCAAATTCAGCCCCTCTCGAGCCTGTTACACAGGAACAGGAGGAGGTCATTCAGCCCCTCTCGAGCCTGTTACACAGGAACAGGAGGAGGCCATTCAGCCCCTCTCGAGCCTGTAACATAGGAACAGGAGAGGGCCCCATTCAGCCCCTCTCGTGCCTGTTACACAGGAACAGGAAGAGGCCATTCAGCCCCTCTCGATCCTGTTACACAGGAACAGGAGGAGGCAATTCATCCCATCTCGAGCCTGTTATACATGAACAGGAGGTGGCCGTTCAGCCCCTCTAGAGTCTGTTACAGAGGAACATGTGGATGCCATTCAGCCCATTTAGAGCCTGTTACACAACAACAGGAGGAGGCCATTCAGTCCCTCTCGAGCCTGTAACATAGGAACAGGAGGAGGCCCCATTCAGCCCCTCTCGAGCGTGTTACACAGGAACAGGAGGAACCCATTCAGCCCCTCTCGAGCCTGGTACACAGGAACAGGAGGAGGCCATTCAGCCCCTCTCGAGCATGTTACACAGGAACTGGAGGAGGCCATTCAGCCCCTATCGAGCCTGTTACACAGGAAAAAAGGCCATTCAGACCCTCTCAAAAATGTTACACAGGAACAGGAGGAAGCCATTCAGCCCCTCTCGAGCATGTTACACAGGAACAGGAGGAGCCCATTCAGCCCATCTCGAGTCTGTTACACAGGAACAGGAGGAGGCCATTCAGCCCCTCTCGAGTCTGTTACACAGGAACAGGTGTAGGCCATTCAGCCCCTCTCGAGCCTGTTACGCAGGAACAGGAGGAGCCCATTCAGCCCCTCTCGAGACTGTAACACAGGAACAGGAGGACGCCATGCAGCCCCTCTCGAGCATGTTACACAGGAACACGAGGAGCCCATTCAGCCCCTCTCGAGCCTGTTACACATGAACAGGAGGAGGCCATTCAGCCTCTCTCGAGCCTTTTACCCAGGAACAGGAAGAGTTCATTCAGCCCCTCTCGAGCCTGTTACAGATGAACAGGAGGAGCCCATTCAGCGCATTTCGAGCCTTTCACATAGGAACAAGTGGAGGCCATTCAGCCAGTCTCGAGTCTGTAACACAGGAACAGGAAGAGGCCATTCATCCCCTCTCGAGGCTGTTACACAGGAACAGGAAGAGGCCATTCAGCCCCTCTCGAGCAGGTTACACAGGAACAGGAGGAGGCCTTTCAGCCCCTCTCGAGCATTTTACACAGGAACAGCAGGAGGCCATTCAGCCCCTCTAGGGCCTGTAACACAGGAACAGGAGGAGGCCATTCATCCCCTCTCAAGCCTGTTACACGGGAACAGGAGGAGCCCATTCAGCGCATTTCGAGTCTGTACACAGGTTCAGGAGGAGGCCATTCAGCCCCTCTCGAGGCTGTTACACAGGAACAGGAAGAGGCCATTCAGCTCCTCTCGAGGCTGTTACACAGGAACAGGAAGAGGCCATTCAGCCCCTCTCGAGGCTGTTACACAGGAACAGGAATAGGCTATTCAGCCACTCTTGAGTCTGTAACACAGGAACAGGAAGAGTTCATTCAGCCCCTCTCAAGGCTGTTACACAGTAACTGGAAGAGGCCATTCAGGCCCTCTCTTGCCTGTTACAGAAGAACAGGAGCAGTCCATTCCGCCCCTCTTGAGCCTGTTGCACAGGTACAGGAATAGCCCATTCAGCCCCTCTCGAGCCTGTTACACAGGAACAGGAGGAGCCCATTCAGCCCCTCTCGAGCCTGTTACACAGGAACAGGAGGAGGTCATTCTGCCCCTCTCGAGCCTGTTAAACATGAACAGGAAGAGGCCATTCAGCCCCTCTTTAGCCTTTTACACAGGAACTGGAGGAGGCCATTCAGCCCCTCTCGAGGCAGTTACACAGGAACAGGAGAAGCCCATTAAACCCCTCTCGCGTCTGTTACACAGGAACTGGAGGAGGCCATTCAGCCCCTCTCGAGGCTGTTACACAGGAACAGGAGGAGGCCATTCAGCCCCTCCCGAGCATGTTGCACAGTAACAGGAGGAGGCCATTCAGCCCCTCTCGAGTCTGTAACAGAGCAACAGGAGGGGGCCATCTGCCCCTCTCGACCCTGTTGCACAGGAACAGGAAGAGGTCGTCAGCCCCTCTCGAGCCTGTTACACATCAACAGGAGGAGGCCATTCAGCCCCTCTCGAGCCTTTTACACAGGAGCAGGAGAAGCCCATTCAGCCCCTCTCGAGGCTGTTACACAGGAACAGGAATAGGCTATTCAGCCACTCTCGAGTCTGTAACACAGGAACAGGAAGAGTTCATTCAGCCCCTCTCAAGGCTGTTACACAGTAACTGGAAGAGGCCATTCAGGCCCTCTCTTGCCTGTTACAGAAGAACAGGAGCAGTCCATTCCGCCCCTCTTGAGACTGTTGCACAGGTACAGGAATAGCCCATTCAGCCCCTCTCGAGCCTGTTACACAGGAACAGGAGGAGCCCATTCAGCCCCTCTCGAGCCTGTTACACAGGAACAGGAGGAGGTCATTCTGCCCCTCTCGAGCCTGTTAAACATGAACAGGAAGAGGCCATTCAGCCCCTCTTTAGCCATTTACACAGGAACTGGAGGAGGCCATTCAGCCCCTCTCGAGGCAGTTACACAGGAACAGGAGAAGCCCATTAAACCCCTCTCGCGTCTGTTACACAGGAACTGGAGGAGGCTATTCAGCCCCTCTCGAGGCTGTTACACAGGAACAGGAGGAGGCCATTCAGCCCCTCCCGAGCATGTTGCACAGTAACAGGAGGAGGCCATTCAGCCCCTCTCGAGTCTGTAACAGAGCAACAGGAGGGGGCCATCTGCCCCTCTCGACCCTGTTGCACAGGAACAGGAAGAGGTCGTCAGCCCCTCTCGAGCCTGTTACACATCAACAGGAGGAGGCCATTCAGCCCCTCTCGAGCCTTTTACACAGGAGCAGGAGAAGCCCATTCAGCCCCTCTCGAGTCTGTTACACAGGAACATGTGGAGGCCATTCAGCCCCTCTCGAGGCTGTTACACAGGAACAGGAGGAGGCCATTCAGCCCCTCTCGAGGCTGATACACAGGAACAGGAAGAGGCCATTCAGCCCCTCTCGATGCTGTTACAGTGGAACAGGAGGAGGCCATTCAGCCCCTCTCGAGCCTGTTACACAGGATGAGGAGGAGGCCATTCAGCCCCTCTCGAGCCTGTAACATAGGAACAGGAAGAGGCCCCATTCAGCCCCTCTCGAGCCTGTTGCACAGGAACAGGAGGAGGCCATTCAGCCACTCTCGAGTCTGTTACACAGGAACACGAGGAGCCCATTCAGCCCCTCTCGAGCCTGTTACACATACAGGAGGAGGCCATTCAGCCTCTTTCCAGCCTTTTACACAGGAACTGGAGGAGGCCATTCAGCCCCTCTCTAGGCAGTTACACAGGAACTGGAGAAGCCCATTCAGCCCCTCTCGCGTCTGTTACACAGGAACAGGAGGAGGCCATTCAGCCGCTGTCGAGTCTGTAACACAATAACAGGAAGAGGCCATTCAGCCCCTTTCGAGTCTGTAACACGGAAAAAGGAAGAGGCCATTCAGCCCCTCACAAGGCTGTTACACAGGAACAGGAGGAGGCCATGCAACCCCTCTCGAGTCTGTTACACGGGAACAGGAAGAGGCCATTCAGGCCCTTTCGAAACTGTAACACAGGAACAGGAAGAGGCCATTCAGCCCCTATCGAGAATGTTACACAGGAACAGGAGGAGGCCATTCAGCCCCTTTCAAGGATGTTACACAGGAACAGGAAGAGGCCATTCAGCCCCTCTCGAGCCTGTTACACAGGAACAGGAGGAGGCCATTCAGCCCCTCTCGAGCCTATTACACAGGAACAGGAGGAGGCCATTCAGCCCCTCTCAAGCATGTTACACGGGAACAGGAGGAGCCCATTCAGCGCCTTTCGAGTCTGTACACAGGTTCAGGAGGAGCCCATTCACCCCTTCTCGAGCCTTTTACACAGGAACAGGAGGAGGCCATTCAGCCCCTCTCGAGCCTGTTACACAGGAACAGGAGGAGGTCACTCTGCCCCTCTCGAGCCTGTTAAACATGAACAGGAAGAGGCCATTCAGCCCCTCTTTAGCCTTTTACACAGGAACTGGAGGAGGACATTCAGCCCCTCTCGAGGCAGTTACACAGGAACAGGAGAAGCCCATTCAGCCCCTCTCGCGTCTGTTACACAGGAACTGGAGGAGGCCATTCAGCCCCTCTCGAGGCTGTTACACAGGAACAGGAGTAGGCCATTCAGCCCCTCCCGAGCATGTTGCACAGTAACAGGGGGAGGCCATTCAGCCCCTCTCGAGTCTGTAACAGAGCAACAGGAGGGGGCCATCTGCCCCTCTCGAGCCTGTTACACAGGAACAGGAAGAGGCCATTCAGCCCCTCTCGTGCCTTTTATACAGGAACAGGAGAAACCCCTTCAGCCCCTCTCGAGTCTGTTACACAGGAACAGGTGGAGGCCATTCAGCCCCTCTCGAGGCTGTTACACAGGAACAGGAGGAGGCCATTCAGCCCCTCTCGAGGTTGATACACAGGAACAGGAAGAGGCCATTCAGCACCTCTCGATACTGTTACAGTGGAACAGGAGGAGGCCATTCAGCCCCTCTCGAGCCTGTTACACAGGATGAGGAGGAGGCCATTCAGCCCCTCCCGAGCATGTAAAATAGGAACAGGAAGAGGCCCCATTCAGCCCCTCTCAAGCCTGTTGCACAGGAACAGGAGCAGGCCATTCAGCCACTCTCGAGTATGTTACACAGAAACAGGAGGAGCCCATTCAGCCCCTCTCGAGCCTGTTACACAGGAACAGGAGGAGGCCATTCAGTCCCTCTCGAGTCTGTTACACAGAAACAGGAGGAGCCCATTCAGCCCCTCTCGAGCCTGTTACACATGAACAGGAAGAGGCCATTCAGCCTCTCTCCAGCCTTTTACACAGGAACTGGAGGAGGCCATTCAGCCCCTCTCGAGGCAGTTACACAGGAACAGGAGAAGCCCATTCAGCCCCTCTCGAGTCTGTTACACAGGAACAGGTGGAGGCCATTCAGCCCCTCTCGAGGCTGTTACACAGGAACAGGAGGAGGCCATTCAGCCCCTCTCGAGGCTGTTACACAGGAATAGGAAGAGGCCATTCAGCTCCTCTCGAGGCTGTTACACAGGAACAGGAAGAGGCCATTCAGCCCCTCTCGAGGCTGTTACACAGGAACAGGAATAGGCTATTCAGCCACTCTCGAGTCTGTAACACAGGAACAGGAAAAGGCCATTCAGCCCCTCTCGAGGCTGTTACAAAGTAACTGGAAGAGGCCATTCAGGCCCTCTCTTGCCTGTTACAGAAGAACAGGAGCAGTCCATTCAGCCCCTCTTAAGCCTGTTGCACAGGTACAGGAATAGCCCATTCAGCCCCTCTCGAGCCTGTTACACAGGAACAGGAGGACGTCATTCTGCCCCTCTCGAGCCTGTTAAACATAAACAGGAAGAGGCCATTCAGCCCCTCTTTAGCCTTTTACACAGGAACTGGAGGAGGCCATTCAGCCCCTCTCGAGGCTGTTACACAGGAACAGGAGAAGCCCATTAAACCCCTCTCGCGTCTGTTACACAGGAACTGGAGGAGGCCATTCAGCCCCTCTCGAGGCTGTTACACAGGAACAGGAGGAGGCCATTCAGCCCCACCCGAGCATGTTGCACAGTAACCGGAGGAGGCCATTCAGCCCCTCTCGAGTCTGTAACAGAGCAACAGGAGGGGGCCATCTGCCCCTCTCGAGCCTGTTGCACAGGAACAGGAAGAGGTTGTCAGCCCCTCTCGAGCCTGTTACACATAAACAGGAAGAGGCCATTCAGCCCCTCTCGAGGCTGTTACACAGGAACAGGAGGAGGCCATTCAGCCCCTCTCGAGCCTTTTACACAGGAGCAGGAGAAGCCCATTCAGCCCCTCTCGAGTCTGTTACACAGGAACATGTGGAGGCCATTCAGCCCCTCTCGAGGCTGTTACACAGGAACAGGAGGAGGCCATTCAGCCCCTCTCGAGGCTGATACACAGGAACAGGAAGAGGCCATTCAGCCCCTCTCGAGCCTGTAACGTAGGAACAGGAAGAGGCCCCATTCAGCCCCTCTCGAGCCTGTTGCACAGGAACAGGAGGAGGCCATTCAGCCACTCTCGAGTCTGTTACACAGGAACACGAGGAGCCCATTCAGCCCCTCTCGAGCCTGTTACACATGAACAGGAGGAGGCCATTCAGCCCCTCTCGAGTCTGTTACACAGGAACAGGAAGAGGCCATTCAGCCTCTCTCCAGCCTTTTACACAGGAACAGGAGAAGCCCCTTCAGCCCCTCTCGAGTCTGTTACACAGGAACAGGTGGAGGCCATTCAGCGCCTCTCGAGGCTGTTACACAGGAACAGGAGGAGGCCATTCAGCCCCTCTCGAGCATGTTACACAGGAACAGGAGGAGCCCATTCAGCCCGTCTCGAGTCTGTTACACAGGAACAGGAGGAGGCCATTCAGCCCCTCTCGAGTCTGTTACACAGGAACAGGTGTAGGCCATTCAGCCCCTCTCGAGTCTGTTACGCAGGAACAGGAGGAGCCCATTCAGCCCCTCTCGAGACTGTAACACAGGAACAGGAGGAGGCCATTCAGCTCCTCTCGAGCCTGTGACACAGGAACAGGAGGAGTCCATTCACCCCCTCTCGAGCCTGTTACACAGGAACAGGAGGAGGCCATTCAGCCCCTATCGAGCATGTTACACAGGAAAAGGAGGCCATTCAGCCCCTCTGGAAAATGTTACACAGGAACAGGAGGAGGCCATTCAGCCCCTGTCGCGCCTGTTACACAGGAACAGGAGGAGTCCATTCAGCCCCTCTCGAGCCTGTTACACAGGAACAGGAGGAGGCCATTCAGCCCCTCTCGAGCCTGTTACACAGGAACAGGAGGAGCCCATTCAGCCCCTCTCGAGCCTGTTACACAGGAACAGGAAGAGGCCATTCAGCCTTTCTCGAGCCTGTTACATAGGAACAGATGGAGCAAATTCAGCCCCTCTCGAGCCGTTTACACAGGAACAGGAGGAGGCCATTCAGCCCCTCTCGAGCCTGTTACACAGGAACAGGAGGAGGTCATTCAGCCACTCTCGAGCCTGTTACACAGGAACAGGAGGAGGTCATTCAGCCCCTCTCGAGCCTGTTACACAGGAACAGGAGGAGGTCATTCAGCCCCTCTTGAGCCTGTTACACAGGAACAGGAGGAGGCCATTCAGCCCTTCTCGAGCCTGTAACATAGGAACAGGAGAGGGCCCCATTCAGCCCCTCTCGAGCCTGTTACACAGGAACAGGAAGAGGCCATTCAGCCCCTCTCATTTCTGTTACACATGAACAGGAGGTGGCCGTTCAGACCCTCTAGAGTCTGTTACAGAGGAACATGTGGATGCCATTCAGCCCATTTAGAGCCTGTTACACAACAACAGGAGGAGGCCGTTCAGTCCCTCTCGAGCCTGTAACATAGGAACAGGAGGAGGCCCCATTCAGCCCCTCTCGAGCGTGTTACACAGGAACAGGAGGAACCCATTCAGCCCCTCTCGAGCCTGGTACACAGGAACAGGAGGAGGCCATTCAGCCCCTCTCGAGCATGTTACACAGGAACTGGAGGAGGCGATTCAGCCCCTATCGAGCCTGTTACACAGGAAAAGGAGGCCATTCAGCCCCTCTCGAAAATGTTACACAGGAACAGGAGGAGGCCATTCAGCCCCTCTCGAGCATGTTACACAGGAACAGGAGGAGCCCATTCAGCCCGTCTCGAGTCTGTTACACAGGAACAGGAGGAGGCCATTCAGCCCCTCTCGAGTCTGTTACACAGGAACAGGTGTAGGCCATTCAGCCCCTCTTGAGCCTGTTACGCAGGAACAGGAGGAGCCCATTCAGCCCCTCTCGAGACTGTAACACAGGAACAGGAGGACGCCATGCAGCCCCTCTCGAGCATGTTACACAGGAACACGAGGAGCCCATTTCAGCCCCTCTTGAGCCTGTTACACATGAACAGGAGGAGGCCATTCAGCCTCTCTCGAGCCTTTTACCCAGGAACAGGAAGAGGGCCATTCAGCCCCTCTCGAGCAAGTTACACAGGAACAGGAGGAGGCCTTTCAGCCCTTCTCAAGCATTTTACACAGGAACAGCTGGAGGCCATTCAGCCCCTCTAGGGCCTGTAACACAGGAACAGGAGGAGGCCATTCATCCCCTCTCAAGCCTGTTACACGGGAACAGGAGGAGCCCATTCAGCGCATTTCGAGTCTGTACACAGGTTCAGGAGGAGGCCATTCAGCCCCTCTCGAGGCTGTTACACAGGATAGGAAGAGGCCATTCAGCTCCTCTCGAGGCTGTTACACAGGAACAGGAAGAGGCCATTCAGCCCCTCTCGAGACTGTTACACAGGTACAGGAATAGGCTATTCAGCCACTCTCGAGTCTGTAACACAGGAACAGGAAGAGGCCATTCAGCCCCTCTCGAGGCTGTTACACAGTAACTGGAAGAGGCCATTCAGGCCCTCTCTTGCCTGTTACAGAAGAACAGGAGCAGTCCATTCAGCCCCTCTTGAGCCTGTTGCACAGGTACAGGAATAGCCCATTCAGCCCCTCTCGAGCCTGTTACACAGGAACAGGAGGAGGTCATTCTGCCCCTCTCGAGCCTGTTAAACATAAACAGGAAGAGGCCATTCAGCCCCTCTTTAGCCTTTTACACAGGAACTGGAGGAGGCCATTCAGCCCCTCTCGAGGCTGTTACACAGGAACAGCAGAAGCCCATTAAACCCCTCTCGCGTCTGTTACACAGGAACTGGAGGAGGCCATTCAGCCCCTCTCGAGGCTGTTACACAGGAACAGGAGGAGGCCATTCAGCCCCTCCCGAGCATGTTGCACAGTAACCGGAGGAGGCCATTCAGCCCCTCTCGAGTCTGTAACAGAGCAACAGGAGGGGGCCATCTGCCCCTCTCGAGCCTGTTGCACAGGAACAGGAAGAGGTTGTCAGCCCCTCTCGAGCCTGTTACACATGAACAGGAGGAGGCCATTCAGACCCTCTCGAGCCTTTTACACAGGAGCAGAGAAGCCCATTCAGCCCCTCTCGAGTCTGTTACACAGGAACATGTGGAGGCCATTCAGCCCCTCTCGAGGCTGTTACACAGGAACAGGAGGAGGCCATTCAGCCCCTCTCGAGGCTGATACACAGGAACAGGAAGAGGCCATTCAGCCCCTCTCGAGGCTGTTACACAGGAACAGGAGGAGGCCATTCAGCCCCTCTCGAGCATGTTACACTGGAACAGGAAGAGCCCATTCAGCCCGTCTCGAGTCTGTTACACAGGAACAGGAGGAGGCCATTCAGCCCCTCTCGAGTCTGTTACACAGGAACAGGTGTAGGCCATTCAGCCCCTCTCGAGTCTGTTACGCAGGAACAGGAGGAGCCCATTCAGCCCCTCTCGAGACTGTAACACAGGAACAGGAGGACGCCATGCAGCCCCTCTCGAGCATGTTAGACAGGAACACGAGGAGCCCATTCAGCCCCTCTCGAGCCTGTTACACATGAACAGGAGGAGGCCATTCAGCCTCTCTCGAGCCTTTTACCCAGGAACAGAAGAGTTCATTCAGCCCCCTCTCGAGCCTGTTACAGATGAACAGGAGGAGCCCATTCAGCGCATTTCGAGCCTTTCACACAGGAAGAAGTGTAGGCCATTCAGCCAGTCTCGAGTCTGTTACGCAGGAACAGGAGAAGCCCATTCAGCCCCTCTCGAGACTGTAACACAGGAACAGGAGGACTCCATGCAGCCCCTCTCGAGCATGTTACACAGGAACACGAGGAGCCCATTCAGCCCCTCTTGAGCCTGTTACACATGAACAGGAGGAGGCCATTCAGCCTCTCTCGAGCCTTTTACCCAGGAACAGGAAGAGTTCATTCAGCCCCTCTCGAGCCTGTCACATAGGAACAGGAGGAGCCCATTCAGCGCATTTCGAGCCTTTCACACAGGAACAAGTGGAGGCCATTCAGCCAGTCTCGAGTCTGTAACACAGGAACAGGAAGAGGCCATTCATCCCCTCTCGAGGATGTTACACAGGAACAGGAAGAGGCCATTCAGCCCCTCTTGAGCAGGTTACACAGGAACAGGAGAGGCCTTTCAGCCCCTCTCGAGCATTTTACACAGGAACCAGGAGGCCATTCAGCCCCTCTAGGGCCTGTAACACAGGAACAGTAGGAGGCCATTCATCCCCTCTCGAAACCTGTTACACGGGAACAGGAGGAGCCCTTTCAGCGCATTTCGAGTCTGTACACAGGTTCAGGAGGAGGCCATTCAGCCCCTCTCGAGCCTGTTACACGGGAAGAGGAGGAGGCCATTCAGCGCATTTCGAGTCTGTACACAGGTTCAGGAGGAGCCCATTCACCCCTTCTCGAGCCTTTTACACAGGAACAGGAGGAGGTCATTCTGCCCCTTTCGAGCCTGTTAAACATGAACTGGAAAAGGCCATTCATCCCCTCTCAAGCCTGTTACACAGGAACAGGAGGAGGCCATTCAGCCCCTCTCGAGTCTCTTAGACAGGAACAGGAGGAGGCCATTCAGCTCCTCTCGAGCCTGTGACACAGGAACAGGAGGAGGCCATTCAGCCCCTCTCGAGCCTGTTACACAGGAACAGGAGGAGGCCATTCAGCCCCTATCGAGCATGTTACACAGGAAAAGGAGGCCATTCAGCCCCTCTCGAGCCTTTTACACAGGAACATGAGGAGGCCATTCAGCCCCTGTCGCGCCTGTTACACAGGAACAGGAGGAGGACATTCAGCCCCTCTCGAGCCTGTTACACAGGAACAGGAGGAGGCCATTCAGCCTTTCTCGAGCCTGTTACATAGGAACAGATGGAGCAAATTCAGCCCCTCTCGAGCCTGTTACACAGGAACAGGAGGAGGTCATTCAGCCCCTCTCGAGCCTGTTACACAGGAACAGGAGGAGGTCATTCTGCCCCTTTCGAGCCTGTTAAACATGAACTGGAAAAGGCCATTCAACCCCTCTCAAGCCTGTTACACAGGAACAGGAGGAGGCCATTCAGCCCCTCTCGAGTCTCTTAGACAGGAACAGGAGGAGGCCATTCAGCTCCTCTCGAGCCTGTGACACAGGAACAGGAGGAGGCCATTCAGCCCCTCTCGAGCCTGTTACACAGGAACAGGAGGAGGCCATTCAGCCCCTATCGAGCATGTTACACAGGAAAAGGAGGCCATTCAGCCCCTCTCGAAAATGTTACACAGGAACATGAGGAGGCCATTCAGCCCCTGTCGCGCCTGTTACACAGGAACAGGAGGAGGACATTCAGCCCCTCTCGAGCCTGTTACACAGGAACAGGAGGAGGCCATTCAGCCTTTCTCGAGCCTGTTACATAGGAACAGATGGAGCAAATTCAGCCCCTCTCGAGCCTGTTACACAGGAACAGGAGGAGGTCATTCAGCCCCTCTCGAGCCTGTTACACAGGAACAGGAGGAGGCCATTCAGCCCCTATCGAGCATGTTACACAGGAAAAGGAGGCCATTCAGCCCCTCTCGAAAATGTTACACAGGAACAGGAGGAGGCCATTCAGCCCCTGTCGCGCCTGTTACACAGGAACAGGAGGAGTCCATTCAGCCCCTCTCGAGCCTGTTACACAGGAACAGGAGGAGGCCATTCAGCCTTTCTCGAGCCTGTTACATAGGAACAGATGGAGCAAATTCAGCCCCTCTCGAGCCTGTTACACAGGAACAGGGAGGTCATTCAGCCCCTCTCGAGCCTGTTACACAGGAACAGGAGGAGGCCATTCAGCCCCTCTCGAGCCTGTAACATAGGAACAGGAGAGGGCCCCATTCAGCCCCTCCTCGAGCCTGTTACACAGGAACAGGAAGAGGGCCATTCAGCCCCTCTCGATCCTGTTACACAGGAACAGGAGGAGGCAATTCATCCCACCTCGAGCCTGTTACACATGAACAGGAGGTGGCCGTTCAGACCCTCTAGAGTCTGTTTCAGAGGAACATGTGGATGCCATTCAGCCCATTTAGAGCCTGTTACACAACAACAGGAGGAGGCCATTCAGTCCCTCTCGTGCCTGTAACATAGGAACAGGAGGAGGCCCCATTCAGCCCCTCTCGAGCGTGTTACACAGGAACAGGAGGAACCCATTCAGCCCCTCTCGAGCCTGGTACACAGGAACAGCAGGAGGCCATTCAGCCCACTCTCGAGCATGTTACACAGGAACAGGAGGAGGCCATTCAGCCCCTATCGAGCCTGTTACACAGGAAAAGGAGGCCATTCAGCCCCTCTCGAAAATGTTACACAGGAACAGGAGGAGGCCATTCAGCCCCTCTCGAGCATGTTACACAGGAACAGGAGGAGCCCATTCAGCCCGTCTCGAGTCAGTTACACAGGAACAGGAGGAGGCCATTCAGCCCCTCTCGAGTCTGTTACACAGGAACAGGTGTAGGCCATTCAGCCCCTCTTGAGCCTGTTACGCAGGAACAGGAGGAGCCCATTCAGCCCCTCTCGAGACTGTAACAGAGGAACAGGAGGACGCCATGCAGCCCCTCTCGAGCATGTTACACAGGAACACGAGGAGCCCATTCAGCCCCTCTCGATCCTGTTACACATGAACAGGAGGAGGCCATTTAGCCTCTCTCGAGCCTTTTACCCAGGAACAGGGAGAGTTCATTCAGCCCCTCTCGAGCCTGTTACAGATGAATAGGAGGAGCCCATTCAGCGCATTTCGAGCCTTTTACACAGGAACAAGTGGAGGCCATTCAGCCAGTCTCGAGTCTGTAACACAGGAACAGGAAGAGCCATTCATCCCCTCTCTAGGCTGTTAAACAGGAACAGGAAGAGGCCATTCAGCCCCTCTCGAGCAGGTTACACAGGAACAGGAGGAGGCCTTTCAGCCCCTCTCGAGCATTTTACACAGGAACAGCTGGAGGCCATTCAGCCCCTCTAGGGCCTGTAACACAGGAACAGGAGGAGGCCATTCATCCCCTCTCGAGCCTGTTACACGGGAACAGGAGGAGCCCATTCAGCGCATTTCGAGTCTGTACACAGGTTCAGGAGGAGGCCATTCAGCCCCTCTCGAGGCTGTTACACAGGAACAGGAAGAGGCCATTCAGCTCCTCTCGAGGCTGTTACACAGGAACAGGAAAAGGCCATTCAGCCCCTCTCGAGGCTGTTACACAGGAACAGGAGGAGGCTATTCAGCCACTCTCGAGTCTGTAACACAGGAACAGGAAGAGGTCATTCAGCCCCTCTCGAGGCTGTTACACAGTAACTGGAAGAGGCCATTCAGGCCCTCTCTTGCCTGTTACAGAAGAACAGGAGCAGTCCATTCAGCCCCTCTTGAGCCTGTTGCACAGGTACAGGAATAGCCCATTCAGCCCCTCTCGAGCCTGTGACACAGGAACAGGAGGAGGTCATTCTGCCCCTCTCGAGCCTGTTAATCATGAACAGGAAGAGGCCATTCAGCCCCTCTTTTGTCTTTTACACAGGAACAGGAGAAGCCCATTAAACCCCTCTCGCGTCTTTTACACAGGAACTGGAGGAGGCCATTCAGCCCCTCTCGAGGCTGTTACACAGGAACAGGAGGAGGCCATTCAGCCCCTCCCGAGCATGTTGCACAGTAACAGGAGGAGGCCATTCAACCCCTCTCGAGTCTGTAACAGAGCAACAGGAGGGGGCCATCTAACCCTCTCGAGCCCGTTGCACAGGAACAGGAAGAGGTCGTCAGCCCCTCTCGAGCCTGTTACACATCAACAGGAGGAGGCCATTCAGCCCCTCTCGAGCCTTTTACACAGGAGCAGGAGAAGCCCATTCAGCCCCTCTCGAGTCTGTTACACAGGAACATGTGGAGGCCATTCAGCCCCTCTCGAGGCTGTTACACAGGAACAGGAGGAGGCCATTCAGCCCCTCTCGAGGCTGATACACAGGAACAGGAAGAGGCCATTCAGCCCCTCTCGATGCTGTTACAGTGGAACAGGAGGAGGCCATTCAGCCCCTCTCGAGCCTGTTACACAGGATGAGGAGGAGGCCATTCAGCCCCTCTCGAGCCTGTAACATAGGAACAGGAAGAGGCCCCATTCAGCCCCTCTCGAGCCTGTTGCACAGGAACAGGAGGAGGCCATTCAGCCACTCTCGAGTCTGTTACACAGGAACACGAGGAGCCCATTCAGCCCCTCTCGAGCCTGTTACACATGAACAGGAGGAGGCCATTCAGCCTCTCTCCAGCCTTTTACACAGGAACTGGAGGAGTCCATTCAGCCCCTCTCTAGGCAATTACACAGGAACTGGAGAAGCCCATTCAGCCCCTCTCGCGTCTGTTACACAGGAACAAGAAGAGGCCATTCAGCCGCTGTCGAGTCTGTAACACAATAACAGGAAGAGGCCATTCAGCCCCTTTCGAGTCTGTAACATGGAAAAAGGAAGAGGCCATTCAGCCCCTCACAAGGCTGTTACACAGGAACAGGAGGAGGCCATGCAGCCCCTCTCGAGCCTGTTACACGGGAACAGGAAGAGGCCATTCAGGCCCTTTCGAAACTGTAACACAGGAACAGGAAGAGGCCATTCAGCCCCTATCGAGGATGTTACACAGGAACAGGAGGAGGCCATTCAGCCCCTTTCAAGGATGTTACACAGGAACAGGAAGAGGCCATTCAGCCCCTCTCGAGCCTGTTACACTGGAACAGGAGGAGGCCATTCAGCCCCTCTCGAGCCTATTACACAGGAACAGGAGGAGGCCATTCAGCCCCTCTCAAGCATGTTACACGGGAACAGGAGGAGCCCATTCAGCGCCTTTCGAGTCTGTACACAGGTTCAGGAGGAGCCCATTCCCACCCCTTCTCGAGCCTTTTACACAGGAACAGGAGGAGGCCATTCAGCCCCTCTCGAGCCTGTTACACAGGAACAGGAGGAGGTCACTCTGCCCCTCTCGAGCCTGTTAAACATGAACAGGAAGAGGCCATTCAGCCCCTCTTTAGCCTTTTACACAGGAACTGGAGGAGGCCATTCAGCCCCTCTCGAGGCAGTTACACGGAACAGGAGAAGCCCATTCAGCCCCTCTCGCGTCTGTTACACAGGAACTGGAGGAGGCCATTCAGCCCCTCTCGAGGCTGTTACACAGGAACAGGAGTAGGCCATTCAGCCCCTCCCGAGCATGTTGCACAGTAACAGGGGGAGGCCATTCAGCCCCTCTCGAGTCTGTAAACAGAGCAACAGGAGGGGGCCATCTGCCCCTCTCGAGCCTGTTACACAGGAACAGGAAGAGGCCATTCAGCCCCTCTCGAGCCTTTTATACAGGAACAGGAGAAGCCCCCTTCAGCCCCTCTCGAGTCTGTTACACAGGAACAGGTGGAGGCCATTCAGCCCCTCTCGAGGCTGTTACACAGGAACAGGAGGAGGCCATTCAGCCCCTCTTGAGGCTGATACACAGGAACAGGAAGAGGCCATTCAGCACCTCTCGATACTGTTACAGTGGAACAGGAGGAGGCCATTCAGCCCCTCTCGAGCCTGTTACACAGGATGAGGAGGAGGCCATTCAGCCCCTCCCGAGCATGTAACATAGGAACAGGAAGAGGCCCCATTCAGCCCCTGTCAAGCCTGTTGCACAGGAACAGGAGCAGGCCATTCAGCCACTCTCGAGTATGTTACACAGAAACAGGAGGAGCCCATTCAGCCCCTCTCGAGCCTGTTACACAGGAACAGGAGGAGGCCATTGAGCCTCTCTCGAGCCTTTTACCCAGGAACAGGAAGAGTTCATTCAGCCCCTCTCGAGCCTGTTACACATGAACAGGAAGAGGCCATTCAGCCTCTCTCCAGCCTTTTACACAGGAACTGGAGGAGGCCATTCAGCCCCTCTCGAGGCAATTACACAGGAACAGGAGAAGCCCATTCAGCCCCCTCTCGCGTCTGTTACACATGAACTGGAGGAGGCCATTCAGCCCCTCTCGAGGCTGTTACACAGGAACAGGAGGAGGCCATTCAGCCCCTCCCGAGCATGTTGCACAGTAACAGGGGGAGGCCATTCTGCCCCTCTCGAGTCTGTAACAGAGCAACAGGCGGGGGCCATCTGCCCCTCTCGAGCCTGTTACACAGGAACAGGAAGAGGCCATTCAGCCCCTCTCGAGGCTGTTACACAGGAACAGGAGGAGGCCATTCAGCCCCTCCCGAGCATGTTGCACAGTAACAGGGGGAGACCATTCAGCCCCTCTCGAGCCTGTTACACAGGATGAGGAGGAGGCCATTCAGCCCCTATCGAGCCTGTAACATAGGAACAGGAAGAGGCCCCATTCAGCCCCCTCTCAAGCCTGTTGCACAGCAACAGGAGCAGGCCATTCAGCCACTCTCGAGTCTGTTACACAGGAACAGGAGGAGCCCATTCAGCCCCTCTCGAGTCTGTTACACATGAACAGGAGGAGGCCATTCAGCCTCTCTCGAGCCTTTTACCCAGGAACAGGAAGAGTTCATTCAGCCCCTCTCGAGCCTGTTACACATGAACAGGAAGAGGCCATTCAGCCTCTCTCCAGCCTTTTACACAGGAACTGGAGGAGGCATTCAGCCCCTCTCTAGGCAGTTACACAGGAACAGGAGAAGCACATTCAGCCCCTCTCGCATCTGTTCAACAGGAACAGGAGGAGGCCATTCAGCCCCTGTCGAGTCTGTAACACAAGAATTGGAAGAGGCCATTCAGCCCCTTTCGAGTCTGTAACAGAGAAAAAGGAAGAGGCCATTCAGCCCCTCTCAAGGCTGTTACACAGGAACAGGAGGAGGCCATGCAGCCCGTCTCGAGCCTGTTACACGGGAACAGGAAGAGGCCATTCAGCCCCTTTTGAATCTGTAACACAGGAACAGGAAGAGGCCATTCAGCCTCTATCGAGGATGTTACACAGGAACAGGAGGAGGCCATTCAGCCCCTTTCAAGGATGTTACACAGGAACAGGAAGAGGCCATTCAGCCCCCTCTCGAGCCTGTTACACAGGAACAGGAGGAGGCCATTCAGACCCTCTCGAGCCTATTACACAGGAACAGGAGGAGGCCATTCAGCCCCTCTCGAGCCTGTTACACAGGAACAGGAGGAGGCCATTCAGACCCTCTCGAGCCTATTACACAGGAACAGGAGGAGGCCATTCAGCCCCTCTCGAGCCTGTTACACGGGAACAGGAGGCGCCCATTCAGCGCCTTTCGAGTCTGTACACAGGTTCAGGAGGAGCCCATTCACCCCTTCTCGAGCTTTTTACACAGGAACAGAGGAGGCCATTCAGCCCCTCTCGAGCCTTTTACTCAGGAACAGGAGGAGGCAATTCAGCCAGTCTCGAGTCTGTAACACAGGAACAGGAAGCGGCCATTCAGCCACTCTCGAGCAGGTTACACAGGAACAGGAGGTGGCAATTAAGCCCCTATTGATCCTTTTACACAGGAACAGTAGGCGTCCATTCAGCCCCCTCTCGATCCTGTTACACAGGAACAGTAGAGTCCATTCAGCCCCTCTCGGGGCTGTTACACATGAAAAAGGAATGGGCAATTGAGCTTCATTCCGAGGCTGTAACACAGGAACAGGAGAAGTCCATTCAGCCCCTCTCGAGGCTGTTGCACAGGTACAGGAGGAGGCCATTCTGCCCCTCTCGAGCCTGTTACACAGGAACAGGAGGAGCCCATTCAGCCCCTCTCGAGCCTGTTACACAGGAACAGGAGGAGCCATTCTGTCCCTCTCGATCCAGTTACACAGGAACAGGAGGGGGCCATTCAGCCCCTCTTCAGCCTGTTGAACAGGTACAAGAATAGCCCATTCAGCCCCTCTCGAGCCTGTTACACAGGAACAGGAGGAGGCCATTCTGCCCTCTCGAGCCTGTGTATACAGGAACAGGAGGGGGGACATTCAGCCCCTCTTGAGCCTTTTACACAGGAACTGGAGTAGGGCATTCAGCCCCCTCTCGAGGCAGTTACACAGGAACAGGAGGAGCCCATTCAGTCCTTCTCGCGTCTGTTACACAGGAACAGGAGGAGGCCATTCAGCCCCTGTCGAGTCTGTAAAACAGGAACAGGAAGAGGCCATTCAGCCCCTCTCGAGGCTGTTACACAGGAACAGGAGGAGGCCATTCAGCCCCTCTCGAGGCTGTTACAGAGGAACAGGAAGAGGCCATTCAGCCCCTCTCAAGCCTGTTACACAGGAACAGGAAGAGGCCATTCAGCCCCTCTCGTGTCTGTTACACAAGAACAGGAAGAGGCCATTCAGCCCCTGTCGAGTCTGTAACACAGGAACAGGAAGAGGCCATTCAGCCCCTCTCGAGGCTGTTACACAGGAACAGCAGGAGGCCATTCAGCCCAATCGAGACTGTTACACAGGAACAGAATGAGGCCATTCAGCCCCTCTCGAGCCTGTTACACAGGAACAGGAGGAGACCATTCAGCACCACTCGAGCCTGTTGCACAGCAACAGGAGGAGGCCATTCAGCCCCCCTCGAACCTGTTACACAGCAACAGGAGTAGGCCATTCAGGCCATCTCGAGCCTGTAACACAGGAACAGGAGGAGTCCATTCAGCTCCTCTCGAACCGATTAAACAGGAACAGGAAGAGGCCTTTCAGCCCCTCTCGAGCAGGTAACACAGGAACAGGAGGAGGCCTTGCAGCCCCTCTCGAGCATTTTACACAGGAACAGCAGGAGGCCATTCAGCCCCTCTCGGGCCTGTTACCAGGAACAGGAGAAGCCCATTCATCCCCTCTCGAGCCTTTTACACAGGAACAGGAGGAGGCCATTCAGCCCCTCTCGAGTCTGTACACATGTTCAGGAGGAGGCCATTCAGCCCCTCTCGAGGCTGTTACACAGGAACAGGAAGAGGCCATTTAGCTCCTCTCGAGGCTGTTACACAGGAACAGGAAGAGGCCATTCAGCCCCTATCGAGGCTGTTACACAGGAACAGGAATAGCCCATTCAGCCCCTCTCGAGCCTGTTACACAGGAACAGGAGGAGGTCATTCTGCCCCTCTCGAGCCTGTTAAACATGAACAGGAAGAGGCCATTCAGCCCCTCTTTAGCCTTTTACACAGGAACTGGAGGAGTCCGTTCAGCCCCTCTCGAGGCTGTTACACAGGAACAGGAGGAGGCCATTCAGCCCCTCCCGAGCATGTTGCACAGTAACAGGAGGAGGCCATTCAGCTCCTCTGGAGTCTGTATCAGAGCAACAGGAGGGGGCCATCTGCCCCTCTCGAGCCGGTTACACAGGAACAGGAAGAGGTCGTCAGCCCCTCTCGAGACTGTTACACATGAACAGGAGGAGGCCATTCAGCCCCTCTCAAGTCTGTTGCACAGGAACAGGAGGAGGCCATTCAGCCACTCTCGAGTCTGTTACACAGGAACACGAGGGGCCCATTCTGCCCCTCTCGAGCCTGTTACACAGGAACAGGAGGAGGCCATTCAGTCCCTCTCGAGCCTTTTACACAGGAACAGGAGAAGCCCATTCAGCCAATCTCGGGCCTGTTACACAGGAACAGCTGGAGGCCATTCAGGCCCCTCTCGAGGCTGTTACACAGGAACAGGAGGAGGCCGTTCAGCCCCTCTCGAGGCTGATACACAGGAACAGGAAGAGGCCATTCAGCCCCTCTCGATGCTGTTACAGTGGAACAGGAGGAGGCCATTCAGCCCCTCTCGAGCCTGTTAAACAGGATGAGGAAGAGGCCATTCAGCCTCTCTCGAGTCTTTTACCCAGGAACAGGAAGAGATCATTCAGCCCCTCTCGAGCCTGTTACACATGAACAGGAAGAGGCCATTCAGCCTCTCTCCAGCCTTTTACACAGGAACGGGAGGAGGCCATTCAGCCCCTCTCGCGTCTGTTAAACAGCAACAGGAGGAGGCCATTCAGCCCCTGTCGAGTCTGTAACACAGGAACAGGAAGAGGCCATTCAGCCACTTTCGAGTCTGTAACTCAGGAACAGGTAGAGGCCATTCAGCCCCTCTCGAGGCTGTTACACAGGAACAGGAGGTGGCCATGCAGCCCCTCTCGAGCCTGTTACACAGGAAAAGGAAGAGGCCATTCAGCCCCTTTCGAATCTGTAACACAGGAACAGGAAGAGGCCATTCACCCCCTCTCGAGGATGTTACACAGGAACAGGAGGGAGGCCATTCAGCCCCTTTCGAGGATGTTACACAGGAACAGGAAGAGGCCATTCAGCCCCTCTCGAGCCTGTTACACAGGATGAGGAGGAGGCCATTCAGCCCCTCTCGAGCCTGTAACATAGGAACAGGAAGAGGCCCCATTCAGCCCCCTCTCAAGCCTGTTGCACAGGAACAGGAGGAGGCCATTCAGCCACTCTCGAGTCTGTTACACAGGAACACGAGGAGCCCATTCAGCCCCTCTCGAGCCTGTTACACATGAACAGGAGGATGCCATTCAGCCTCTCTCGAGCCTTTTACCCAGGAACAGGAAGAGATCATTCAGCCCCTCTCGAGCCTGTTACACATGAACAGGAAGAGGCCATTCAGCCTCTCTCCAGCCTTTTACACAGGAACGGGAGGAGGCCATTCAGCGCCTCTCGCGTCTGTTAAACAGGAACAGGAGGAGGCCATTCAGCCCCTGTCGAGTCTGTAACACAGGAACAGAAGAGGCCATTCAGCCCCTTTCGAGTCTGTAACACAGGAACAGGAAGAGGCCATTCAGCCCCTCTCGAGGCTGTTACACAGGAACAGGAGGTGGCCATGCAAGCCCCTCTCGAGCCTGTTACACAGGAAAAGGAAGAGGGCCATTCAGCCCCTTTCGAACCTATAACACAGGAACAGGAAGAGGCCATTCACCCCCTCTCGAGGATGTTACACAGGAACAGGAGGAGGCCATTCAGCCCCTTTCGAGGATGTTACACAGGAACAGGAAGAGGCCATTCAGCCCCTCTCGAGCCTGTTACACAGGATGAGGAGGAGGCCATTCAGCCCCTCTCGAGCCTGTAACATAGGAACAGGAAGAGGCCCCATTCAGACCCCTCTCAAGCCTGTTGCACAGGAACAGGAGGAGGGCCATTCAGCCACTCTCGAGTCTGTTACACAGGAACACGAGGAGGCCATTCAGCCTCTCTCGAGCCTTTTAACCCAGGAACAGGAGGAGGCCATTCAGTCCCTCTCGAGCCTTTTACTCAGGAACAGGAGGAGGCCATTCAGCCCCTCTCGAGGCTGTTACACAGGAACAGAAGAGGCCATTCAGCCCCTCTCGAGCAGGTTACACAGGAACAGGAGGAGGCAATTCAGCCCCTATTGAGCCTTTTACACTGGAACAGTAGGAGTCCATTCAGCCCCTCTCGATCCTGTTACACAGGAACAGTAGGACTCCATTCAGCCCCTCTCGATCCTGTTACACAGGAACCGGAGTAGGCCATTCAGACCCTCTCGGGCCTGTTACACATGAACAGGAATACTGGAACAGTAGGAGTCCATTCAGCCCCTCTCGATCCTGTTACACAGGAACAGTAGGACTCCATTCAGCCCCTCTCGATCCTGTTACACAGGAACCGGGAGTAGGCCATTCAGACCCTCTCGGGCCTGTTACACATGAACAGGAATAGGCCATTCAGCCCCCATTCTAGGCTGTAACACAGGAACAGGAGGAGGCCATTCAGCCCCTCTCGAGGCTGCTACACAGTAACTGGAAGATGCCAATCAGCCCCTCTCAGGGCCTGTTACAGACGACCAAGAGCTGTCCATTTCAGCCCCTCTTGAGCCTGTTGCACAGATACAGGAAGAGGCCATTCTGCCCCTCTCGAGCCTGTTACACAGGAACAGGGAGGAGCCCATTCAAGCCCCTCTCGAGCCTGTTACACAGGAACAGGAGGAGGCCATTCTGCCCCTCTCGATCCAGTTACACATGAACAGGAGGGGGCCATTCAGCCCCCTCTTGAGCCTGTTGCACAGGTACAGTAATAGCCCATTCAGCCCCTCTTGAGCCTGTTACACAGGAACAGGAGGAGGCCATTCTGCCCCTCTCAAGCCTGTTACACAGGAACAGGAGGGGGACATTCAGCCCCTCTCGAGCCTTTTACACAGGAACTGGAGTAGGCCATCAGCCCCCTCTTGAGGCAGTTACACAGGAACAGGAGAAGCCCATTCAGCCCCTCTCGCGTCTGTTACACAGGTACAAGAGAAGCCCATTCAGTCCCTCACGCGTCTGTTATACAGGAACAGGAGGATGCCATCAGCTCAGAGGGGGCCATCAGCCTCTCGAGCCTGTACATTGGAACAGGAAGAGGCCCCATTCAGCCACTCTCGAGTCTGTTACACATGAACACGAGGAGCCCATTCAGCCCCTCTCGAGCCTGTTACATGAACAGGAGGATGCCATTCAGACATCTCTCGAGCCTTTTACCCAGGAACAGGAAGAGATCATCAGCCCCTCTCGAGCCTGTTACACATGAACAGGAAGAGGCCATTCAGCCTCTCTCCAGCCTTTTACACAGGAACGGGAGGAGGCCATTCAGCCCCTGTCGAGTCTGTAACACAGGAACAGGAAGAGGCCATTCAGCCCCTTTTCGAGTCTGTAACACAGGAACAGGAAGAGGCCATTCAGCCCCCTCTCGAGGCTGTTACACAGGAACAGGAGGTGGCCATGCAGCCGCTCCTCGAGCCTGTTACACGGGAAAAGGAAGAGGCCATTCAGCCCCTTTCGAATCTGTAACACAGGAACAGGAGGAGGCCATTCAGCCCCTCTCGAGCAGGTTACACAGGAACAGGAGGAGGCAATATTAGCCCCTATTGAGCCTTTTACACAGGAACAGTAGGAGTCCATTCAGCCCCTCTCGATCCTGTTACACAGGAACAGTAGGAGTCCATTCAGCCCCTCTCGGGCCTGTTACACATGAACAGGAATAGGCCATTCAGCCCTATTTGAGGCTGTACCACAGAAACAGGAGGAGGCCATTCAGCCCCTCTCGAGGCTGTTACACAGTAACTGGAAGAGGCCAATCAGCCCCTCTCAGGCCTGTTACAGAGGACCAGGAACTGTCCATTCAGCCCTCTTGAGCCTGTTGCACAGGTATAGGAGGAGGCCATTCTGCCCCTCACGAGCCTGTTACACAGGAACAGGAGGAGCCCATTCAGCCCCTCTCGAGGCCTGTTACACAGGAACAGGAGGAGGCCATTCTGCCCCTCTCGAGCCTGTTACACAGGAACAGGAGGGGGACATTCAGCCCCTCTCGAGCCTTTTACACAGGAACTGGAGTAGGCCATTCAGCCCCTCTCGATGCAGTTACACAGGAACAGGAGAAGGCCATTCAGCCCCTCTCGAGGTTGTTACACAGGAACAGGAGGAGCCATTCAGCCCCTCTCGAGGCTGTTACACAGGAACAGGAGGAGGCCATTCAGCCCCTCTTGAGCCTATTACACAGGAACAGGAGGAGGCCATTCAGCCCCTTCGAGCCTGTTACACGGGAACAGGAGGAGCCCATTCAGCGCCTTTCGAGTCAGTACACAGGTTCAGGAGGAGCCCATTCACCTCTTCTCGAGCCTTTTACACAGGAACAGGAGGAGGCCATTCAGTCCCTCTCGAGCCTTTTGCTCAGGAACAGGAGGAGGCCATTCAGGCCAGTCTCGAGTCTGTAACACAGGAACAGGAAGAGGCCATTCATCCCCTCTCGAGGCTGTGACACAGGAACAGGAAGAGGCCATTCAGCCCCTCTCTAGCAGGTTACACAGGAAACAGGAGGAGGCAATTCAGCCCCTACTGAGCCTTTTACACTGTAACAGTAGGAGTCCATTCAGCCCCTCTCGATCCTGTTACACAGGAACAGTAGGACACCATTCAGCCACTTTCGATCCTGTTACACAGGAACAGTAGGACTCCATTCAGCCCCTCTCGATCCTGTTACACAGGAACAGGAGTAGGCCATTCAGACCCTCTCGGGCCTGTTACACAGGAACAGGAGGAGGCCATTCAGCCCCTCTCGAGGCTGTTAAACAGGAACAGGAGGAGCCCATTCAGCCCCTCTCGAGCCTGTTGCACAGGAACAGGAGGAGGCCATTCTGCCCCTCTCGATCCAGTTACACAGGAACAGGATGGGACCATTCAGCCCCTCTTGAGCCTGTTGCACAGGTACAGGTATAGCCCATTCAGCCCCTCTTGAGCCTGTTACACAGGAACAGGAGGAGGCCATTCTGCCCCTCTCAAGCCTGTTACACAGGAACAGGAGGGGGACATTTCAGCACCTCTCGAGCCTTTTACACAGGAACTGGAGTAGGCCATTCAGCCCCTCTCGAGGCAGTTACACAGGAACAGGAGAAGACCATTCAGCCCCTCCCGCGTCTGTTACACAGGAACAGGAGAAGCCCATTCAGTCCCTCACGCGTCTGTTATACAGGACCAGGAGAATGCCATTCAGCCCCTCTCGAGCCTTTTACACAGGAACAGGAGAAGCCCATTCAGCCCCTCTCGAGACTGTTACACAGGAACAGGTGGAGGCGATTCAGCCCCTCTCGTGGCTGTTTACACAGGAACAGGAGGAGGCCATTCAGCCTCTCTCGATGCTGTTACAGTGGAACTGGAGGAGGCCATTCAGCCCCTCTCGAGCCTGTTACACAGAATGAGGAGGAGGCCATTCAGCCCCTCTCGAGCCTGTAACATTGGAACAGGAAGAGGCCCCATTCAGCCCCCTCTCAAGCCTGTTGCACAGGAACAGGAGGAGGCCATTCAGCCACTCTCGAGTCTGTTACACAGGAACACGAGGAGCCCATTCAGCCCCCTCTCGAGCCTGTTACACATGAACAGGAGGATGCCATTCAGCCTCTCTCGAGCCTTTTACCCAGGAACAGGAAGAGATCATTCAGCCCCTCTCGAGCCTGTTACACATGAACAGGAAGAGGCCATTCAGCCTCTCTCCAGCCTTTTACACAGGAACGGGAGGAGGCCATTCAGCCCCTCTCGCGTGTGTTAAACAGCAAACAGGAGGAGGCCATTCAGCCCCTGTCGTGTCTGTAACACAGGAACAGGAAGAGGCCATTCAGCCACTTTCGAGTCTGTAACTCAGGAACAGGTAGAGGCCATTCAGCCCCTCTCGAGGCTGTTACACAGGAACAGGAGGTGGGCCCATGCAGCCCCTCTCGAGCCTGTTACACAGGAAAAGGAAGAGGCCATTCAGCCCCTTTCGAATCTGTAACACAGGAACAGGAAGAGGCCATTCACCCCCTCTCGAGGATGTTACACAGGAACAGGAGGAGGCCATTCAGCCCCTTTCGAGGATGTTACACAGGAACAGGAAGAGGCCATTCAGCCCCTCTCGAGCCTGTTACACAGGATGAGGAGGAGGCCATTCAGCCCCTCTCGAGCCTGTAACATAGGAACAGGAAGAGGCCCCATTCAGCCCCTCTCAAGCCTGTTCCACAGGAACAGGAGGAGGCCATTCAGCCACTCTCGAGTCTGTTACACAGGAACACGAGGAGCCCATTCAGCCCCTCTCGAGCCTGTTACACATGAACAGGAGGATGCCATTCAGCCTCTCTCGAGCCTTTTACCCAGGAACAGGAAGAGATCATTCAGCCCCTCTCGAGCCTGTTACACATGAACAGGAAGAGGGCCATTCAGCCTCTCTCCAGCCTTTTACACAGGAACGGGAGGAGGCCATTCAGCGCCTCTCGCGTCTGTTAAACAGGAACAGGAGGAGGCCATTCAGCCCCTGTCGAGTCTGTAACACAGGAACAGGAAGAGGCCATTCAGCCCCTTTCGAGTCTGTAACACAGGAACAGGAAGAGGCCATTCAGCCCCTCTCGAGGCTGTTACACAGGAACAGGAGGTGGCCATGCAGCCCCTCTCGAGCCTGTTACACAGGAAAAGGAAGAGGCCATTCAGCCCCTTTCGAACCTATAACACAGGAACAGGAAGAGGCCATTTCACACCCTCTCGAGGATGTTACACAGGAACAGGAGGAGGCCATTCAGCCCCTTTCGAGGATGTTACACAGGAACAGGAAGAGGCCCATTCAGCCCCTCTCGAGCCTGTTACACAGGATGAGGAGGAGGCCATTCAGCCCCTCTCGAGCCTGTAACATAGGAACAGGAAGAGGCCCCATTCAGCCCCTCTCAAGCCTGTTGAACAGGAACAGGAGGAGGCCATTCAGCCACTCTCGAGTCTGTTACACAGGAACACGAGGAGGCCATTCAGCCTCTCTCGAGCCTTTTACCCAGGAACAGGAGGAGGCCATTCAGTCCCTCTCGAGCCTTTTACTCAGGAACAGGAGGAGGCCATTCAGCCCCTCTCGAGGCTGTTACACAGGAACAGGAAGAGGCCATTCAGCCCCTCTCGAGCAGGTTACACAGGAACAGGAGGAGGCAATTCAGCCCCTATTGAGCCTTTTACACTGGAACAGTAGGAGTCCATTCAGCCCCTCTCGATCCTGTTACACAGGAACAGTAGGACTCCATTCAGCCCCTCTCGATCCTGTTACACAGGAACCGGAGTAGGCCATTCAGACCCTCTCGGGCCTGTTACACATGAACAGGAATAGGCCATTCAGCCCCATTCTAGGCTGTAACACAGGAACAGGAGGAGGCCATTCAGCCCCTCTCGAGGCTGCTACACAGTAACTGGAAGATGCCAATCAGCCCCTCTCAGGCCTGTTACAGACGACCAGGAGCTGTCCATTCAGCCCCCTCTTGAGCCTGTTGCACAGATACAGGAAGAGGCCATTCTGCCCCTCTCGAGCCTGCTACACAGGAACAGGAGGAGCCCATTCAGCCCCTCTCGAGCCTGTTACACAGGAACAGGAGGAGGCCATTCTGCCCCTCTCGATCCAGTTACACAGGAACAGGAGGGGGCCATTCAGCCCCTCTTGAGCCTGTTGCACAGGTTACAGTAATAGCCCATTCAGCCCCTCTTGAGCCTGTTACACAGGAACAGGAGGAGGCCCATTCTGCCCCTCTCAAGCCTGTTACACAGGAACAGGAGGGGGACATTCAGCCCCTCTCGAGCCTTTTACACAGGAACTGGAGTAGGCCATTCAGCCCCCTCTCGAGGCAGTTACACAGGAACAGGAGAAGCCCATTCAGCCCCTCTCGCGTCTGTTACACAGGTACAAGAGAAGCCCATTCAGTCCCTCACGCGTCTGTTATACAGGAACAGGAGGATGCCATTCAGCCCCTCTCAAGCCTTTCACACAGGAACAGGAGAAGCCCCATTCAGCCCCTCTCGTGGCTGTTACACAGGAACAGGAGGAGGCCATTCAGCCTCTCTCTGTGCTGTTACAGTGGAACAGGAGGAGGCCATTCAGCCCCTCTCGAGCCTGTTATACAGAATGAGGAGGAGGGCCATTCAGCCCCTCTCGAGCCTGTAACATTGGAACAGGAAGAGGCCCCCATTCAGCCACTCTCGAGTCTGTTACACATGAACACGAGGAGCCCATTCAGCCCCCTCTCGAGCCTGTTACACATGAACAGGAGGATGCCATTCAGACTCTCTCGAGCCTTTTACCCAGGAACAGGAAGAGATCATTCAGCCCCTCTCGAGCCTGTTACACATGAACAGGAAGAGGCCATTCAGCCTCTCTCCAGCCTTTTACACAGGAACGGGAGGAGGGCCATTCAGCCCCTGTCGAGTCTGTAACACAGGAACAGGAAGAGGCCATTCAGCCCCTTTCGAGTCTGTAACACCAGGAACAGGAAGAGGCCATTCAGCCCCTCTCGAGGCTGTTACACAGGAAACAGGAGGTGGCCATGCAGCCGCTCTCGAGCCTGTTACACGGGAAAAGGAAGAGGCCATTCAGCCCCTTTCGAATCTGTAACACAGGAACAGGAGGAGGCCATTCAGCCCCTCTCGAGCAGGTTACACAGGAACAGGAGGAGGCAATATAGCCCCCTATTGAGCCTTTTACACAGGAACAGTAGGAGTCCATTCAGCCCCTCTCGATCCTGTTACACAGGAACAGTAGGAGTCCATTCAGCCCCTCTCGGGCCTGTTACACATGAACAGGAATAGGCCATTCAGCCCTATTTGAGGCTGTACCACAGAAACAGGAGGAGGCCATTCAGCCCCTCTCGAGGCTGTTACACAGTAACTGGAAGAGGCCAATCAGCCCCTCTCAGGCCTGTTACAGAGGACCAGGAACTGTCCATTCAGCCCCTCTTGAGCCTGTTGCACAGGTATAGGAGGAGGCCATTCTGCCCCTCTCGAGCCTGTTACACAGGAACAGGAGGAGCCCATTCAGCCCCTCTCGAGCCTGTTACACAGGAACAGGAGGAGGCCATTCTGCCCCTCTCGAGCCTGTTACACAGGAACAGGAGGGGGACATTCAGCCCCTCTCGAGCCTTTTACACAGGAACTGGAGTAGGCCATTCAGCCCCTCTCGATGCAGTTACACAGGAACAGGAGACGGCCATTCAGCCCCTCTCGAGGTTGTTACACAGGAACAGGAGGAGGCCATTCAGCCCCTCTCGAGGCTGTTACACAGGAACAGGAAGAGGCCATTCAGTCCCTGTCGAGTCTGTAACACAGGAACAGGAAGAGGCCATTCAGCGCCTTTCGAGTCTGTAACACAGCAACAGCAAGAGGCCATTCAGCCCCTCTCGAGTCTGTTACTCAGGAACAGGAAGAGGCAATTCAGCCCCTTTCGAGGCTGTTACACAGGAACAGGAGGAGGCCATTCAGCCCCTCTTGAGCCTATTACACAGGAACAGGAGGAGGCCATTCAGCCCCTTCGAGCCTGTTACACGGGAACAGGAGGAGCCCATTCAGCGCCTTTCGAGTCAGTACACAGGTTCAGGAGGAGCCCATTCACCTCTTCTCGAGCCTTTTACACAGGAACAGGAGGAAGCCATTCAGTCCCTCTCGAGCCTTTTACTCAGGAACAGGAGGAGGCCATTCAGCCAGTCTCGAGTCTGTAACACAGGAACAGGAAGAGGCCATTCATCCCCTCTCGAGGCTGTGACACAGGAACAGGAAGAGGCCATTCAGCCCCTCTCTAGCAGGTTACACAGGAACAGGAGGAGGCAATTCAGCCCCTACTGAGCCTTTTACACTGTAACAGTAGGAGTCCATTCAGCCCCTCTCGATCCTGTTACACAGGAACAGTAGGACACCATTCAGCCACTTTCGATCCTGTTACACAGGAACAGTAGGACTCCATTCAGCCCCTCTCGATCCTGTTACACAGGAACAGGAGTAGGCCATTCAGACCCTCTCGGGCCTGTTACACATGAACAGGAATAGGCCATTCAGCCCCATTCGAGGCTGTAACACAGGAACAGGAGGAGGCCATTCAGCCCCTCTCGAGGCTGTTAAACAGGAACAGGAGGAGCCCATTAAGCCCCTCTCGAGCCTGTTGCACAGGAACTGGAGGAGGCCATTCTGCCCCTCTCGATCCAGTTACACAGGAACAGGAGGGGACCATTCAGCCCCTCTTGAGCCTGTTGCACAGGTACAGGTATAGCCCATTCAGCCCCTCTTGAGCCTGTTACACAGGAACAGGAGGACGCCATTCTGCCCCTCTCAAGCCTGTTACACAGGAACAGGAGGGGGACATTTCAGCACCTCTCGAGCCTTTTACACAGGAACTGGAGTAGGCCATTCAGCCCCTCTCGAGGCAGTTACACAGGAACAGGAGAAGACCATTCAGCCCCTCCCGCGTCTGTTACACAGGAACAGGAGAAGCCCATTCAGTCCCTCACGCGTCTGTTATACAGGACCAGGAGAATGCCATTCAGCCCCTCTCGAGCCTTTTACACAGGAACAGGAGAAGCCCATTCAGCCCCTCTCGAGACTGTTACACAGGAACAGGTGGAGGCGATTCAGCCCCTCTCGTGGCTGTTACACAGGAACAGGAGGAGGCCATTCAGCCTCTCTCGATGCTGTTACAGTGGAACTGGAGGAGGCCATTCAGCCCCTCTCGAGCCTGTTACACAGAATGAGGAGGAGGCCATTCAGCCCCCTCTCGAGCCTGTAACATTGGAACAGGAAGAGGCCCCATTCAGCCCCTCTCAAGCCTGTTGCACAGGAACAGGAGGAGGCCATTCAGCCACTCTCGAGTCTGTTACACAGGAACACGAGGAGCCCATTCAGCCCCTCTCGAGCCTGTTACACATGAACAGGAGGATGCCATTCAGCCTCTCTCGAGCCTTTTACCCAGGAACAGGAAGAGATCATTCAGCCCCTCTCGAGCCTGTTACACATGAACAGGAAGAGGCCATTCAGCCTCTCTCCAGCCTTTTACACAGGAACGGGAGGAGGCCATTCAGCCCCTCTCGCGTCTGTTAAACAGCAACAGGAGGAGGCCATTCAGCCCCTGTCGAGTCTGTAACACAGTTACAGGAAGAGGCCATTCAGCCACTTTCGAGTCTGTAACTCAGGAACAGGTAGAGGCCATTCAGCCCCTCTCGAGGCTGTTACACAGGAACAGGAGGTGGCCATGCAGCCCCTCTCGAGCCTGTTACACAGGAAAAGGAAGAGGCCATTCAGCCCCTTTCGAATCTGTAACACAGGAACAGGAAGAGGCCATTCACCCCCTCTCGAGGATGTTACACAGGAACAGGAGGAGGCCATTCAGCCCCTTTCGAGGATGTTACACAGGAACAGGAAGAGGCCATTCAGCCCCTCTCGAGCCTGTTACACAGGATGAGGAGGAGGCCATTCAGCCCCTCTCGAGCCTGTAACATAGGAACAGGAAGAGGCCCCATTCAGCCCCTCTCAAGCCTGTTGCACAGGAACAGGAGGAGGCCATTCATCCACTCTCGAGTCTGTTACACAGGAACACGAGGAGGCCATTCAGCCTCTCTCGAGCCTTTTACCCAGGAACAGGAGGAGGCCATTCAGTCCCTCTCGAGCCTTTTACTCAGGAACAGGAGGAGGCCATTCAGCCCCTCTCGAGGCTGTTACACAGGAACAGGAAGAGGCCATTCAGCCCCTCTCGAGCAGGTTACACAGGAACAGGAGGAGGCAATTCAGCCCCTATTGAGCCTTTTACACTGGAACAGTAGGAGTCCATTCAGCCCCTCTCGATCCTGTTACACAGGAACAGTAGGACTCCATTCAGCCCCTCTCGATCCTGTTACACAGGAACCGGAGTAGGCCATTCAGACCCTCTCGGGCCTGTTACACATGAACAGGAATAGGCCATTCAGCCCCATTCTAGGCTGTAACACAGGAACAGGAGGAGGCCATTCAGCCCCTCTCGAGGCTGCTACACAGTAACTGGAAGATGCCAATCAGCCCCTCTCAGGCCTGTTACAGACGACCAGGAGCTGTCCATTCAGCCCCTCTTGAGCCTGTTGCACAGATACAGGAAGAGGCCATTCTGCCCCTCTCGAGCCTGTTACACAGGAACAGGAGGAGCCCATTCAGCCCCTCTCGAGCCTGTTACACAGGAACAGGAGGAGGCCATTCTGCCCCTCTCGATCCAGTTACACAGGAACAGGAGGGGGCCATTCAGCCCCTCTTGAGCCTGTTGCACAGGTACAGTAATAGCCCATTCAGCCCCTCTTGAGCCTGTTACACAGGAACAGGAGGAGGCCATTCTGCCCCTCTCAAGCCTGTTACACAGGAACAGGAGGGGGACATTCAGCCCCTTTCGAGCCTTTTACACAGGAACTGGAGTAGGCCATTCAGCCCCTCTCGAGGCAGTTACACAGGAACAGGAGAAGCCCATTCAGCCCCTCTCGCATCTGTTACACAGATATAAGAGAAGCCCATTCAGTCCCTCACGCGTCTGTTATACAGGAACAGGAGGATGCCATTCAGCCCCTCTCAAGCCTTTCACACAGGAACAGGAGAAGCCCATTCAGCCCCTCTCGTGGCTGTTACACAGGAACAGGAGGAGGCCATTCAGCCTCTCTCTGTGTTGTTACAGTGGAACAGGAGGAGGCCATTCAGCACCTCTCGAGCCTGTTATACAGAATGAGGAGGAGGCCATTCAGCCCCTCTCGAGCCTGTAACATTGGAACAGGAAGAGGCCCCATTCAGCCACTCTCGAGTCTGTTACACATGAACACGAGGAGCCCATTCAGCCCCTCTCGAGCCTGTTACACATGAACAGGAGGATGCCATTCAGACTCTCTCGAGCCTTTTACCCAGGAACAGGAAGAGATCATTCAGCCCCTCTCGAGCCTGTTACACATGAACAGGAAGAGGCCATTCAGCCTCTCTCCAGCCTTTTACACAGGAACGGGAGGAGGCCATTCAGCCCCTGTCGAGTCTGTAACACAGGAACAGGAAGAGGCCATTCAGCCCCTTTCGAGTCTGTAACACAGGAACAGGAAGAGGCCATTCAGCCCCTCTCGAGGCTGTTACACAGGAACAGGAGGTGGCCATTCAGCCCCTCTCGAGCAGGTTACACAGGAACAGGAGGAGGCAATATAGCCCCTATTGAGCCTTTTACACAGGAACAGTAGGAGTCCATTCAGCCCCTCTCGATCCTGTTACACAGGAACAGTAGGAGTCCATTCAGCCCCTCTCGGGCCTGTTACACATGAACAGGAATAGGCCATTCAGCCCTATTTGAGGCTGTACCACAGAAACAGGAGGAGGCCATTCAGCCCCTCTCGAGGCTGTTACACAGTAACTGGAAGAGGCCAATCAGCCCCTCTCAGGCCTGTTACAGAGGACCAGGAACTGTCCATTCAGCCCCTCTTGAGCCTGTTGCACAGGTATAGGAGGAGGCCATTCTGCCCCTCTCGAGCCTGTTACACAGGAACAGGAGGAGCCCATTCAGCCCCTCTCGAGCCTGTTACACAGGAACAGGAGGAGGCCATTCTGCCCCTCTCGAGCCTGTTACACAGGAACAGGAGGGGGACATTCAGCCCCTCTCGAGCCTTTTACACAGGAACTGGAGTAGGCCATTCAGCCCCTCTCGATGCAGTTACACAGGAACAGGAGAAGGCCATTCAGCCCCTCTCGAGGTTGTTACACAGGAACAGGAGGAGGCCATTCAGCCCCTCTCGAGGCTGTTACACAGGAACAGGAAGAGGCCATTCAGTCCCTGTCGAGTCTGTAACACAGGAACAGGAAGAGGCCATTCAGCGCCTTTCGAGTCTGTAACACAGCAACAGCAAGAGGCCATTCAGCCCCTCTCGAGTCTGTTACTCAGGAACAGGAAGAGGCAATTCAGCCCCTTTCGAGGCTGTTACACAGGAACAGGAGGAGGCCATTCAGCCCCTCTTGAGCCTATTACACAGGAACAGGAGGAGGCCATTCAGCCCCTTCGAGCCTGTTACACGGGAACAGGAGGAGCCCATTCAGCGCCTTTCGAGTCAGTACACAGGTTCAGGAGGAGCCCATTCACCTCTTCTCGAGCCTTTTACACAGGAACAGGAGGAGGCCATTCAGTCCCTCTCGAGCCTTTTACTCAGGAACAGGAGGAGGCCATTCAGCCAGTCTCGAGTCTGTAACACAGGAACAGGAAGAGGCCATTCATCCCCTCTCGAGGCTGTGACACAGGAACAGGAAGAGGCCATTCAGCCCCTCTCTAGCAGGTTATACAGGAACAGGAGGAGGCAATTCAGCCCCTACTGAGCCTTTTTACACTGTAACAGTAGGAGTCCATTCAGCCCCTCTCGATCCTGTTACACAGGAACAGTAGGACACCATTCAGCCACTTTCGATCCTGTTACACAGGAACAGTAGGACTCCATTCAGCCCCTCTCGATCCTGTTACACAGGAACAGGAGTAGGCCATTCAGACCCTCTCGGGCCTGTTACACATGAACAGGAATAGGCCATTCAGCCCCATTCGAGGCTGTAACACAGGAACAGGAGGAGGCCATTCAGCCCCTCTCGAGGCTGTTAAACAGGAACAGGAGGAGCCCATTCAGCCCCTCTCGAGCCTGTTGCACAGGAACTGGAGGAGGCCATTCTGCCCCTCTCGATCCAGTTACACAGGAACAGGAGGGGACCATTCAGCCCCTCTTGAGCCTGTTGCACAGGTACAGGTATAGCCCATTCAGCCCCTCTTGAGCCTGTTACACAGGAACAGGAGGACGCCATTCTGCCCCTCTCAAGCCTGTTACACAGGAACAGGAGGGGTCATTTCAGCACCTCTCGAGCCTTTTACACAGGAACTGGAGTAGGCCATTCAGCCCCTCTCGAGGCAGTTACACAGGAACAGGAGAAGACCATTCAGCCCCTCCCGCGTCTGTTACACAGGAACAGGAGAAGCCCATTCAGTCCCTCACGCGTCTGTTATACAGGAACAGGAGAATGCCATTCAGCCCCTCTCGAGCCTTTTACACAGGAACAGGAGAAGCCCATTCAGCCCCTCTCGAGACTGTTACACAGGAACAGGAGGAGGCGATTCAGCCCCTCTCGTGGCTGTTACACAGGAACAGGAGGAGGCCATTCAGCCTCTCTCGAGCCTGTTACACAGAATGAGGAGGAGGCCATTCAGCCCCTCTCGAGCCTGTAACATTGGAACAGGAAGAGGCCCCATTCAGCCCCTCTCAAGCCTGTTGCACAGGAACAGGAGGAGGCCATTCAGCCACTCTCGAGTCTGTTACACAGGAACACGAGGAGCCCATTCAGCCCCTCTCGAGCCTGTTACACATGAACAGGAGGATGCCATTCAGCCTCTCTCGAGCCTTTTACCCAGGAACAGGAAGAGATCATTCAGCCCCTCTCGAGCCTGTTACACATGAACAGGAAGAGGCCATTCAGCCTCTCTCCAGCCTTTTACACAGGAACGGGAGGAGGCCATTCAGCCCCTCTCGCGTCTGTTAAACAGCAACAGGAGGAGGCCATTCAGCCCCTGTCGAGTCTGTAACACAGTTACAGGAAGAGGCCATTCAGCCACTTTCGAGTCTGTAACTCAGGAACAGGTAGAGGCCATTCAGCCCCTCTCGAGGCTGTTACACAGGAACAGGAGGTGGCCATGCAGCCCCTCTCGAGCCTGTTACACATGAAAAGGAAGAGGCCATTCAGCCCCTTTCGAATCTGTAACACAGGAACAGGAAGAGGCCATTCACCCCCTCTCGAGGATGTTACACAGGAACAGGAGGAGGCCATTCAGCCCCTTTCGAGGATGTTACACAGGAACAGGAAGAGGCCATTCAGCCCCTCTCGAGCCTGTTACACAGGATGAGGAGGAGGCCATTCAGCCCCTCTCGAGCCTGTAACATAGGAACAGGAAGAGGCCCCATTCAGCCCCTCTCAAGCCTGTTGCACAGGAACAGGAGGAGACAATTCAGCCACTCTCGAGTCTGTTACACATGAACAGGAGGATGCCATTCAGCCTCTCTCGAGCCTTTTACCCAGGAACAGGAAGAGATCATTCAGCCCCTCTCGAGCCTGTTACACATGAACAGGAAGAGGCCATTCAGCCTCTCTCCAGCCTTTTACACAGGAACGGGAGGAGGCCATTCAGCCCCTCTCACGTTGTTAAACAGGAACAGGAGGAGGCCACTCAGCCCCTGTCGAGTCTGTAACACAGGAACAGGAAGAGGCCATTCAGCCCCTTTCGAGTCTGTAACACAGGAACAGGAAGAGGCCATTCAGCCCCTCTCGAGGCTGTTACACAGGAACAGGAGGTGGCCATGCAGCTCCTCTCGAGCCTGTTACACGGGAAAAGGTAGAGGCCATTCAGCCCCTTTCGAATCTGTAACACAGGAAAAGGAAGAGGCCATTCAGCCCCTCTCGAGGATGTTACACAGGAACAGGAGGAGGCCATTCAGCCCCTTTCGAGGATGTTACACAGGAACAGGAAGAGGCCATTCAGACCCTCTCGAGCCTGTTACACAGGAACAGGAGGAGGCCATTCAGCCCCTCTCGAGCAAGTTACACAGGAACAGGAGGAGGCCATTCAGCCCCTCTCTAGCCTACTACACAGGAACAAGAGGAGGCCATTCAGCCTCTTCGAGCCTGTTACACGGGAACAGGAGGAGTCCATTCAGCGCCTTTCGAGTCTACACAGGTTCAGGAGGAGCCCATTCACCCCTTCTCGAGCCTTTTACACAGGAACAGGAGGAGGCCATTCAGTCCCTCTCGAGCCTTTTACTCAGGAACAGGAGGAGGCCATTCAGCCAGTCTCGAGTCTGTAACACAGGAACAGGAAGAGGCCATTCATCCCCTCTCGAGGCTGTGACACAGGAACAGGAAGAGGCCATTCAGCCCCTCTCGAGGCTGTTACACAGGAACAGGAAGAGGCCATTCAGCCCCTCTCGAGCAGGTTACACAGGAACAGGAGGAGGCAATTCAGCCCCTATTGAGCCTTTTACACTGGAACAGTAGGAGTCCATTCAACCCCTCTCCATCCTGTTACGCAGGAACAGTAGGACTCCATTCAGCCCCTCTCGATCCTGTTACACAGCAACCGGAGTAGGCCATTCAGACCCTCTCAGGCCTGTTACACATGAACAGGAATAGGCCAATCAGCCCCATTCGAGGCTGTAACACAGGAACAGGAGGAGGCCATTCAGCCCCTCTCGAGGCTGTTACACAGTAACTGGAAGATGCCAATCAGCCCCTCTCAGGCCTGTTACAGACGACCAGGAGCTGTCCATTCAGCCCCTCTTGAGCCTGTTGCACAGATACAGGAGGAGGCCATTCTGCCCCTCTCGAGCCTGTTACACAGGAACAGGAGGTGCCCATTCAGCCCCTCTCGAGCCTGTTACACAGGAACAGGAGGAGGCTATTCTGCCCCTCTCGATCCAGTTACACAGGAACAGGAGGGGGCCATTCAGCCCCTCTTGAGCCTGTTGCACAGGTACAGTAATAGCCCATTCAGCCCCTCTTGAGCCTGTTACACAGGAACAGGAGGAGGCCATTCTGCCCCTCTCAAGCCTTTTACACAGGAACAGGAGGGGGACATTCAGCCCCTCTCGAGCCTTTTACACAGGAACTGGAGTAGGCCATTCAGCCCCTCTCGAAGCAGTTACACAGGAACAGGAGAAGCCCATTCAGCCCCTCTCGCGTCTGTTACACAGGAACAGGAGAAGCCCATTCAGTCCCTCACGCGTCTGTTATACAGGAACAGGAGGATGCCATTCAGCCCCTCTCGAGCCTTTCACACAGGAACAGGAGGGGCCCATTCAGCCCCTATCGAGACTGTTACACAGGAACAGGTGGAGGCCATTCAGCCCCTCTCGTGGCTGTTACACAGGAACAGGAAGAGGCCATTCAGCCTCTCTCGATGCTGTTACAGTGGAACAGGAGGAGGCCATTCAGCCCCTCTCGAGCCTGTTATACAGAATGAGGAGGAGGCCATTCAGCCACTCTCGAGCCTGTAACATTGGAACAGGAAGAGGCCCCATTCAGCCCCTCTCAAGCCTGTTGCACAGGAACAGGAGGAGGCCATTCAGCCCCTCTCGAGGCTGTTACACAGGAACAGGAAGAGGCCATTCAGCCCCTCTCGAGCCTGTTACACAGGAACAGGAGGAGGCCATTCAGCCCCTCTCGAGCCTATTACAAAGGAACAAGAGGAGGCCATTCAGCCCCTCTCGAGCCTGTTACACGGGAACAGGAGGAGCCCATTCAGCGCCTTTCGAGTCTGTACACAGGTTCAGGAGGAACCCATTCACCCCTTCTCGAGCCTTTTACACAGGAACAGGAGGTGGCCATTCAGTCCCTCTCGAGCCTTTTACTCAGGAACAGGAGGAGGCCATTCAGCCCCTCTCGAGCAGTTTACACAGGAACAGGAGGAGGCAATTCAGCCCCTATTGAGCCTTTTACACAGGTACAGGAGCAGGCCATTCTGCCCCTCTCGAGCCTGTTACACAGGAACAGGAGGAGCCCATTCAGCCCCTCTCGAGGCTGTTACACAGGAACAGGAGGAGGCCATTCTGCCCATCTCTAGCCTGTTACACAGGAACAGGAGGGGGGCATTCAGCCCCTCTCGAGCCTTTTACACAGGAACTGGAGTAGGCCATTCAGCCCCTCTCGATGCAGTTACACAGGAACAGGAGAAGCCCATTCAGCCCCTCTCGAGACTGTTACACAGGAACAGGAGGAGGCCATTCAGCCCCTCTCGAGACTGTTACACAGGAACAGGAGGAGGCCATTCAGCCCCTCTCGAGTCTGTTACACAGGAACAGGAAGACGCCATGTAGCCCCTCTCGAGCCTGTTACACAGGAACAGGAGGAACCCATTCAGCCCCTCTCGAGCCTGTTACAGAGAAACAGGAGGAGGCTATTCAGTCCCTCTCGAGCATGTTACACAGGAACAGGAGGAGCCCATTCAGCCCATCTCGAGTCTGTTACACAGGAACAGGAAGAGACCATTCAGCTCCTCTCGAGGCAGTTACACAAACACAGGAAGAGGCCATTCAGCCCCTTTCGAGTCTGTAACACAGGAACAGGAAGAGGCCATTCAGCCCCTCTCGAGGTTGTTACACAGGAACAGGAGGAGGCCATTCAGCCCCTCTCGAGGCTGTTACACAGGAACAGGAAGAGGCCATTCAGTCCCTGTCGAGTCTGTAACACAGGAACAGGAAGAGGCCATTCAGCGCCTTTCGAGGCTGTTACACAGGAACAGGAAGAGGCCATTCAGCCCCTCTTGAGCCTATTACACAGGAACAGGAGGAGGCCATTCAGCCCCTCTCGAGCATGTTACACAGGAACAGGAGGAGCCCATTCAGCCCATCTCGAGTCTGTTACACAGGAACAGGAAGAGACCATTCAGCTCCTCTCGAGGCAGTTACACAAACACAGGAAGAGGCCATTCAGCCCCTTTCGAGTCTGTAACACAGGAACAGGAAGAGGCCATTCAGCCCCTCTCGAGGTTGTTACACAGGAACAGGAGGAGGCCATTCAGCCCCTCTCGAGGCTGTTACACAGGAACAGGAAGAGGCCATTCAGCCCCTCTCGAGGTTGTTACACAGGAACAGGAGGAGGCCATTCAGCCCCTCTCGAGGCTGTTACACAGGAACAGGAAGAGGCCATTCAGTCCCTGTCGAGTCTGTAACACAGGAACAGGAAGAGGCCATTCAGCGCCTTTCGAGGCTGTTACACAGGAACAGGAAGAGGCCATTCAGCCCCTCTTGAGCCTATTACACAGGAACAGGAGGAGGCCATTCAACCCCTCTCGAGCCTGTTACACGTGAACAGGAGGAGCCCATTCAGAACCTTTCGAGTCTGTACACAGGTTCAGGAGGAGGCCATTCAGCCCCTCTCTAGCCTTTTACATAGGAACAGGAGGAGGTCATTCAGCCAGTCTCTAGTCTGTAACACAGCAACAGGAGGAGGCAATTCAGCCCCTCTCGAGGCTGTTACACAGGAACAGGAAGAGGCCATTCAGCCCCTTCCGAGCATGTTGCACAGGAACAGTAGGAGGCCATTCAGCCGCTCTCAAGCTTGTTACACAGGAACTGGAGGAGTCCATTCAGCCCCTCTCGAGCCTGTTACACAGGAACAGGAGGAGGCCATTCAGCCCCTCTGGAGCATGTTACACAGGATCAGGAGGAGGCCATTCAGCCCCTCTCGAGTCTGTAACACAGGAACAGGAAGAGGCCATTCAACTCCTCTCGAGGCTGTTACACAGGAACAGGAAGAGGCCATTCAGCCCCTCTCGAGGCTGTTACACAGGAACAGGAATAGGCCATTCAGCCACTCTCGAGTGTGTAACACAGGAACAGGAAGAGGCCATTCAGCCCCTCTCGAGGCTGTTACACAGTAACTGGAAGAGGCCATTCAGGCCCTCTCTTGCCTGTTACAGAGGAACAGGAGCAGTCCATTCAGCCCCTCTTGAGCCTGTTGCACAGGTACAGGAATAGCCCATTCAGCCCCTCTCGAGCCTGTTACACAGGAACAGGAGGCGGTCATTCTGCCCCTCTTGAGCCTGTTAAACATGAACAGGAAGAGGCCAGTGAGCCCCTCTTTAGCCTTTTACACAGGAAGGGGAGGTGGCCATTCAGCCCCTCTCGAGGCTGTTACACAGGAACAGGAGGAGGCCATTCAGCCCCTCCCGAGCATGTTGCACAGTAACAGGAGGAGGCCATTCAGCCCCTCTCGAGTCTGTAACAGAGCAACAGGAGGGGGCCATCTGCCCCTCTCGAGCCTGTTGCACAGGAACAGGAAGAGGTCGTCAGCCCCTCTCGAGCCTGTTACACATGAACAGGAGGAGGCCATTCAGCCCCTCTCGAGCCTTTTACACAGGAGCAGGAGAAGCCCATTTAGCCCCTCTCGAGTCTGTTACACAGGAACATGTGGAGGCCATTCAGCCCCTCTCGAGGCTGTTACACAGGAACAGGAGGAGGCCATTCAGCCCCTCTCGAGGCTGATACACAGGAACAGGAAGAGGCCATTCAGCCCCTCTCGATGCTGTTACAGTGGAACAGGAGGAGGCCATTCAGCCCCTCTCGAGCCTGTTACACAGGATGAGGAGGAGGCCATTCAGCCCCTCTCGAGCCTGTAACATAGGAACAGGAAGAGGCCCCATTCAGCCCCTCTCGAGCCTGTTGCACAGGAACAGGAGGAGGCCATTCAGCCACTCTCGAGTCTGTTACACAGGAACACGAGGAGCCCATTCAGCCCCTCTCGAGCCTGTTACACATGAACAGGAGGAGGCCATTCAGCCTCTCTCCAGCCTTTTACACAGGAACTGGAGGAGGCCATTCAGCCCCTCTCTAGGCAGTTACACAGGAACTGGAGAAGCCCATTCAGCCCCTCTCGCGTCTGTTACACAGGAACAGGGGGAGGCCATTCAGCCCCTTTCGAGGCAGTTACACAGGAACAGGAGAAGCCCATTCAGCCCCTCTCGCGTCTGTTAAACAGGAACAGGAAGAGGCCATTCAGCCCCTTTCGAGTCTGTAACACGGAAAAAGGAAGAGGCCATTCAGCCCCACTCGAGGCTGTTACACAGGAACAGGAGGAGGCCATGCAGCCCCTCTCGAGCCTGTTACACGGGAACAGGAAGAGGCCATTCAGGTCCTTTCGAAACTGTAACACAGGAACAGGAAGAGGCCATTCAGCCCCTATCGAGGATGTTACACAGGAACAGGAGAAGGCCATTCAGCCCCTTTCAAGGATGTTACACAGGAACAGGAAGAGGCCATTCAGCCCCTCTCGAGCCTGTTACACAGGAACAGGAGGAGGCCATTCAGCCCCTCTCGAGCCTATTACACAGGAACAGGAGGAGGCCATTCAGCCCCTCTCGAGCCTGTTACACGGGAACAGGAGGAGCCCATTCAGCGCCTTTCGAGTCTGTACACAGGTTCAGGAGGAGCCCATTCACCCCTTCTCGAGCCTTTTACACAGGAATAGGAGGAGGCCATTCAGCCCCTCTCGAGCCTGTTACACAGGAACAGGAGGAGGACATTCTGCCCCTATCGAGCCTGTTAAACATGAACAGGAAGAGGCCATTCAGCCCCTCTTTAGCCTTTTACACAGGAACTGGAGGAGGCCATTCAGCCCCTCTCGAGGCAGTTACACAGGAACAGGAGAAGCCCATTCAGCCCCTCTCGCGTCTGTTACACAGGAACTGGAGGAGCCCATTCAGCCCCTCTCGAGGCTGTTACACAGGAACAGCAGGAGGCCTTTCAGCCCCTCCCGAGCATGTTACACAGGAACAGGATGAGGCCATTCAGCCCCTCCCGAGCATGTTGCACAGTAACAGGAGGAGGCCATTCAGCCCCTCTCGAGTCTGTAACAGAGCAACAGGAGGGGGCCATCTGCCCCTCTCGAGCCTGTTACACAGGAACAGGAAGAGGCCATTCAGCCCCTCTCGAGGCTGATACACAGGAACAGGAAGAGGCCATTCAGCACCTCTCGATACTGTTACAGTGGAACAGGATGAGGCCATTCAGCCCCTCTCGAGCCTGTTACACAGGATGAGGAGGAGGCCATTCAGCCCCTCCCGAGCATGTAACATAGGAACAGGAAGAGGCCCCATTCAGCCCCTCTCAAGCCTGTTGCACAGGAACAGGAGGAGGCCTTTCAGCCCCTCTCGAGTCTGTTACACAGGAACAGGAGGAGCCCATTCAGCCCCTCTCGAGCCTGTTACACATGAACAGGAGGAGGCCATTGAGCCTCTCTCGAGCCTTTTACCCAGGAACAGGAAGAGTTCATTCAGCCCCTCTCGAGCCTGTTACACATGAACAGGAAGAGGCCATTCAGCCTCTCTCCAGCCTTTTACACAGGAACTGGAGGAGGCCATTCAGCCCCTCCCTGGGCAGTTACACAGGAACAGGAGAAGCACATTCAGCCCCTCTTGCATCTGTTCAACAGGAACAGGAGGAGGCCATTCAGCCCCTCCCGAGCATGTTGCACAGTAACAGGAGGAGGCCATTCAGCTCCTCTCGAGTCTGCATCAGAGCAACAGGAGGGGGCCATCTGCCCCTCTCGAGCCGGTTACACAGGAACAGGAAAAGGTCGTCAGCCCCTCTCGAGCATGTTACACATGAACAGGAGGAGGCCATTCAGCCCCTCTCCAGTCTGTTGCACAGGAACAGGAGGAGGCCATTCAGCCACTCTCGAGTCTGTTACACAGGAACACGAGGAGCCCATTCTGCCCCTCTCGAGCCTGTTACACATGAACAGGAGGAGGCCATTCAGTCCCTCTCGAGCCTTTTACACAGGAACAGGAGAAGCCCATTCAGCCCCTCTCGAGTCTGTTACACAGGAACAGCTGGAGGCCATTCAGCCCCTCTCGAGGCTGTTACACAGGAACAGGAGGAGGCCGTTCTGCCCCTCTCGAGGCTGATACACAGGAACAGGAGGAGGCCGTTCTGCCCCTCTCGAGGCTGATACACAGGAACAGGAAGAGGCCATTCAGCCCCTCTCGATGCTGTTACAGTGGACCAGGAGGAGGCCATTCAGCCCCTCTCGAGCCTGTTAAACAGGATGAGGAGGAGGCCATTCAGCCCCTCTCGAGCCTGTAACATAGGAACAGGAAGAGGCCCCATTCAGCCCCTCTCAAGCCTGTTGCACAGGAACAGGAGGAGGCCATTCAGCCCCTCTTGAGTCTGTTACACAGGAACACGAGGAGCCCATTCAGCCCCTCTCGAGCCTGTTACACATGAACAGGAGGATGCCATTCAGCCTCTCTCGAGCCTTTTACCCAGGAACAGGAAGAGATCATTCAGCCCCTCTCGAGCCTGTTACACATGAACAGGAAGAGGCCATTCGGCCTCTCTCCAGCCTTTTACACAGGAACGGGAGGAGGCCATTCAGCCCCTCTCACATCTGTTAAACAGGAACAGGAGGAGGCCATTCAGCCCCTGTCGAGTCTGTAACACAGGAACAGGAAGAGGCCATTCAGCCCCTTTCGAGTCTGTAACACAGGAACAGGAAGAGGCCATTCAGCCCCTCTCGAGGCTGTTACACAGGAACAGGAGGAGGCCATGCAGCCCCTCTCGAGCCTGTTACACGGGAAAAGGTAGAGGCCATTCAGCCCCTTTTTAATCTGTAACACAGGAACAGGAAGAGGCCATTCAGCCCCTCTCGAGGATGTTACACAGGAACAGGAGGAGGCCATTCAGCCCCTTTCGAGGATGTTACACAGGAACAGGAAGAGGCCATTCAGCCCCTCTCGAGCCTATTACACAGGAACAGGAGGAGGCCATTCAGCCCCTTCGAGCCTGTTAAACGGGAACAGGAGGAGCCCATTCAGCGCCTTTCGAGTCAGTACACAGGAACAGGAGGAGCCCATTCACCCCTTCTCGAGCCTTTTACACAGGAACAGAAGGAGGCCATTCAGTCCCTCTCGAGCCTTTTACTCAGGAACTGGAGGAGGCCATTCAGCCAGTCTCGAGTCTGTAACACAGGAACAGGAAGAGGCCATTCATCCCCTCTCGAGGCTGTTACACAGGAACAGGAAGAGGCCATTCAGCCCCTCTCGAGCAGGTTACACAGGAACAGGAGGAGGCAATTCAGCCCCTATTGAGCCTTTTACACTGGAACTGTAGGAGTCCATTCAGCCCCTCTCGATCCTGTTACACAGGAACAGTAGGACTCCATTCAGCCCCTCTCGATCCTGTTACACAGGAATCGGAGTAGGCCATTCAGACCCTCTCGGGCCTGTTACACATGAACAGGAATAGGCCATTCAGCCCCATTCGAGGCTGTAACACAGGAACAGGAGGAGGCCATTCAGCCCCTGTCGAGGCTGTTAAACAGGAACAGGAGGAGCCCATTCAGCCCCTCTCGAGCCTGTTACACAGGAACAGGAGGAGGCCATTCTGCCCCTCTCGATCCAGTTACACAGGAACAGGAGGGGTCCATTCAGCCCCTCTTGAGCCTGTTGCACAGGTACAGGAATAGCCCATTCAGCCCCTCTTGAGCCTGTTACACAGGAACAGGAGGACGCCATTCTGCCCCTCTCAAGCCTGTTACACAGGAACAGGAGGAGGCCATTCAGCCCCTCTCGAGACTGTTACACAGGAACAGGAGGAGGCCATTCAGCCCCTCTCGAGGCTGTTACACAGGAACAGGAGGAGGCCATTCTGCCCATCTCTAGCCTGTTACACAGGAACAGGAGGGGGGCATTCAGCCCCTCTCGAGCCTTTTACACAGGAACTGGAGTAGGCCATTCAGCCCCTCTCGATGCAGTTACACAGGAACAGGAGAAGCCCATTCAGCCCCTCTCGAGACTGTTACACAGGAACAGGAGGAGGCCATTCAGCCCCTCTCGAGACTGTTACACAGGAACAGGAGGAGGCCATTCAGCCCCTCTCGAGTCTGTTACACAGGAACAGGAAGACGCCATGTAGCCCCTCTCGAGCCTGTTACACAGGAACAGGAGGAACCCATTCAGCCCCTCTCGAGCCTGTTACAGAGAAACAGGAGGAGGCTATTCAGTCCCTCTCGAGCATGTTACACAGGAACAGGAGGAGCCCATTCAGCCCATCTCGAGTCTGTTACACAGGAACAGGAAGAGACCATTCAGCGACTCTCGAGGCAGTTACACAAACACAGGAAGAGGCCATTCAGCCCCTTTCGAGTCTGTAACACAGGAACAGGAAGAGGCCATTCAGCCCCTCTCGAGGTTGTTACACAGGAACAGGAGGAGGCCATTCAGCCCCTCTCGAGGCTGTTACACAGGAACAGGAAGAGGCCATTCAGTCCCTGTCGAGTCTGTAACACAGGAACAGGAAGAGGCCATTCAGCGCCTTTCGAGGCTGTTACACAGGAACAGGAAGAGGCCATTCAGCCCCTCTTGAGCCTATTACACAGGAACAGGAGGAGGCCATTCAGCCCCTCTCGAGCATGTTACACAGGAACAGGAGGAGCCCATTCAGCCCATCTCGAGTCTGTTACACAGGAACAGGAAGAGACCATTCAGCTCCTCTCGAGGCAGTTACACAAACACAGGAAGAGGCCATTCAGCCCCTTTCGAGTCTGTAACACAGGAACAGGAAGAGGCCATTCAGCCCCTCTCGAGGTTGTTACACAGGAACAGGAGGAGGCCATTCAGCCCCTCTCGAGGCTGTTACACAGGAACAGGAAGAGGCCATTCAGCCCCTCTCGAGGTTGTTACACAGGAACAGGAGGAGGCCATTCAGCCCCTCTCGAGGCTGTTACACAGGAACAGGAAGAGGCCATTCAGTCCCTGTCGAGTCTGTAACACAGGAACAGGAAGAGGCCATTCAGCGCCTTTCGAGGCTGTTACACAGGAACAGGAAGAGGCCATTCAGCCCCTCTTGAGCCTATTACACAGGAACAGGAGGAGGCCATTCAACCCCTCTCGAGCCTGTTACACGTGAACAGGAGGAGCCCATTCAGAACCTTTCGAGTCTGTACACAGGTTCAGGAGGAGGCCATTCAGCCCCTCTCTAGCCTTTTACATAGGAACAGGAGGAGGTCATTCAGCCAGTCTCTAGTCTGTAACACAGCAACAGGAGGAGGCAATTCAGCCCCTCTCGAGGCTGTTACACAGGAACAGGAAGAGGCCATTCAGCCCCTTCCGAGCATGTTGCACAGGAACAGTAGGAGGCCATTCAGCCGCTCTCAAGCTTGTTACACAGGAACTGGAGGAGTCCATTCAGCCCCTCTCGAGCCTGTTACACAGGAACAGGAGGAGGCCATTCAGCCCCTCTGGAGCATGTTACACAGGATCAGGAGGAGGCCATTCAGCCCCTCTCGAGTCTGTAACACAGGAACAGGAAGAGGCCATTCAACTCCTCTCGAGGCTGTTACACAGGAACAGGAAGAGGCCATTCAGCCCCTCTCGAGGCTGTTACACAGGAACAGGAATAGGCCATTCAGCCACTCTCGAGTGTGTAACACAGGAACAGGAAGAGGCCATTCAGCCCCTCTCGAGGCTGTTACACAGTAACTGGAAGAGGCCATTCAGGCCCTCTCTTGCCTGTTACAGAGGAACAGGAGCAGTCCATTCAGCCCCTCTTGAGCCTGTTGCACAGGTACAGGAATAGCCCATTCAGCCCCTCTCGAGCCTGTTACACAGGAACAGGAGGCGGTCATTCTGCCCCTCTTGAGCCTGTTAAACATGAACAGGAAGAGGCCATTGAGCCCCTCTTTAGCCTTTTACACAGGAACGGGAGGTGGCCATTCAGCCCCTCTCGAGGCTGTTACACAGGAACAGGAGGAGGCCATTCAGCCCCTCCCGAGCATGTTGCACAGTAACAGGAGGAGGCCATTCAGCCCCTCTCGAGTCTGTAACAGAGCAACAGGAGGGGGCCATCTGCCCCTCTCGAGCCTGTTGCACAGGAACAGGAAGAGGTCGTCAGCCCCTCTCGAGCCTGTTACACATGAACAGGAGGAGGCCATTCAGCCCCTCTCGAGCCTTTTACACAGGAGCAGGAGAAGCCCATTTAGCCCCTCTCGAGTCTGTTACACAGGAACATGTGGAGGCCATTCAGCCCCTCTCGAGGCTGTTACACAGGAACAGGAGGAGGCCATTCAGCCCCTCTCGAGGCTGATACACAGGAACAGGAAGAGGCCATTCAGCCCCTCTCGATGCTGTTACAGTGGAACAGGAGGAGGCCATTCAGCCCCTCTCGAGCCTGTTACACAGGATGAGGAGGAGGCCATTCAGCCCCTCTCGAGCCTGTAACATAGGAACAGGAAGAGGCCCCATTCAGCCCCTCTCGAGCCTGTTGCACAGGAACAGGAGGAGGCCATTCAGCCACTCTCGAGTCTGTTACACAGGAACACGAGGAGCCCATTCAGCCCCTCTCGAGCCTGTTACACATGAACAGGAGGAGGCCATTCAGCCTCTCTCCAGCCTTTTACACAGGAACTGGAGGAGGCCATTCAGCCCCTCTCTAGGCAGTTACACAGGAACTGGAGAAGCCCATTCAGCCCCTCTCGCGTCTGTTACACAGGAACAGGGGGAGGCCATTCAGCCCCTTTCGAGGCAGTTACACAGGAACAGGAGAAGCCCATTCAGCCCCTCTCGCGTCTGTTAAACAGGAACAGGAAGAGGCCATTCAGCCCCTTTCGAGTCTGTAACACGGAAAAAGGAAGAGGCCATTCAGCCCCACTCGAGGCTGTTACACAGGAACAGGAGGAGGCCATGCAGCCCCTCTCGAGCCTGTTACACGGGAACAGGAAGAGGCCATTCAGGTCCTTTCGAAACTGTAACACAGGAACAGGAAGAGGCCATTCAGCCCCTATCGAGGATGTTACACAGGAACAGGAGAAGGCCATTCAGCCCCTTTCAAGGATGTTACACAGGAACAGGAAGAGGCCATTCAGCCCCTCTCGAGCCTGTTACACAGGAACAGGAGGAGGCCATTCAGCCCCTCTCGAGCCTATTACACAGGAACAGGAGGAGGCCATTCAGCCCCTCTCGAGCCTGTTACACGGGAACAGGAGGAGCCCATTCAGCGCCTTTCGAGTCTGTACACAGGTTCAGGAGGAGCCCATTCACCCCTTCTCGAGCCTTTTACACAGGAATAGGAGGAGGCCATTCAGCCCCTCTCGAGCCTGTTACACAGGAACAGGAGGAGGACATTCTGCCCCTATCGAGCCTGTTAAACATGAACAGGAAGAGGCCATTCAGCCCCTCTTTAGCCTTTTACACAGGAACTGGAGGAGGCCATTCAGCCCCTCTCGAGGCAGTTACACAGGAACAGGAGAAGCCCATTCAGCCCCTCTCGCGTCTGTTACACAGGAACTGGAGGAGCCCATTCAGCCCCTCTAGAGGCTGTTACACAGGAACAGCAGGAGGCCTTTCAGCCCCTCCCGAGCATGTTACACAGGAACAGGATGAGGCCATTCAGCCCCTCCCGAGCATGTTGCACAGTAACAGGAGGAGGCCATTCAGCCCCTCTCGAGTCTGTAACAGAGCAACAGGAGGGGGCCATCTGCCCCTCTCGAGCCTGTTACACAGGAACAGGAAGAGGCCATTCAGCCCCTCTCGAGGCTGATACACAGGAACAGGAAGAGGCCATTCAGCACCTCTCGATACTGTTACAGTGGAACAGGATGAGGCCATTCAGCCCCTCTCGAGCCTGTTACACAGGATGAGGAGGAGGCCATTCAGCCCCTCCCGAGCATGTAACATAGGAACAGGAAGAGGCCCCATTCAGCCCCTCTCAAGCCTGTTGCACAGGAACAGGAGGAGGCCTTTCAGCCCCTCTCGAGTCTGTTACACAGGAACAGGAGGAGCCCATTCAGCCCCTCTCGAGCCTGTTACACATGAACAGGAGGAGGCCATTGAGCCTCTCTCGAGCCTTTTACCCAGGAACAGGAAGAGTTCATTCAGCCCCTCTCGAGTCTGTTACACATGAACAGGAAGAGGCCATTCAGCCTCTCTCCAGCCTTTTACACAGGAACTGGAGGAGGCCATTCAGCCCCTCCCTGGGCAGTTACACAGGAACAGGAGAAGCACATTCAGCCCCTCTTGCATCTGTTCAACAGGAACAGGAGGAGGCCATTCAGCCCCTCCCGAGCATGTTGCACAGTAACAGGAGGAGGCCATTCAGCTCCTCTCGAGTCTGCATCAGAGCAACAGGAGGGGGCCATCTGCCCCTCTCGAGCCGGTTACACAGGAACAGGAAAAGGTCGTCAGCCCCTCTCGAGCATGTTACACATGAACAGGAGGAGGCCATTCAGCCCCTCTCCAGTCTGTTGCACAGGAACAGGAGGAGGCCATTCAGCCACTCTCGAGTCTGTTACACAGGAACAGGAGAAGCCCATTCAGCCCCTCTCGAGTCTGTTACACAGGAACAGCTGGAGGCCATTCAGCCCCTCTCGAGGCTGTTACACAGGAACAGGAGGAGGCCGTTCTGCCCCTCTCGAGGCTGATACACAGGAACAGGAGGAGGCCGTTCTGCCCCTCTCGAGGCTGATACACAGGAACAGGAAGAGGCCATTCAGCCCCTCTCGATGCTGTTACAGTGGACCAGGAGGAGGCCATTCAGCCCCTTTCGAGCCTGTTAAACAGGATGAGGAGGAGGCCATTCAGCCCCTCTCGAGCCTGTAACATAGGAACAGGAAGAGGCCCCATTCAGCCCCTCTCAAGCCTGTTGCACAGGAACAGGAGGAGGCCATTCAGCCCCTCTTGAGTCTGTTACACAGGAACACGAGGAGCCCATTCAGCCCCTCTCGAGCCTGTTACACATGAACAGGAGGATGCCATTCAGCCTCTCTCGAGCCTTTTACCCAGGAACAGGAAGAGATCATTCAGCCCCTCTCGAGCCTGTTACACATGAACAGGAAGAGGCCATTCGGCCTCTCTCCAGCCTTTTACACAGGAACGGGAGGAGGCCATTCAGCCCCTCTCACATCTGTTAAACAGGAACAGGAGGAGGCCATTCAGCCCCTGTCGAGTCTGTAACACAGGAACAGGAAGAGGCCATTCAGCCCCTTTCGAGTCTGTAACACAGGAACAGGAAGAGGCCATTCAGCCCCTCTCGAGGCTGTTACACAGGAACAGGAGGAGGCCATGCAGCCCCTCTCGAGCCTGTTACACGGGAAAAGGTAGAGGCCATTCAGCCCCTTTTTAATCTGTAACACAGGAACAGGAAGAGGCCATTCAGCCCCTCTCGAGGATGTTACACAGGAACAGGAGGAGGCCATTCAGCCCCTTTCGAGGATGTTACACAGGAACAGGAAGAGGCCATTCAGCCCCTCTCGAGCCTATTACACAGGAACAGGAGGAGGCCATTCAGCCCCTTCGAGCCTGTTAAACGGGAACAGGAGGAGCCCATTCAGCGCCTTTCGAGTCAGTACACAGGAACAGGAGGAGCCCATTCACCCCTTCTCGAGCCTTTTACACAGGAACAGAAGGAGGCCATTCAGTCCCTCTCGAGCCTTTTACTCAGGAACTGGAGGAGGCCATTCAGCCAGTCTCGAGTCTGTAACACAGGAACAGGAAGAGGCCATTCATCCCCTCTCGAGGCTGTTACACAGGAACAGGAAGAGGCCATTCAGCCCCTCTCGAGCAGGTTACACAGGAACAGGAGGAGGCAATTCAGCCCCTATTGAGCCTTTTACACTGGAACTGTAGGAGTCCATTCAGCCCCTCTCGATCCTGTTACACAGGAACAGTAGGACTCCATTCAGCCCCTCTCGATCCTGTTACACAGGAACCGGAGTAGGCCATTCAGACCCTCTCGGGCCTGTTACACATGAACAGGAATAGGCCATTCAGCCCCATTCGAGGCTGTAACACAGGAACAGGAGGAGGCCATTCAGCCCCTGTCGAGGCTGTTAAACAGGAACAGGAGGAGCCCATTCAGCCCCTCTCGAGCCTGTTACACAGGAACAGGAGGAGGCCATTCTGCCCCTCTCGATCCAGTTACACAGGAACAGGAGGGGTCCATTCAGCCCCTCTTGAGCCTGTTGCACAGGTACAGGAATAGCCCATTCAGCCCCTCTTGAGCCTGTTACACAGGAACAGGAGGACGCCATTCTGCCCCTCTCAAGCCTGTTACACAGGAACAGGAGGGGGACATTCAGCCCCTCTCGAGCCTTTTACACAGGAACTGGAGTAGGCCATTCAGCCCCTCTCGCGTCTGTTACACAGGAACAGGAGAAGCCCATTCAGTCCCTCACGCGTCTGTTATACAGGAACAGGAGGATGCCATTCAGCCCCTCTCGAGACTGTTACACAGGAAGAGGTGGAGGCCATTCAGCCCCTCTCGTGGCTTTTACACAGGAACAGGAGGAGGCCATTCAGCCCCTCTCGATGCTGTTACAGTGGAACAGGAGGAGGCCATTCAGCCCCTCTCGAGCCTGTTACACAGAATGAGGAGGAGGCCATTCAGCCCCTCTCGAGCCTGTAACATTGGAACAGGAAGAGGCCCCATTCAGCCCCTCTCAAGCCTGTTGCACAGGAACAGGAGGAGGCCATTCAGCCACTCTCGACTCTGTTACACAGGAACACGAGGAGCCCATTCAGCCCCTCTCGAGCCTGTTACACAGGAACAGGAAGAGGCCCCATTCAGCCCCTCTCCAGCCTGTTAAACAGGAACAGGAGGAGGCCATTCAGCCCCTCTCGAGCCTGTTACACATGAACAGGAAGAGGCCATTCAGCCTCTCTCCAGCCTTTTACACAGGAACGGGAGGAGGCCATTCAGCCCCTCTCGCATCTGTTAAACAGGAACAGGAGGAGGCCATTCAGCCCCTGTCGATTCTGTAACACAGGAACAGGAAGAGGCCATTCAGCCCCTTTCGAGTCTGTAACACAGGAACAGGAAGAGGCCATTCAGCCCCTCTCGAGGCTGTTACACAGGAACAGGAGGTGGCAATGCAGCCCCTCTCGAGCCTGTTACACAGGAAAAGGAAGAGGCCATTCAGCCCCTTTCGAATCTGTAACACAGGAACAGGAAGAGGCCATTCACCCCCTCGCGAGGATGTTACACAGGAACAGGAGGAGGCCATTCAGCCCCTTTCGAGGATGTTACACAGGAACAGGAAGAGGCCATTCAGCCCCTCTCGAGCCTGTTACACAGGATGAGGAGGAGGCCATTCAGCTCCTCTCAAGGCTGTTACACAGGAACAGGAAGAGGCCATTCAGCCCCTCTCGAGCAGGTTACACAGGAACAGGAGGAGGCAATTCAGCCCCTATTGAGCCTTTTACACTGGAACAGTAGGAGTCCTTTCAGCCCCTGTCGATCCTGTTACACAGGAACAGTAGGACTCCATTCAGCCCCTCTCGATCCTGTTACACAGGAACCGGAGTAGGCCATTCAGACCCTCTCGGGCCTGTTACACATGAACAGGAATAGGCCATTCAGCCCCATTCGAGGCTGTAACACAAGAACAGGAGGAGGCCATTCAGCCCCTCTCGAGCCTGTTACACGGGAACAGGAGGAGCCCATTCAGCGCCTTTCGAGTCTGTACACAGGTTCAGGAGGAGCCCATTCACCCCTTCTCGAGCCTTTTACACAGGAATAGGAGGAGGCCATTCAGCCCCTCTCGAGCCTGTTACACAGGAACAGGAGGAGGACATTCTGCCCCTATCGAGCCTGTTAAACATGAACAGGAAGAGGCCATTCAGCCCCTCTTTAGCCTTTTACACAGGAACTGGAGGAGGCCATTCAGCCCCTCTCGAGGCAGTTACACAGGAACAGGAGAAGCCCATTCAGCCCCTCTCGCGTCTGTTACACAGGAACTGGAGGAGCCCATTCAGCCCCTCTAGAGGCTGTTACACAGGAACAGCAGGAGGCCTTTCAGCCCCTCCCGAGCATGTTACACAGGAACAGGATGAGGCCATTCAGCCCCTCCCGAGCATGTTGCACAGTAACAGGAGGAGGCCATTCAGCCCCTCTCGAGTCTGTAACAGAGCAACAGGAGGGGGCCATCTGCCCCTCTCGAGCCTGTTACACAGGAACAGGAAGAGGCCATTCAGCCCCTCTCGAGGCTGATACACAGGAACAGGAAGAGGCCATTCAGCACCTCTCGATACTGTTACAGTGGAACAGGATGAGGCCATTCAGCCCCTCTCGAGCCTGTTACACAGGATGAGGAGGAGGCCATTCAGCCCCTCCCGAGCATGTAACATAGGAACAGGAAGAGGCCCCATTCAGCCCCTCTCAAGCCTGTTGCACAGGAACAGGAGGAGGCCTTTCAGCCCCTCTCGAGTCTGTTACACAGGAACAGGAGGAGCCCATTCAGCCCCTCTCGAGCCTGTTACACATGAACAGGAGGAGGCCATTGAGCCTCTCTCGAGCCTTTTACCCAGGAACAGGAAGAGTTCATTCAGCCCCTCTCGAGTCTGTTACACATGAACAGGAAGAGGCCATTCAGCCTCTCTCCAGCCTTTTACACAGGAACTGGAGGAGGCCATTCAGCCCCTCCCTGGGCAGTTACACAGGAACAGGAGAAGCACATTCAGCCCCTCTTGCATCTGTTCAACAGGAACAGGAGGAGGCCATTCAGCCCCTCCCGAGCATGTTGCACAGTAACAGGAGGAGGCCATTCAGCTCCTCTCGAGTCTGCATCAGAGCAACAGGAGGGGGCCATCTGCCCCTCTCGAGCCGGTTACACAGGAACAGGAAAAGGTCGTCAGCCCCTCTCGAGCATGTTACACATGAACAGGAGGAGGCCATTCAGCCCCTCTCCAGTCTGTTGCACAGGAACAGGAGGAGGCCATTCAGCCACTCTCGAGTCTGTTACACAGGAACACGAGGAGCCCATTCTGCCCCTCTCGAGCCTGTTACACATGAACAGGAGGAGGCCATTCAGTCCCTCTCGAGCCTTTTACACAGGAACAGGAGAAGCCCATTCAGCCCCTCTCGAGTCTGTTACACAGGAACAGCTGGAGGCCATTCAGCCCCTCTCGAGGCTGTTACACAGGAACAGGAGGAGGCCGTTCTGCCCCTCTCGAGGCTGATACACAGGAACAGGAGGAGGCCGTTCTGCCCCTCTCGAGGCTGATACACAGGAACAGGAAGAGGCCATTCAGCCCCTCTCGATGCTGTTACAGTGGACCAGGAGGAGGCCATTCAGCCCCTCTCGAGCCTGTTAAACAGGAACACGAGGAGCCCATTCAGCCCCTCTCGAGCCTGTTACACATGAACAGGAGGATGCCATTCAGCCTCTCTCGAGCCTTTTACCCAGGAACAGGAAGAGATCATTCAGCCCCTCTCGAGCCTGTTACACATGAACAGGAAGAGGCCATTCGGCCTCTCTCCAGCCTTTTACACAGGAACGGGAGGAGGCCATTCAGCCCCTCTCACATCTGTTAAACAGGAACAGGAGGAGGCCATTCAGCCCCTGTCGAGTCTGTAACACAGGAACAGGAAGAGGCCATTCAGCCCCTTTCGAGTCTGTAACACAGGAACAGGAAGAGGCCATTCAGCCCCTCTCGAGGCTGTTACACAGGAACAGGAGGAGGCCATGCAGCCCCTCTCGAGCCTGTTACACGGGAAAAGGTAGAGGCCATTCAGCCCCTTTTTAATCTGTAACACAGGAACAGGAAGAGGCCATTCAGCCCCTCTCGAGGATGTTACACAGGAACAGGAGGAGGCCATTCAGCCCCTTTCGAGGATGTTACACAGGAACAGGAAGAGGCCATTCAGCCCCTCTCGAGCCTATTACACAGGAACAGGAGGAGGCCATTCAGCCCCTTCGAGCCTGTTAAACGGGAACAGGAGGAGCCCATTCAGCGCCTTTCGAGTCAGTACACAGGAACAGGAGGAGCCCATTCACCCCTTCTCGAGCCTTTTACACAGGAACAGAAGGAGGCCATTCAGTCCCTCTCGAGCCTTTTACTCAGGAACTGGAGGAGGCCATTCAGCCAGTCTCGAGTCTGTAACACAGGAACAGGAAGAGGCCATTCATCCCCTCTCGAGGCTGTTACACAGGAACAGGAAGAGGCCATTCAGCCCCTCTCGAGCAGGTTACACAGGAACAGGAGGAGGCAATTCAGCCCCTATTGAGCCTTTTACACTGGAACTGTAGGAGTCCATTCAGCCCCTCTCGATCCTGTTACACAGGAACAGTAGGACTCCATTCAGCCCCTCTCGATCCTGTTACACAGGAACCGGAGTAGGCCATTCAGACCCTCTCGGGCCTGTTACACATGAACAGGAATAGGCCATTCAGCCCCATTCGAGGCTGTAACACAGGAACAGGAGGAGGCCATTCAGCCCCTGTCGAGGCTGTTAAACAGGAACAGGAGGAGCCCATTCAGCCCCTCTCGAGCCTGTTACACAGGAACAGGAGGAGGCCATTCTGCCCCTCTCGATCCAGTTACACAGGAACAGGAGGGGTCCATTCAGCCCCTCTTGAGCCTGTTGCACAGGTACAGGAATAGCCCATTCAGCCCCTCTTGAGCCTGTTACACAGGAACAGGAGGACGCCATTCTGCCCCTCTCAAGCCTGTTACACAGGAACAGGAGGGGGACATTCAGCCCCTCTCGAGCCTTTTACACAGGAACTGGAGTAGGCCATTCAGCCCCTCTCGCGTCTGTTACACAGGAACAGGAGAAGCCCATTCAGTCCCTCACGCGTCTGTTATACAGGAACAGGAGGATGCCATTCAGCCCCTCTCGAGACTGTTACACAGGAAGAGGTGGAGGCCATTCAGCCCCTCTCGTGGCTTTTACACAGGAACAGGAGGAGGCCATTCAGCCCCTCTCGATGCTGTTACAGTGGAACAGGAGGAGGCCATTCAGCCCCTCTCGAGCCTGTTACACAGAATGAGGAGGAGGCCATTCAGCCCCTCTCGAGCCTGTAACATTGGAACAGGAAGAGGCCCCATTCAGCCCCTCTCAAGCCTGTTGCACAGGAACAGGAGGAGGCCATTCAGCCACTCTCGACTCTGTTACACAGGAACACGAGGAGCCCATTCAGCCCCTCTCGAGCCTGTTACACAGGAACAGGAAGAGGCCCCATTCAGCCCCTCTCCAGCCTGTTAAACAGGAACAGGAGGAGGCCATTCAGCCCCTCTCGAGCCTGTTACACATGAACAGGAAGAGGCCATTCAGCCTCTCTCCAGCCTTTTACACAGGAACGGGAGGAGGCCATTCAGCCCCTCTCGCATCTGTTAAACAGGAACAGGAGGAGGCCATTCAGCCCCTGTCGATTCTGTAACACAGGAACAGGAAGAGGCCATTCAGCCCCTTTCGAGTCTGTAACACAGGAACAGGAAGAGGCCATTCAGCCCCTCTCGAGGCTGTTACACAGGAACAGGAGGTGGCAATGCAGCCCCTCTCGAGCCTGTTACACAGGAAAAGGAAGAGGCCATTCAGCCCCTTTCGAATCTGTAACACAGGAACAGGAAGAGGCCATTCACCCCCTCGCGAGGATGTTACACAGGAACAGGAGGAGGCCATTCAGCCCCTTTCGAGGATGTTACACAGGAACAGGAAGAGGCCATTCAGCCCCTCTCGAGCCTGTTACACAGGATGAGGAGGAGGCCATTCAGCTCCTCTCAAGGCTGTTACACAGGAACAGGAAGAGGCCATTCAGCCCCTCTCGAGCAGGTTACACAGGAACAGGAGGAGGCAATTCAGCCCCTATTGAGCCTTTTACACTGGAACAGTAGGAGTCCTTTCAGCCCCTGTCGATCCTGTTACACAGGAACAGTAGGACTCCATTCAGCCCCTCTCGATCCTGTTACACAGGAACCGGAGTAGGCCATTCAGACCCTCTCGGGCCTGTTACACATGAACAGGAATAGGCCATTCAGCCCCATTCGAGGCTGTAACACAAGAACAGGAGGAGGCCATTCAGCCCCTCTCGAGGCTGTTACACAGTAACTGGAAGATGCCAATCAGCCCCTCTCAGGCCTGTTACAGACGACCAGGAGCTATCCATTCAGCCCCTCTAGAGCCTGTTGCACAGATACAGGAGGAGGCCATTCTGCCCCTCTCGAGCCTGTTACACAGGAACAGGAGGAGCCCATTCAGCCCCTCTCGATCCAGTTACACAGGAACAGGAGGGGGCCATTCAGCCCCTCTTGAGTCTGTTGCACAGGTACAGGAATAGCCCATTCAGCCCCTCTTGAGCCTGTTACACAGGAACAGGAGGAGGCCATTCAGACCCTCTCAGGCCTGTTACACAGGAACAGGAGGGGGACATTCAGCCCCTCTCGAGCCTTTTACACAGGAACTGGAGTAGGCCATTCAGCCCCTCTCGAGGCAGTTACACAGGAACAGGAGAAGCCCATTCAGCCCCTCTCGCGTCTGTTACACAGGAACAGGAGAAGCCCATTCAGTCCCTCACGCGTCTGTTATACAGGAACAGGAGGATGCCATTCAGCCCCTCTCAAGCCTTTCACACAGGAACAGGAGAAGCCCATTCAGCCCCTCTCGTGGCTGTTACACAGGAACAGGTGGAGGCCATTCAGCCTCTCTCGATGCTGTTACAGTGGACCAGGAGGAGGCCATTCAGCCCCTCTCGAGCCTGTTATACAGAATGAGGAGGAGGCCATTCAGTCCCTCTCGAGCCTGTAACATTGGAACAGGAAGAGGCCCCATTCAGCCCCTCTGAAGCCTGTTGCACAGGAACAGGAGGAGGCCATTCAGCCACTCTCGAGTCTGTTACACAGGAACACGAGGAGCCCATTCAGCCCCTCTCGAGCCTGTTACACATGAACAGGAGGAACCCATTCAGCCACTCTCGAGTCTGTTACACATGAACAGGAGGATGCCATTCAGCCTCTCTCGAGCCTTTTACCCAGGAACAGGAAGAGATCATTCAGCCCCTCTCGAGCCTGTTACACATGAACAGGAAGAGGCCATTCAACCTCTCTCCAGCCTTTTACACAGGAACGGGAGGAGGCCATTCAGCCCCTCTCGCGTCTGTTAAACAGGAACAGGAGGAGGCCATTCAGCCCCTGTCGAGTCTGTAACACAGGAACAGGAAGAGGCCATTCAGCCCCTTTCGAGTCTGTAACACAGGAACAGGTAGAGGCCATTCAGCCCCACTCGAGGCTGTTACACAGGAACAGGAGGTGGCCCTGCAGCCCCTCTCGAGCCTGTTACACAGGAAAAGGAAGAGGCCATTCAGCCCCTTTCGAACCTGTAACACAGGAACAGGAAGAGGCCATTCACCCCCTCTCGAGGATGTTACACAGGAACAGGAGGAGGCCATTCAGCCCCTTTCGAGGATGTTACACAGGAACAGGAAGAGGCCATTCAGCCCCTCTCGAGCCTGTTACACAGGATGAGGAGGAGGCCATTCAGCCCCTCTCGAGCCTGTAACATAGGAACAGGAAGAGGCCCCATTAAGCCACTCTCGAGTCTGTTGCACAGGAACAGGAGGAGGCCATTCAGCCACTCTCGAGTCTGTTACACATGAACAGGAGGATGCCATTCAGCCTCTCTCGAGCCTTTTACCCAGGAACAGGAAGAGATCATTCAGCCCCTCTCGAGCCTGTTACACATGAAAAGGAAGAGGCCATTCAGCCTCTCTCCAGCCTTTTACACAGGAACGGGAGGAGGCCATTCAGCCCCTCTCACGTTGTTAAACAGGAACAGGAGGAGGCCACTCAGCCCCTGTCGAGTCTGTAACACAGGAACAGGAAGAGGCCATTCAGCCCCTTTCGAGTCTGTAACACAGGAACAGGAAGAGGCCATTCAGCCCCTCTCGAGGCTGTTACACAGGAACAGGAGGTGGCCATGCAGCTCCTCTTGAGCCTGTTACACGGGAAAAGGTAGAGGCCATTCAGCCCCTTTCGAATCTGTAACACAGGAAAAGGAAGAGGCCATTCAGCCCCTCTCGAGGATGTTACACAGGAACAGGAGGAGGCCATTCAGCCCCTTTCGAGGATGTTACACAGGAACAGGAAGAGGCCATTCAGACCCTCTCGAGCCTGTTACACAGGAACAGGAGGAGGCCATTCAGCCCCTCTCTAGCCTATTACACAGGAACAAGAGGAGGCCATTCAGCCTCTTCGAGCCTGTTACACGGGAACAGGAGGAGTCCATTCAGCGCCTTTCGAGTCTGTACACAGGTTCAGGAGGAGCCCATTCACCCCTTCTCGAGCCTTTTACACAGGAACAGGAGGAGGCCATTCAGTCCCTCTCGAGCCTTTTACTCAGGAACGGGAGGAGGCCATTCAGCCAGTCTCGAGTCTGTAACACAGGAACAGGAAGAGGCCATTCATCCCCTCTCGAGGCTGTTACACAGGAACAGGAAGAGGCCATTCAGCCCCTCTCGAGGCTGTTACACAGGAACAGGAAGAGGCCATTCAGCCCCTCTCGAGCAGGTTACACAGGAACAGGAGGAGGCAATTCAGCCCCTATTGAGCCTTTTACACTGGAACAGTAGGAGTCCATTCAACCCCTCTCGATCCTGTTACGCAGGAACAGTAGGACTCCATTCAGCCCCTCTCTAGCCTTTTACACAGGAACTGGAGTAGGCCATTCAGCCCCTCTCGAAGCAGTTACACAGGAACAGGAGAAGCCCATTCAGCCCCTCTCGCGTCTGTTACACAGGAACAGGAGAAGCCCATTCAGTCCCTCACGCGTCTGTTATACAGGAACAGGAGGATGCCATTCAGCCCCTCTCGAGCCTTTCACACAGGAACAGGAGAAGCCCATTCAGCCCCTTTCGAGTCTGTAACACAGGAACAGGAAGAGGCCATTCAGCCCCTCTCGAGGTTGTTACACAGGAACAGGAGGAGGCCATTCAGCCCCTCTCGATGCTGTTACACAGGAACAGGAAGAGGCCATTCAGTCCCTGTCGAGTCTGTAACACAGGAACAGGAAGAGGCCATTCAGCGCCTTTCGAGGCTGTAACACAGGAACAGGAAGAGGCCATTCAGCCCCTCTTGAGCCTATTACACAGGAACAGGAGGAGGCCATTCAACCCCTCTCGAGCCTGTTACACGTGAACAGGAGGAGCCCATTCAGAACCTTTCGAGTCTGTACACAGGTTCAGGAGGAGGCCATTCAGCCCCTCTCTAGCCTTTTACATAGGAACAGGAGGAGGTCATTCAGCCAGTCTCTAGTCTGTAACACAGCAACAGGAGGAGGCAATTCAGCCCCTCTCGAGGCTGTTACACAGGAACAGGAAGAGGCCATTCAGCCCCTTCCGAGCATGTTGCACAGGAACAGTAGGAGGCCATTCAGCCGCTCTCAAGCTTGTTACACAGGACCTGGAGGAGTCCATTCAGCCCCTCTCGAGCCTGTTACACAGGAACAGGAGGAGGCCATTCAGCTCCTCTGGAGCATGTTACACAGGATCAGGAGGAGGCCATTCAGCCCCTCTCGAGTCTGTAACACAGGAACAGGAAGAGGCCATTCAACTCCTCTCGAGGCTGTTACACAGGAACAGGAAGAGGCCATTCAGCCCCTCTCGAGGCTGTTACACAGGAACAGGAATAGGCCATTCAGCCACTCTCGAGTGTGTAACACAGGAACAGGAAGAGGCCATTCAGCCCCTCTCGAGGCAGTTACACAGTAACTGGAAGAGGCCATTCAGGCCCTCTCTTGCCTGTTACAGAGGAACAGGAGCAGTCCATTCAGCCCCTCTTGAGCCTGTTGCACAGGTACAGGAATAGCCCATTCAGCCCCTCTCGAGGCAGTTACACAGGAACAAGAGAAGCCCATTCAGCCCCTCTCGCGTCTGTTACAGAGGAACTGGAGGAGGCCATTCAGCCCCTCTCGAGGCTGTTACACAGGAACAGGAGGAGGCCATTCAGCCCCTCCCGAGCATGTTGCACAGTAACAGGAGGAGGCCATTCAGCCCCTCTCGAGTCTGTAACAGAGCAACAGGAGGGGGCCATCTGCCCCTCTCGAGCCTGTTGCACAGGAACAGGAAGAGGTCGTCAGCCCCTCTCGAGCCTGTTACACATGAACAGGAGGAGGCCATTCAGCCCCTCCCGAGCCTTTTACACAGGAGCAGGAGAAGCCCATTCAGCCCCTCTCGAGTCTGTTACACAGGAACATGTGGAGGCCATTCAGCCCCTCTCGAGGCTGTTACACAGGAACAGGAGGAGGCCATTCAGCCCCTCTCGAGGCTGATACACAGGAACAGGAAGAGGCCATTCAGCCCCTCTCGATGCTGTTACAGTGGAACAGGAGGAGGCCATTCAGCCCCTCTCGTGCCTGTTACACAGGATGAGGAGGAGGCCATTCAGCCCCTCTCGACCCTGTAACATAGGAACAGGAAGAGGCCCCATTCAGCCCCTCTCGAGCCTGTTGCACAGGAACAGGAGGAGGCCATTCAGCCACTCTCGAGTCTGTTACACAGGAACACGAGGAGCCCATTCAGCCCCACTCGAGCCTGTTACACATGAACAGGAGGAGGCCATTCAGCCTCTCTCCAGCCTTTTACACAGGAACTGGAGGAGGCCATTCAGCCCCTCTCTAGGCAGTTACACAGGAACTGGAGAAGCCCATTCAGCCCCTCTCGCGTCTGTTACACAGGAACAGGAGGAGGCCATTCAGCCCCTTTCGAGGCAGTTACACAGGAACAGGAGAAGCCCATTCAGCCCCTCTCGCGTCTGTTAAACAGGAACAGGAAGAGGCCATTCAGCCCCTTTCGAGTCTGTAACACGGAAAAAGGAAGAGGCCATTCAGCCCCTCTCGAGGCTGTTACACAGGAACAGGAGGAGGCCATGCAGCCCCTCTCGAGCCTGTTACACGGGAACAGGAAGAGGCCATTCAGGTCCTTTCGAAACTGTAACACAGGAACAGGAAGAGGCCATTCAGCCCCTATCGAGGATGTTACACAGGAACAGGAGAAGGCCATTCAGCCCCTTTCAAGGATGTTACACAGGAACAGGAAGAGGCCATTCAGCCCCTCTCGAGCCTGTTACACAGGAACAGGAGGAGGCCATTCAGCCCCTCTCGAGCCTATTACACAGGAACAGGAGGAGGCCATTCAGCCCCTCTCGAGCCTGTTACGCGGGAACAGGAGGAGCCCATTCAGCGCCTTTCGAGTCTGTACACAGGTTCAGGAGGAGCCCATTCACCCCTTCTCGAGCCTTTTACACAGGAATAGGAGGAGGCCATTCAGCCCCTCTCGAGCCTGTTACACAGGAACAGGAGGAGGTCATTCTGCCCCTGTCGAGCCTGTTAAACATGAACAGGAAGAGGCCATTCAGCCCCTCTTTAGCCTTTTACACAGGAACTGGAGGAGGCCATTCAGCCCCTCTCGAGGCAGTTACACAGGAACAGGAGAAGCCCATTCAGCCCCTCTCGCGTCTGTTACACAGGAACTGGAGGAGCCCACTCAGCCCCTCTCGAGGCTGTTACACAGGAACAGCAGGAGGCCTTTCAGCCCCTCCCGAGCATGTTGCACAGTAACAGGGGGAGGCCATTCAGCCCCTCTCGAGTCTGTAACAGAGCAACAGGAGGGGGCCATCTGCCCCTCTCGAGCCTGTTACACAGGAACAGGAAGAGGCCATTCAGCACCTCTCGATACTGTTACAGTGGAACAGGATGAGGCCATTCAGCCCCTCTCGAGCCTATTACACAGGATGAGGAGGAGGCCATTCAGCCCCTCTTGAGCCTGTTGCACAGGTACAGGAATAGCCCATTCAGCCCCTCTCGAGCCTGTTACACAGGAACAGGAGGAGGTCATTCAGCCCCTCTTGAGATGTTAAACATGAACAGGAAGAGGCCATTGAGCCCCTCTTTAGCCTTTTACACAGGAACGGGAGGTGGCCATTCAGCCCCTCTCGAGGCAGTTACACAGGAACAAGAGAAGCCCATTCAGCCCCTCTCGCGTCTGTTACAGAGGAACTGGAGGAGGCCATTCAGCCCCTCTCGAGGCTGTTACACAGGAACAGGAGGAGGCCATTCAGCCCCTCCCGAGCATGTTGCACAGTAACAGGAGGAGGCCATTCAGCCCCTCTCGAGTCTGTAACAGAGCAACAGGAGGGGGCCATCTGCCCCTCTCGAGCCTGTTGCACAGGAACAGGAAGAGGTCGTCAGCCCCTCTCGAGCCTGTTACACATGAACAGGAGGAGGCCATTCAGCCCCTCCCGAGCCTTTTACACAGGAGCAGGAGAAGCCCATTCAGCCCCTCTCGAGTCTGTTACACAGGAACATGTGGAGGCCATTCAGCCCCTCTCGAGGCTGATACACAGGAACAGGAAGAGGCCATTCAGCCCCTCTCGATGCTGTTACAGTGGAACAGGAGGAGGCCATTCAGCCCCTCTCGTGCCTGTTACACAGGATGAGGAGGAGGCCATTCAGCCCCTCTCGAGCCTGTAACATAGGAACAGGAAGAGGCCCCATTCAGCCCCTCTCGAGCCTGTTGCACAGGAACAGGAGGAGGCCATTCAGCCACTCTCGAGTCTGTTACACAGGAACACGAGGAGCCCATTCAGCCCCACTCGAGCCTGTTACACATGAACAGGAGGAGGCCATTCAGCCTCTCTCCAGCCTTTTACACAGGAACTGGAGGAGGCCATTCAGCCCCTCTCTAGGCAGTTACACAGGAACTGGAGAAGCCCATTCAGCCCCTCTCGCGTCTGTTACACAGGAACAGGAGGAGGCCATTCAGCCCCTTTCGAGGCAGTTACACAGGAACAGGAGAAGCCCATTCAGCCCCTCTCGCGTCTGTTAAACAGGAACAGGAAGAGGCCATTCAGCCCCTTTCGAGTCTGTAACACGGAAAAAGGAAGAGGCCATTCAGCCCCTCTCGAGGCTGTTACACAGGAACAGGAGGAGGCCATGCAGCCCCTCTCGAGCCTGTTACACGGGAACAGGAAGAGGCCATTCAGGTCCTTTCGAAACTGTAACACAGGAACAGGAAGAGGCCATTCAGCCCCTATCGAGGATGTTACACAGGAACAGGAGAAGGCCATTCAGCCCCTTTCAAGGATGTTACACAGGAACAGGAAGAGGCCATTCAGCCCCTCTCGAGCCTGTTACACAGGAACAGGAGGAGGCCATTCAGCCCCTCTCGAGCCTATTACACAGGAACAGGAGGAGGCCATTCAGCCCCTCTCGAGCCTGTTACACGGGAACAGGAGGAGCCCATTCAGCGCCTTTCGAGTCTGTACACAGGTTCAGGAGGAGCCCATTCACCCCTTCTCGAGCCTTTTACACAGGAATAGCAGGAGGCCATTCAGCCCCTCTCGAGCCTGTTACACAGGAACAGGAGGAGGTCATTCTGCCCCTGTCGAGCCTGTTAAACATGAACAGGAAGAGGCCATTCAGCCCCTCTTTAGCCTTTTACACAGGAACTGGAGGAGGCCATTCAGCCCCTCTCGAGGCAGTTACACAGGAACAGGAGAAGCCCATTCAGCCCCTCTCGCGTCTGTTACACAGGAACTGGAGGAGCCCACTCAGCCCCTCTCGAGGCTGTTACACAGGAACAGCAGGAGGCCTTTCAGCCCCTCCCGAGCATGTTGCACAGTAACAGGGGGAGGCCATTCAGCCCCTCTCGAGTCTGTAACAGAGCAACAGGAGGGGGCCATCTGCCCCTCTCGAGCCTGTTACACAGGAACAGGAAGAGGCCATTCAGCCCCTCTCGAGGCTGATACACAGGAACAGGAAGAGGCCATTCAGCACCTCTCGATACTGTTACAGTGGAACAGGATGAGGCCATTCAGCCCCTCTCGAGCCTGTTACACAGGATGAGGAGGAGG